>OY821762.1:45781742-46259073 GCA_963682095.1 Potentilla sterilis | reverse complement strand
ACAAAACAAGAAGGGGTAGAAATCAGCAACTGCACATTTCTTTACCAAGCTTCAAGCCAAGCCGTTCAACTTAACACAGATCGTCTTAGAAATGATCTTCTATCGTAAAATGGTATTTTGCGGTCTGCACTGCATTTAGAGACCATATTCATACGAGTGAAGAAAAACCATATGATAATTGGAATCCATGATAATTTGAATATCATTTCTATCATGATTCCGCTTAGTTTTAATTGTAAAAATTACGTGAGACACCTTAATTTGTTGATCCATTGAAAATCACATGTTAACAATGGTGGTTTGGCATCCATTTCTTTATTTATACAGACTGAGCTTTTCCAGCACACATATATAGTTGACTAACATCCAACCTGGGTAACACACTAACACTAACTGCATGTCTGACCTATAGTGATATTTTTCTTTCACTAATTCAATGCTATATTGATCAACTTTCACACATCAGTTCTGAACATCTTCGTTCTATGTGTTTTACGAACCGGGCAATACACAGATCCAAGAGGGGAATGATTAATCTCTGAAATAGGATGATGTGAAGCCTAATACAGAACATAGACTCAGTACCAACTTCCATAGTTATGAATCAACCATAGAATAAAGGGCAAATTGTGACCTAAAAGTTGCTGTATGCATATAAGGAAAATTCGATTCATGTTGAAGGAGATCTAAATGAATTCAGTTTCGCATAACACGTAGGTAATCATGCAAACATCTCCAGCTGTGAAACAAGCTTTTGGGAATGGTAAAGTTGCATCTGATATCATTCCACAAATTAGTGAAACATAAGGATTTTTGGTGAGACAGAACGTGAAGAATTTTACACAATGGCAACTACAGCAACTGAAAGAGTACAATCTTGTTTCTCTAATTTGCTTTAAAACTTCTGACAATCACTCCAGAATTTTCATCTCAGTAAGGTGTATAGTAAGAATTCTAAGTTCTCACTGTTACAAGCAATCTCAGTGTAATGGACCTGCATTAAAATTAAAGCTACAGTTACAGTTACTGAGAACAAAGCATGATTGAAAAAGGAGTAATCAACACATGTTGAGAAAGCTGAGGAAGTAATCAGACACTTTATTCTGATTTCACTGTAGCTTGAGCTTGATGTGAATTCCACTGCAACAACATCCATATAATCGATGTGCCTGATTAAGATCACAAAAGAATTCAATTATTACATAATTATAGTATGCAAAATAATTTTTATATACTATCTTCCAAGCAATGAAAAAGACTAGTGTGTGTATAAGACAATACATCAAGCCTTGGTTGTTTCCAGGAATTTCCAACCACCACTTGTCATCAGATATTTGCATATTATTCATCCTTATAGTTGTCAGACAGAATACATGTGAGCACATACATATACCATGTGAATGACTACTACTAGATATAATTATCCAGCCAAAATAAACCATATATTTGCAAGATTAGAAAGGAAAGTTGGAAAAAAGAAAAGAAATATGTTATTTTGGCATTAGAAAACAAATCAAGCATCAGCATTAATTTGGTGTTTCCAGGAAATGTGTACACCAGTTCATAAAGTTTTGTAGCTGTTGAAAGACGGAATGCTATACCATGTGAAGGACTCCAGGTCCCCAACTCTGTCAATTAGATAAGCATGCAGGATTTATCCTCAAAAAAAAAAAAAAAAAAAAAAAAAAAAAAAAAAAGAAGAAGGTAAGTATGCAGCATTCTAGTCTTACCATCTCTTAAAAAATGCTCACATACTCGCATAGCAAAGATTTGATATCTGAACAAAATTGTTTTTGAAGATGTTATGTACCCTAATTCTTTTTCTATTATGTTTTCTGATCAGCATCAACATAATTACACATATCTGGCTTTATTTCTAACTACACTTGCAGCCAGGAATTTGGTGTCATTTATCTTGTACCATCCTGTGAACAACCACATTCATTTGCTTTGAAATGTGCATTTTATGACATGGATCGTACAATAGTATTTTTTTTCAATATTTGAAAGAAAGTTTCTGTACTTAAAATGAGAAAAGAGAAGGATGCCAGTAATAAAGACCATAAACTAAGGCCGAGCAAATTGATACCTGCAAAAAAGCCGACAGTTGATAGATTTGCAATGGCCATGGTGTGGTAGATTAGGTACTCTGTCAAGAAATGACCAAGCGCATAGACAAATGACAGAAAGGTAGCTTGGTAGAGTGGCTTGTTGTCAAGGTTAAAGGCACAAAGATAGCAGAGTGTGCATGTAAGGAGTGTCCAGACGCCAAATGTCCTTCCGTGAACTTCAGTCACTACAGAAACAAGAGTCACAAAAAATGTAACATGAAACTAAGAGAAAAAATAACAACTGTGATCTAGTTGTACAATCTTTTTAACTTTTAAGGAGCATCTGGTTATAGTATGAAGAACAAACATGAACCACAAAAGTGCTAAAACTGATCCAGATTCACTGATAATGTATGCCATACCTATGCAAGCAAGTGAGAATAAAGTTCTAAATTCTAAGTGTAAAGTTTTAGATTTTCTGGTGTTTCTGGTTTTGCTCAGTTGTATATGAACAATAGGTAGTAGGATAGCATATCCATCAAAGACACAAAGGAAGTTTTCGGTTACTTTAAACTGAATTTGACATCAAACAAAGTAAAAGTATCTAGTATTCTAGTGTAAGCAAGTACACGATTGATGATCTGAGTCATTGAACATATCTGAAGAAGTCATACACAATTTGCACACACATACAAAAGTAAACTATCTTTAGTTAATTTACTTTCAGATGCAACAGCAAATCAAGTTTAGCTCTTTTGGATGGTTAAGAATTCAAGATCCCCACTAATATACCTATCCGACCAAATCTCACAACTATCACAATGAGCACCAAGTTTAACACAAAAATTTAAAATGGGTTTGATTAAATAGTGAAGCTTTATCCAACTGTGACTCCAGCAACTGAAAAGGATGAAATTTCAACAAGGAAGTTGGTTGATAATAGAGTAACAGTGGAAGAGGGAAGGGAGTGTACTTGGAGATTTAGAGAAGACAGCAAGACGGAGAGCCCAAATGTCAAAGAAGCCGAACCAAACAGAGACCAACCTAAGTGAACCCACCAGCATCAGCCACCAACTCAACGCCTTCATCTTCACTTGTCTGACTCAGATGCTCGACAACTTCCAAAGCTGAGCAAATGAGTACCTGTAATCTAGACCGTTTTATAGTCGAGACTGAACAAGGCTGCGATGATCCGTACCCGACCCAACTTCATCAGCGGGTGGGTTCCATTGAGAGAGAGCCTTTGGGCCTATGTCGGTAGTAAATATTGTTCTCTTGCACTATCACTCGAATCATGTGATTTTGTATTTTGTGTCGAATTTTAGTGTTTACCAATTTATTTTGTTGTTTATCTTGATAACAATGCCATAACCAGTCACTTCATTCGTCGTATATTTTGTGTAATATAATTAAATTTTGTTGTGAAGTTGACATAAATTTTCATAATTAACTTTATAAGGAGATTTACTTAAAAATTCGAAACTCTATACTATACATGTATCCTAATTTTTGAAATACTACAACATTTTGGGAGGAAGCATTGAGACAAGTAGTTTTAGGGAGAAACACAATATCCCCGGAAAGCAGTGGTACTTATAATGAAAATGTAAAGCAACTTTACCTTTCCTTTGAAATGAAGCATTGTTATATAGTGAAACAATCTAATTTGGATCATTTAACTTAATTGGAAAACACATCCTACTCGAACAACTCTAGTTGTATCATTTGTATTCAATTAACATTGTTATAGGAAATATACATACTAGGTACAATGGGGGGCTGCCATTCCGCAACGACCACAACAACTAAGTGGCTTCAACACAATCAGGTTATCAAAGCAGAGTTATTTTGACAAGGAAATACAACTCAACTCTTGTTGTGTTGTCTGTCTCTGTTGTGTTGTGTTATGGAGGGAAGGGGGTAGAGCCATTCTATCAAAATCGTCACTTGTTCAGAACCTCCTTATATTACACACTCAATCACCAACATTTAATGATTCCCATCAATTTTTGGACCAAAATATTTAACCATGTATGCACAAAATAGCCGAATAATTCACAAATCACAAGAAAGAAAGAATAAAAACTTCTGTAGCTCCTACTCAATTGCTGACTGTACAATCTCTCCCTCTCTCTCATCCGACCCCAAAAAAACTTGGCAAGCCCAAACCTAAAAAATTTGCCGGCAAAATAAAAGAATCCAATGCCTAAACTACTACTACTACTCAAAACGACAACCCCTCCCACGCAAAACGACGACAACTCCCCACCACTACACTACTATTGCCTCAGCTCCTTCCGGAGCTTCTGAGAAAACGGCCGGCAAGCATCCATGCTCAGATCCATCGCGGCCGCCAACGCCACGTAAGCGGCCGCGTCCTCCGTGCACGTCACGTGCTGCACCCCGACCTCCACCTCGGGCTTACTACACTTCCCGATCCCCTCCACCGTCGACGACATCACAAACCCCCTCTGCAGCAACTGCGGTATCAACCCGAACCCGAAGTCCGACCCAGAACCCGACCCGGGCCTCGACGAACCCGACCCGGACCCGAAATCAAAGCTACTGTGCGGACTATTCACCGGCGTCAAACTCGACGTCAAGTCAATCGTGAACTTCCCGCCGTTCGATGCGCTGACGGTGGAGTTGGCCAGAATCGTGCTGAGTAGCTCGAACTTGTAACCGACGGTGTCGGAGCCGCCGCGCTCCAGCCACGCCTCGAGCCTCCCCCACGGCTTCCACGTGCCGTCCTCGGGTCTTAAAATCAGCCACGCGCCGGGGTTGGAACGGCTCACGCGCTGAGATCCCGGTGAGGCAACGAATGGCGTCACCATCGACGCCGCCGCCACGGGTGATCCCGAGAGGTCGTGGATGGTCAACGACCACCCCTTCCTCTCTTTCGCGCTCTGCTCCTTTTGACTACTCCCCACAAACGGCACTAACCAATTCCTTGGTGTCCCTTGATCGGACGACATTGACCTAAAAACCACGAAATCAATACCACAATCAGAACCAATACAAGGACTGAATCGTAATTACACTTTTGAATTTTCCAAAGGTTAGTTAAGTAATTAACCAACTAACCGTGATTGCATATCGGAGGCGTTTCTGAAGCCAAACTTGCAAGTAAAGACGGGCTGCTTCACATTCCCTTGGACCTGGAAAACCTGTGGGCTACACTCGGGTTCTCCGTCGAACTTGAAAACGAATCTCGGGTCGGGTTCGGCCCGGACGCTTAAAAAGAATTGCGACTGACCCGACCCGTTGTTCTTCCCGCCGATCCCAATCCAGCCGTTCTGGTACACAACTGGCCTCGTCTCCGCGGCGGCGAGGTCGGCGAGCGGCACCGTGACGCGGCCGAGGAGCTTGGCGGAGTTGAGACCGCAGGTGGCGCCGCGGCGGCCGGTGTAGATAGAGATGGAGAGGGAGGGTTTCTTGGAGGCTAGGGTTTCCATTTGGGTCTTGCTGAGGTTGAAGCAGGCGTTGAGGGAGTGGGACCGGGAGGAGGAGGAGGAGTTGGCGTCGGCGGACTGAGCTCCGGCGCCGTCGTGGACGACGAGGGGGACGGCGGAGAACTGGTAGGGGTAGTTGGTGAGCTTGATTTTGCAGAAGCAGGGAGAGGTGGAAGGGTGGACGGTGGAGAAGGAGGGTTTGGAGACGCTGGGAAACTTGAGGGTCAAGTCTCCGATGAGGATCCGCACGAACGGGCACGGATCCATTTTCGGGTCGGGTCAGAGAGGTTTTTGAGTTCTTGGTATTTGGGGGATATGGAGAGAGAAGAGAGAGAGATGGAATAATATAAAGAAGAGAGGGAAAGTGTAGAAGAAGAAGAAGTTATAGGGTGTGAAGAGGAAACAGGCTGTAAATGACAGCTGGGAGTGTGGTGTGGATATTAGGGGGGCGGGGATAAGGCGCGACCGACCTCAGTATTGTAACCCATGCGCTCACTTTCCTTGTATTTTTCCCTTTTTTCCTTTTATATGTGGATATGGGGGATTAATGCCTTGATGCTAAAACAACCTACTGCCAGAAATTCTGTGTTGAATGTAATAAATGTATTGGATTTTTGAGAGATTAGTCGATCGTGTATATTTGTTTTGAAGGAATAATATGGATAATCTTTATGGTGTTTGGCTTGACACTCAATGTTGTTGTTAGTGTTTGTCTGGATATTCATATATGAGTTTTCTCATACAAAGAGCGGTAAAATTATAGAGACGACATGTTTTTTTAATTGTTTCTTTCTTCGTTGTACTATATTAAATACTGATAAATTTCTTCACGTGAAATGTAAATGAATTTTATAATGTTTGAATAGTGTCAATGTATCTAGTTAAAAATTATTATCACAAGACAGGAAGAACGTTCATTTACTTGTGTCCATATATCTATTTTATTTTCGGTGCTATAAATTAGCTTTACAATATATCTGATAACATTGTGACACTATAGCCGCTCTGATACTCTAACAATAGACATGCGAGATTTGTCCGTGCATGCGTAACTTTTTACTCACGTCAAGTGTTCGCATACCGTTTAAAAAGTTAAAGTGCCAGTTTGATCTCTTCAATGTGAATAAGGAGATGGAGATTTACGTACACTTAATCAATCGGCGGCGACATCAAGTGGTTGTTCATCTCTGTTGTAACAAGATAGATCATGAGCTACTTGGTATGCTATATCAAGTGTTTGATGCGTGCTCTCTCACACAGAGCTCACAAAGAAAGGGGCGTAGAGTAGTGAAGCCAGTATTAAAATAAGGTATTGGCATGCGTGGGGTGTAAGGCTCATCGGGTTTAGCCGGATCACTATGCGCACGTACCATAATGGCCAGCGTAGAGCATCCGAGTCCCAAACAACCTCCTTTTTTTATTTTTTCTTTTGTCCGTTTCCGGGTTCAGGTTTCGGGTCACCAGCTGGCGATCCATTCAACTGATTCCAGCCATGTCGGGGCTCCAGCTGTACCCGATTTCTGACGCCTTCCGTTTTTTTTTTTTTTTTTAATATTTTAAATTATAATAATAATAATAATAATAGTTGTGGGTTGGGGTTTTGTATATGAGTTAGTGCCAGAGAGGACCAGGGTTGGACGCTATTCTGACCTACAAGGATCCACGTGGGTCCCAGCGGGTGGTGTTGTACGAATGGGATATTATAAAAAGATTTATAAAGGGGGTTATTATTAGTGTATTTTAGAGAAAGGGACCATCTAGCTTTGTAAATTAGAAAAAAAGCCCCTTGTTTTTCACTTCATAAAAAAGGACATGCCTTTAATATGTTTATCATAACAAACTCCATTTAATTTTACTAAATTATAAAAAAGGGCTGTTTTTAGTTTTATTTGTGACCATAATACCCTTTTTTTGTTTTTTTTTTCTTAATGATCATAATACTATTTCTCTCTTAATCAAAACTCTCTCTTTGTCAAAAGTTCAAAACTCTCTCTTTCTCTCTGCTTCGTCCTCACCAGCTCCACCTCTTCACCAACGCCATGCTCCTCGCCGTCGCGCTGCTGCTCCTCGCCGTCGCGCTGCTGCTCCTCGCCGTCGAGTTCGACACCGGTCGCAACCCCGAGTTCAACGACCCCGAAAGAACCACATCGGAATCAACCTCAACAACATACAGTGGGGCGATCACGATCGCTACAGCACGACGAGCTCGTCGGAGAACGAAGACGACGACGACGATCGCGATTCGAGATCCGAGATCGAGTTTTGAGTCGTAGATCCGACGACCACGGCCATCGACGCCGAGATCGAGTTATGAGTTGTAGATCCGACGCCGACAATTCTGCCAGGAGGGATCCGAGACTGACTCTTAGTCTTCGTTTCTGTGAGGCAACCGCGATTCAGATGACGACGAGCTCAAGCTATGAGTCCGACGCCGACGAGCAGGTCTTCAAGAAATTCGACGTCAACGGTGACAGATTCCGATTCCGATGATCATGTTGAATTACTACTGCTTTATGCTATCTTGTTGGCATTAACAGTATGACTTTGTTATGTCAATATGGTGTCAATGACTTCAGTTCTTCCATGCTCATGACTAATGGTATTTCTGTGCTTAATTGAGTTTGTAGTTACTAATACAGTTGGGTACATGATTGATTGGTCCTTTATGCAATCCCACTAAACAAGACTGAATCAGTTACTTTAGGAGCATAAAACTCATCATTCCTTGTGGCCTTGGTTTTACATTATCATTTCCTTATAAGCTGGTTCATCTGGGAGCATAAAACTCATTCTCTGACTGTTTTTGAGTACCAGGTTACTAATCAATACTCTGTGTGCTATTTGATTGTTTAGCACAGTAGACTGTATCTCTAGCATTGCACCCGCTAAGTTGGGACTCGTTTTAGAGAAGAAACGATCACCCGCTATGTTGATTGTATAGCTATGTTGATTGTTTAGCTATGTTGATTGTTTAGTTAGATAGTTAGTAAGATAGTTACTAATTAAAATGTTAGTTAGTAAGATAATTACTAAGATGATAGTTACTTAGATAGTTAGTAAGTTGATAGTTACTAAGATGATAATTACTTAGATAGTTAGTAACTATATAGATAGCTAGTAAGATCATAGTTACTTAGATGGTTAGTAAGATAGTTACTAAAATGATAGTTACTTAGATAATTAGTAAGATAGTTAGTAAGATAGTTACTCCGATAGTAACTAGTTATTTCGATAGTTACTCTGATAGTTACTGGAATACTGGGATAGTTACTCCGATAGTTACTTTGATAGTTACTCCGATAGTTACCGAGATAGTTAGTAACATAGTTAGTAAGATAATTACTCAAATGATAGTTACTTAGATAGTTATTAAGATAGTTAGTAATATAGTTATTGAGATAGTTAGTAAGATAGTTATTGAGATGATAGTTAGTAAGATAGTTAGTTTGATAGTTAGTAAGATAGTTACTAAGATAATAGTTATTATAATAGTTAGTAAGATAGTTACTAAAATGATAGTTACTTAGATAATTGGTAAGATAGTTAGTAACATAGTTACGAAAATGATAGTTACTTAGATAATTGGTAAGATAGTTAGTAAGATAGTTACTAAAATGATAGTTACTTAGATAATTGGTAAGATAGTTATTTCGATAGTTACTCCGATAGTTACTTTGATAGTTACTCATATAGTTAAAGGGATAGTTACTTCGATTGTTAGTAAGATAGTTACTAAGATGATATTTACTTAGATAGTTAGTTACTTAGATAGTTAGTAGCTATATAGATAGTTAGTAATTATATAGATAGTTAGTAGGATGATAGTTACTTAGATAGTTAGTAAGACAGTTACTAAGATGATAGTTACTCCGATAGTTAGTAAGATAGTTACTTTGATAGTAACTAGTTATTTCGATAGTTACTCCGATAGTTAAAGGGATAGTTACTCCGATTGTTAGTAAGATAGTTAGTAAGATGATAGTTAGTTAGATAGTTCGTAAGATAGTTACTAAGATGATAGTTACTTAGATCGTCAGTAAAATAGTTACTAGGATGATAGTTACTTAGATAATTAATGATAGATAGTTAGATAGTTTGTAACTATATGTGTAACTATGTTAGTAACTATCAATTTTGTAACTATTCTGTGTAACTATGTTAGTAACTATCTTAGTAACTGTCAATTTTGTAACTATTATATGGCGGTTCTGGAAGTTGCAGATTGGGTTTTCGGTGTCTGATTTTCGATTGTAATACCTTTCCGGAAAGGGAACGACGCCAGGAATCAAACTCGTAGCTTTGCCACGACGTGTGGGCTTTTTCGGGCTTTCGAGTTCGTTTAAGGCCTCAAAACAGCAGTTTAATATGTTTTCAGAATTTATGTTTTCTAATTCGTTTTGGATTTGGTTTGTTTATTTCCTTGGGCTTTAGGGTTTTGTTGTTAGTTGCCCTAGGTTTGGTTTAGTAGTATTTAAACATCCTTAAACGGGTGTAGACGGTTTATCTTATTATTTTTCAATCAAACAAGAGTTTTCTCTTATTCTCTGGTGGATTCCAGAATTTACCTTTAGGGTTCTTCGCTTGAGAACCTTTGTTACCAATTAGGTTTAACGCTTGTAAACCTACCACCCTTCACTGCGTCAGTAATTATCTTAGTAACTATCATCTGAGTAAATTATTATGTGTAACCACCTTAGTAACTATCTTAGTAACTATCAATTTATAACTATCTGTATTACTACCTTAGTAACTATCATTTAAGTAGTAACTATCAATTTGTAACTATCTGTATAACTATCTTAGTAACTATCATTTGAGTAGTAACTATCAATTTTGTAACTATATGTGTAACTATTCTACTAACTATCTGTGTAACTATCATTTGAGTAAACTATTTTGTGAAACTATCTTAGTAACTATCATCTGAGTAAACTATTCAGTGTAACTATTTTAGTAACTATCAATTTTGTAACTATTATATCTTAGTAACTGTCTGAATAACTACCTTAGTTACTATCTTAGTAACTATCATTTGAGTAAACTATTCTGTGTAACTATGTTAATAACTATCTTATTAACTATCAATTTTCAGAGTGAGCCTGAGGCCAAGTCTCTTCTCCACCACCACCTTCATGCTTTCAACGTGAACCGCTTACCCTTAGTTTACCATTTTTAACTTCACCGCCAAATTTTTTTTTTTCATCTTTCAATTTCAGTTCAGCTTCAATTTCAGAGCCACAAGCTCTCTCTCTCTCTCTCACTCAATTTCTAATCTCCGATGGACTCCGCGGTGATGGTGATGGGACCAGGTCTTGGATCGGACTAAATACAACAGTAAAGCCTTTGAATCCAAATCAACGAATCAGAGTCGCCGAGTCTTTTTCCTCCTGTGGAACCAGGTCTTGGATCAGAAAACAAGCGCGCCTAACATTTTGGGGCGTAGCCAAAGAACCTTACAGGGAAAAAGGTTATCGGAAACCAGAGACCTCGCCGGAGGAGCAAGCTAAGGTTCCAAAGTACATCAAACAGAAAAAGAGACGAGAGAGATATAAAGGCTTGTGACTAGCCTCAGCTTCACGCTCCTTCAATACCTCGGGTACTCTTTCATGGCCCTGCTCGAGGCCAACCCGACCCGAAGTTGAGGCACCGGTGGTGCTTGACGGTGGCGGTGACGGTGGGTGACTACCGGTGGACGATTTCTTCGTGGGTCCAGGGGATTGGCTGGGGCCTCCTGACGACGGTGACGGTGGCGGCGGGTGAGGACCGGTGGATGGTTAGTGCACGGCGGTTCATGGCTGAGATAGTGAGAGAGAGGGGAGAGAGAGATTGGAGTTTTTATTATATAGAGAGAGAGAGAGGTGGTGTTAAATGGCTGGGTGGCACATTTGTAATTTATTGATATGTTGATGGCAGAAGTTTAATAGTGTCCTTTTTTATAAGGCCTTTAAAGTTAAGGTTTTTTTTATAATTTTGGGTATTCAAATGCCCTTTTTTATAATTAGCCCTTATTATTATTATTAAAATACTGTGGGCTGGAGTCTGGGATGGTTTGGGGTTTGGTGCGTATACGATGAAATGTGACACCTCATGTTTGTCAGTATTTAGATCTGCTACATTTATTGAGCTTTCTTTTCTTTTCAGTGTGCTAGCTATTACATTGGATGCTAAGTTACACGTGCGAATTTTTTTCTCTTTTTTTTTTTTTTTTTTTTTATAAATAAATTTGGGAGAATCTGGAATTAATAAATACCTTCTGATTTGATTTTAACTTTTTATTAATTTGAAATTACATGGAAAAAATAAAGGGGAGAAAAGTAAAAGGTCAATTTGACTTTAAAAACAAATAAAATTTTGTCTATAATTAGATCCATGTTGCATGCTTCACTTGATATGGAAGTCTTAAAGTGGAAGCATAAAGTTCGCATGGAACATAGAATTTTGTCTACCAATATGATATGATACGTTCTTTTTGCATACATTGTTATTGGAATTGATTTTACACCATTAGTAATCAAATTATTAATTATGAGATAATCATTTAAAGACAACACAAAAAAAAAAAAAAATACGGACATAAAACATTAAGAGGATTTGATTTCACATTTTATTTCATATCTCTAATTATAGTCGAACCGTCATCCGGCCTTTAACATCAACTGTGAAGGTTTCCTCACATCATACATGATCTTTTCTCATTTCAAGTTATTCAATATTTATAACCGACCTAATCCTCATTACGTTTATCCAACTCTTGATTGTACAAGAGTTTTTTTTTTTTTTTTTTTGAGAAGTCGTGTTATATAAGTAGTTATAGACTTATAGGTAAGTGATTAAGCTACTTATAATGATCCAGTGATCTTCCAGCGAATAATTTGTGATAACCTTTCTGGTTTGGACTTGATGATAATTGATGGATTCAGAGTGTTAGTGCCAGCTAGCACCAGACCTAGCCAAATGTATTGTCCAAGATTTTGGGAGTTAAAAATCTTATTTTCTTGAGTCTTAACTATGCCGAGGACCATGGAATTTATGATAACAATGTGATCGTAGAATAAAGTTAACCAGCTAAACGATACGCCCACTCAGTTTGAGTATTTAAAGAATGAAGAGAAAGAATGAAAGAAAAAAAACTGGTGTCACTTAGAAAACATCGCCAAAACTAAGAAACAAAGAAAAACGATATCACTTCATTTGGATTATTCTTCTTGTAGAAAATGGATATATACCCGATTATTTGACAGTGAAGTAAGATTAGCGAGGTGATTAATCCAAGAGGTGAACCTAAGTATCTCCTCAATGAGGTAGGAAAACCATTTCCACCGTCTCCACAATGAATTCAGCTCTTGTTATTTGTCGACATTATTATGGAGCTTGGTAATTCTGCTGATTATAATTACCAATTTATCATAGTAATAAATGAACATTAAGGCTAGCCAGGATCCATGATCTTATATAGAAAAATTACTATTAGAGTGATTCTTCTGTTTACAACCACAGCTCATGAAAGCAAAGAGGACAAGAAATCAAATTATAATGATTAAGTAGCGAGGTGCTATCTAATCTTGTAACGTACTGCTGCATCCTTGATTCAGAAAAGACCAATATCCCCAGCGAAACCTAAATCATATGCTCTAGGAATACTAATGGATTCAGATCCTACCTGATTATTACTGGGGCTGGTCTTAGATAAATGATGAGCATTGTTATTCATCATAATGAATGATGAAGAATTATTAGTAATACTAGCAGTATTACTAGACTCCATCAAAATCCTATTGGCTTGCTCGTTCACATTCTTCTTGAGCTCCTCCATTGCAGCCTCAAGTGTTCGAAGCTCATCCATACCAAGTTCATCAACTGGGTTTTCCCACCAACACTCACTCGCTTTGCGCATTTTATCAAATGATTCAGCACGCTTTCTCTCAGTCTCGATTTCATTGGTAATCCTTGTTAAGTGCATGTTGAGCTCATGAGCAGTAGCATTCTTGTGAGCCTCACCAAGCTGTTGACTGGAGTCTGCTAGAAAATTATTAAAATTAGGGTCTCGAGCAAGAAACCGGTCAATGAGGGAGCCAACGTCTGGGTGGCCGAAGGAGTAGGGCTTGTTGGCCGGAGAGAAGACTATGATTGCAACCTCAACACCACACAGTGTGCAGAGCTCGCTAGCCTTCTTGAAGAGTCCCGAACGCCGCTTGGAGAATGTGACTTGTAAATTGGTTCTCTTGGCTATTTTAGCAATAGGAATCTTTTGGCGACCCTGGCTAATCTTGTTGGTCTTCTTCATCGCCATAACTTGGAGCTAGGTTGCAGTGAGGAACTGAAACAGCTAGAATTATAGATAGATAAGATTGTTTCTTGTCAAATTTGTGAAGGTTTGGAAGGGATCAAACATGTATATATATGGTTCATCATTTGCTCAAATTATTACTGTTTAAGATAATACTTATGTTGGGAAAATTTATGTCCAGTGTAGTCTTAACGCTCAGTTACTGTGGATGATTAAAACAAGATCAATCTTTCGGAAGTTATGATCTTATTCACTTGAACGTATATATATATATAAGTATAATTACAAAGCTGTGAACTAATTCTATAATACAAATAACTAGCTAGATATATATACCTGGTGTTAGAAACAGCAGCTGATTGATGAGGCTAATAATGAATTATATATTGTGATCGATCTTCTATTTTAATTTATCAGAATGATCCAGCAATTATGCGTTGGTGTCTTGAATTAATATTGGTATTAACTATTTGGGGTTCCCTGCTGTATGGTATTATAACTACTATTATCATCCAACAATAGCCAGATCACTGAAAATTAAAAATAATCCCAGAGAAACCAGCAAGAAGAAGAACCCTCCAGCTAATTAAGGAATAAGGAGGAAGAACAGATCGATCCCTCCATGCAGGAGAAGAACATTCCTATCTGCATGCTTAGCTGTGGCTTCTTCTTTTAAAATTTTAGTAGCATACATATAAGAACGATGAGCGCGCAGGATCCGTATATTTTGTTTAATTAATGTTCATTTACAAAGCCAATTCTCATGTCTCTCTGAATAAGGTTCCCCAGTTGCCCCTTGGTATTATACTGCGGAATATATATATATAACTAGAAAGCTAAGCCATTCCTTTGCTTGAAATTTCATAGGTTCACCTTTGTAAGGTTTTCTCATTTTGCTAGCATTTCAATACTTTCCCGTATCAGATTATCAGCTAAGAAATTACTGGGAATAATACTCCTCCTGCAATATAGTCTCAGCCACATGCGAACAAAATAGGTCCAGAAATATTTATGTTCTCTCCTTGCTTGTACTAGTTGTACACCCAAGGTAAGAAGTCAGCTTTCCAAAGTTTCCTTAAGGTTGAACACCAGTGGCCGGTTATGGTACGTATACACATCCAAATTAAGCCCGCTGCATCGATCAGTAGCTAGCAATATGCAAAAAATCGTCAAAATAAGCCCTTCAAAAAAAGCTAGAACTTCATCTTGTTCACCACCTTCAACTTCTAGATCTTATCTTAAATTGTATCCTTATGAGCTCAGCTGCCACTTCCGCCAATGCCACCAAATGCCCCATGTTGTCGTTAGATAGATAGCCATCAGCCACTTTTGTGCCATAAGACTACAACATGCATGTTAAATGTGCACGAAGTGGCTAGAATTGGTCATCGATCGGCTTGCTCGAAATTCTCTTCATGTATATACGAGATAGAATTGGTCTTTGACTTGAGTTTATTCTCTTCTAGTGCACATATTATTCATTATAGAATCATACTATTCTTCACAGAATGTCTCGTGTTATGTCCTTTGACTTTTGAAAGTATTGAAATTCCATAATCCGAAACTTATCCAAGTTGAATCAGTCGGTTAGGCAGTCAAACTGAAGATTCTTTGTTATCTCTTATACATTGCCATCTATATATTAATTTAGTCAGAGTATTATTACACGAGAATAAAATATACGGTTACATGAGATTATACAAATTATTCACTTTAAAGAGTAATAAGATTTTTTGTTTCCGATAAAAAAAAGTCAATATATGTATGAAATCATATATTACGTTACTAGCATATATTAGATGGATCAAATCATTCTAAAAGTTGAAGTTAATAGTCAATACGTTATGTATGGCTCTAAAATTATACATGTACGATTAAACGATTGGACGATCTGACTCTACTTTCATATCCCTCTAAAATCATACACGTAGAACCACACAATTGGAGGATCAGACAAAACTGCCTGTTACTCAAAGATCCAGAATCCCGATTGTATTAGCAACTAAGCCTAAATTAATTTGGTACATGAAGTTAAGCAAATGCAACAGGAATAGAAGAATCGTATATTTCTAGAAAGAAAAAAAAACGAATGATATGAGTGTGCAAATGTCAATGGCATGCAACAAAAGTATCACTACTACATGCACGGAACTAGAGTTGTGGGTGAAACTTTTTTAAGGTATAGCTACTGATGCTAACAAAGTAATATTACTGAAAATTCTCCTCATTATCATTCCCTCTTAAGTCTCAGATTGTTGAGGGCAATTGAGCACAATTATGTGAGAAATATAATGAGTACATGAAAGAAAGGAGTCAGAAACCCTAATTAAGGGAAATTATATATGTAGATCATACAGAGTCATTTGATGAAAATCATTTGTTTAATTGAACTTTACTCAAATGAATCAAATCTTAATAAGGGTAGACACACTAATCAATTAACCCTATGGAACTAATAAAGTATACGAAACACAAAATGAAACCAGGACATGTAAATGTACCTTAGGAGATAATGATTCAGTGACATACCACTTGATAAATATGAATTCCTTTATTTTTGAGAAAATTAAACGGCACACCACAACAGTCTTTGAAGTTCATATAAACTGCTCAATAACATACCCAAACACCAATACAAAGCAATAGGAGAATCACAACAACATTTTAACAACAGAAAATCAAAGCATAATATGAAATTGAAATATGTGTCTAATTAATATTTTGATGAATAACTCGATCAAGATCTTCAGAAGAAGCGACCATATGCTGGATTCCATGAATGAGGATGGGGAGGAGGAGGCATAAGAGGCACTCCACCGAACCCCATATTAGGGATCAGAGTTGGATTAATACCAGAGCTACCCGCTGCAAAAAACGGATTAGGGTTTGTGGTGGACTGAAGGATGAGCTTATCAATCTGCTTAGTCACAGACTTCTTCAGCTCCTCCAGAGAGCCCCCCAGCTGCTCACACTGTGGCATCTCCATCTCCTCAATAGGAGACTCCCACCAGCACTGCCCCTGGGTGGCCTTCCGCACCCTGTTCAGCTCCTCCCCTCGCTTCCTCTCGGTCTCCAGGTCGTTGGTGACCTGAGTCAGCTCGGCATTGAGCTCCCGAACGTTGGCGTTGCGGTGAGCCTCAATGAGCTGCATGGTACCTGAGCTCTGGTGGAGGTTAGGTGGGTTTCGGGTGAGGTAACGCTCTATCACAGACTCCACGCAGGGGTGGCCAAAGGAAAAGACCTTCCTCCCTGGCGAGAATACTATGATGGCTATCTCAGCGCCGCAGAGGGTGCAAAGCTCGCTGGCCTTCTTGAAGAGACCAGATCGGCGCTTCGAGAAGGTCACTTGAAGGTTGCTGTCATTGGCCATTTTGACCATCTCCACCTTTTGACGACCCTTGCTTTTCCTCACCATGGCTGAAACCTGCAAAACCATCAAGCTTTCGACCAAGAAACTGAAACATGTGAGAAATGGGAATGAGAGAGGGGATATATATTAGTGCTTCTACATAGAAATTCACAATGATGGTAGGTAATCACAATTCCAGATTCACAATTTTAGACCTCGTCTGTCAAATTATGCGGTTCATCTTTGCTGTCTAAAATGGTAAGGCATTTCACCACTGTTCATCGAAATAACTATACCTTTGCTGTCATACTTTTGCTTGTATGAATGTACTTACTATTATACTAGTTTCAGAGAAATTTAGAATCATATTTTGCTCTAAGCAAACATGGAAATGCTCTCTCATGGATTTTCGACAGTGAATACCAGACTAACCGGTTACACTGATTGCTTATTCATCACATCTGGATGCATTGCATTAGCAAAATTGTTAGGAAATGATAATTAGGAAGATAATCTTATCCCGTTGTGGTTTTGTGAATTTCCTAATAAGCTGGATAAGTAATAGTACCAGAGAATACATAGTAAAGTTTGCATCATATACATATATTATGCCATTCGCGCCTATTTGGATGGAGGAAATTGAAAAGGAAATTAATCTTAGGATCTGAGATGTGGTTAATTATAATTAGGGATATAAATGTTTTATATATACAAGAGAGGTTTTGTCACATGATATTTGGACAATCTTTACATATTTTTCTTATTAGGAAGCATTCGCCCATACCACAAGTGGTCTCATGATAAGAAGACGTTTGTTCTTTTTTGGTCATCTAACGTTCATCAATTGAATTGGAATTATAATGTAAAAGAATAAACATAAACGTAGAAACACGAACAAGTTATTTCAATCCATTTTTGTTATTTGAAACAATGATGTGACCTAAAAACCATATTTGAAGTTGGCTCAAAAGAGTTATACGTTTCATGTTAAGAAAATATATATATGTTCATGAAAATTTCTATAATACAGTTTCTAGATCAGCTATTCTTCTATCGTATATGGTCTATATAGTTCAAGTGTCTTTCACATTAGAAATTAGTGAATTATACTGTGATATAGTTGTAGATACCGCATGAATAGTGGGAGACATATTAACACCCAGATATATGTGTTATTGTGATAAAAATCATAAACAACTAGTTCATAGGAGGTAACTACGATCGAGGGTTACAAAATTGGATGAGATGTAAACTGATCTTACTAAGAATTGGATCTGGATCTGTAGATTTCATACCAAGTTACTCCTGTTCTTTGTTATCACATGGAATAGAGTTCCAAGAACAATTTAGTTCTAGTGAGAAATGATATGTTTATGAACATGTGTAGTACACTTTAGCTCTTGACTACTAGTTTACTAGTCAATAAAACTAGTTCTACTTGTTTTGCTCTTGCTAGTTTTCAGGTTCATGAGAGACCCCATGCATAATTATTTGCATTCCGCAATTTTAAAGCTAGGTTATAATTCCTTACGGTGGGGAAGTCAGCCACGAGATTGATTCAAGTCGAAGCAACAAAGAATTTTATTAATCAACACTATTATTCTTCAGACAAAAAGGTTATTGAGTTTGCTTCGTTAATAATATTAGGTGTGGTTAGCTTGTCCATATCCCACAAGCTGAGGATATACATGGTTAAGTACAAGCAGTATTACAGAGAGAGATCGGTTGCTATGGTTTCCGTAGCAACGACACCTACCCTGG
Source organism: Potentilla sterilis (assembly GCA_963682095.1). Lineage (NCBI taxonomy): Eukaryota > Viridiplantae > Streptophyta > Magnoliopsida > Rosales > Rosaceae > Potentilla > Potentilla sterilis. The sequence continues at coordinate 46,240,173 of OY821762.1, read as the reverse complement.
TACAAAAAAAGTGAGCTTCATGCATCTGATAAATCTTCAGTGTAGTCTTCTAACGCGACTGAAATGACAAATCCTTGAGCTGCTGGGGATCCACCTCGGATGGCGATCTGGTAAGAGCACATTGTGCAGTGGTAGTTTTTGGGAAAGCTATGACATCCCTAATGGAACTAGCACTGGCCAACAACATGACCAATCTATCCAAACCATAGGCAATTCCTCCTGCATCAGATAGCGCATTAATCAATTGGCAATTTTATTCTATAAAAATTTTAAAACTAAAAATCAAAGGCAGTCAGCAGCACGTGTCTATCCATATTATATGCGACACAGATTTACAACAGAAGCATAGGATGTGCAGAACATAGAGTAGAGAACAAAATATAAGTGACTGAAATATCAGACATGCTCAAACTTATACAAGTGATTAGACCATTATACAGTGAAGTTATAAAGTTCCATACCATGTGGAGGGGCACCCATGTCTAAAGCCTCAAGAAGATAGCCAAACTTCGCTTCAGCCTGCAGATGATGTACAATGCCACCACATTAGACAGAGTATGTTACAGTAGCCAAATCTTTTAGCTTCCAATCACTCGAGTACATAGACTAAATTTCAGTTACGAAAACTGCTAAAAAGTCAAAATCCTGATCACATGCCCAATTCCAATGAAAAATGGATGATGTACACACCTCTTCAGGGGAGATGCCAACGATTTCCAAAACCTTTTGCTGCACCTCACGTTTATAGATTCTCAGACTTCCGCCACCAATCTGATGGCACCATAGAAACACATAGCACATCAATTTATTACCTTGGAGTGTATATACTACCAAATGCATTAGATATGAAAGTGCTGAAGACGGTATACCTCAACTCCATTGTAAACCATGTCATATGCTAAAGCACGGGCAGTAGAAAGATTATTTATGTCTTCAGGATTTGGAGCAGTGAATGGGTGGTGCAAGGCCTGAAAAAAATAAGGAGTTTAACCATACATGCAGACAAGAGATAAAAATGAAATAAAGAACTAAAAATTTATGTCAAAAAGTGTCCTTCCAAACCCCCAATTACAGAACTCAAACAATTACATAAGATCAATTCCAATCTTCATTCTTCACTCAGAAACTTTCTTTGATATAATCAAATTCCACTAAAAATCCACAGGCCACATGCAACTCAAAATCCAACAAGTACTCCAGGCCATTAAGCCTGGCATGCAAAAATCACAACACATTTTTACACACACTTCCGTCTATACCCAGAACAGAAGTCTACTCTAACTCATGAGTATACTGACAGAATTAAAATGAGGCTGCCCCTGATCTAAAGCACTGAACTCCGATATGCAAACCAAACCAAAATATTGCAGCCAATAAACATCAACTTGCTTGCAAGGAGCAATATCACACCCATATGGAAGTTCCCTTTAATGAGTGATGATAACTCAATTATCAGTTGTCTTTAGCACGAATGTATCAAAGAACAAAAACATATAACATTTTGGAAAATAAAAGCAGCAAGAGATATGATACAAACCTCAAGCCTTTGCTCCAACTCATTCCATTCGAACATTGGGAAATCAGTCACCCACAGAATTGAATGTCTGGACTAGATACCAGCGACAAGATCCAAAAAATACAAGTCAGAAAATCAGAAACACTATGAAAATGTTCACGTATGAACATGTATTGTACACTCACATCATCAATCAAATCAAGCTCCTGTGCAACATAGACCCGCAATCGATCTAGGGTTTTATTAACTGATGTCTGATGACCAACTGCAAACAAGATCAGATCCCCTGGCCTGGCAGAGCAACGACTCAGAAATTGCTCTATCTTTGTTTGATCCAAACTAGACACTAATGCAGGAATTCCCTCAATTCCACCTAAGAGAAAGTATAGAACATATCACCAGTGTGAGATTTGGAAATACGAAAATCTCTTGTGCATCACAAACATAGATATAAATTACTTATTACCATCATCCAAAACCTTCAGGAAAGGCAAGCCCTTCGCTCCAGACTTGATTGCTTGATTACAAATATCTCCCTTCTTTAGAGCTGTGTTTGAATATCTTTTAGCTCCAGAAGGTACACATAGAACTTTTATAATTCCTCCACTACTCAAAGTATCAGCAAAAACCCTGAATGTGGAATCTGAGAAAATATCAGATACCTGCAATTTCCATCAAACAAACATTTTTTCAATACTTGTTCTGCAAGCATTGGGAAAGACCTTTTTTGACTCAATAATTAATCTACTAGAAGACTGTACTGGTTCTGAATGGAGTAAACATGAGAGTGCTTTACACAAGAACTATTCCTTAAATTCAATGTCTTACTTGACAGTAATATACTTCCAAGTTTGAGCCCAACAGGCAAACAATTAAAATTTTGATATTGAAATCTTGTACAAGGCATATGCTAGGAATACTTCAAACTTTGGGTGATCTCTACAGAAGATTTGCAAAGGCCAAAAATCTTTTGAAGTGCCAAAATTAAGAAAGATGCACTTAGATACAATTTAAAAAATTCAGAGATTATTCAGTGGCTGTTTTTTATGATCTGTTTTCTAATACATTAAACCCATTCAGTTAAAAAAAAAAATCAGGGAAAATATTCTTACATCTTTCAACTCAAGATCAAATCTAGTATCTGGCCTGTCTGAACCATAACGACTCATTGCTTCAGCATATGTAAGTCTAGGAAAAGGGTTTGGGAGATGTACACCTTTGATCTCTAAGAAAACCTGCAACAATTATGGATTAGATTTCTAAGTATATCAGTAAGACAAGTCGATGTTAAATTGATGTTAAATTTATCAATATAAGCAAGGGAAAGTATAAAGAAGATAAACTTATGAGATTTCAAATTGATGGATTAAAGCCACTAACTTTCTGCACCAATATGTTTTAATAGCCTATTTGATAAAATAAAATAAAAATAAAACCCAACACATAATTGACCATTAAATGAATCTGAGTGAGGAATATCATATAGCTCAAATGCCACAAGTTATAATGTCATGATGAAATGAAGTAATGAAAAGGCTCATCCAACTGCTACATAAAAGTTCAACCAAGTTACTGCAAAAGGATAAAGGGGGTAAATGGTTTGTTTGCAGTCCAGACATTCAATTTCCAAGTTTCGCCTAGTAATATAAGTAGTTTCTACTGCCCCCTCTGGGATGAGTCAAAGGTTTATTAATGCTTTCATATGAATTGTGTAGCTGATGAAGAAACTTATTTGTAAGGCCCTAAAAAGGAAATATTTACATTAATCTGAAAAATTGAATAATCAGGATTGTCATATTCCAATGTTATTATGATCTCTCTGACTCCATTACCCCTCCCTTTGACAAAAGTAGCCAACTTAAGACTAACCTTTCTAATCAAATCTTCATTGAGCCTCAGCATGTCCTCTAAAGGAGTAAAAGCAAGCTCCATATCAAGCTGTGTGAACTCAGGCTGCCTATCAGCTCTTAAATCTTCATCTCTAAAACATCTGCAGAAATAGAAACCAAATCTTTAAGTTAATCTTGATATTGGTAGAACTGGCAGAAGAATTACTTTTGAAATGAGCAACCATCAACAGTAAATCAAGCCAAACGGAAAAATCTCAGACAAAAACACAGGACAAGAGTTCACCTTGCTATCTGATAATACTTATCAAAACCAGAAACCATCAACATTTGCTTGAACAGTTGCGGACTTTGAGGCAAAGCATAAAATGTTCCTGGCTTCAAATTACATATTAGAGAAAATAAGCTCCCCAAACTAAGATGGAAGTTACTACTAGATCTAGTTATAAAGTGAATGCCATCTAAAAGAATTGTAGAGTACCTGAACTCTCGATGGAACCAAATAATCACGGGCTCCCTCTGGTGTCGATCTAGAGAGTATTGGAGTCTCAATCTACCTTATAACCATGTTCCAAAATCAGAATCAAAACAAAACCTTCCATTTTCATCTTTCTCGAGAATCCAATAACTAACAGAATGTACCTCCACAAAATCATGTACATCCTCTAGATACCTCCTCATCAGTTTCACTACCTTATGCCGCAGCATTATGTTCGATTGCATTTGCTGCCGACGCAAGTCAAGACACCGGTACCTACCGACAAACATATCTAAGCAGCATTACTAAATACACCTCGAAAGCAACATTCTTAGTAACTAAAGAAACCAAAATTGAAGTCGTAAACGAACACAATCGAGTGCGAAATTCACCTCAACCGAATCTCCTCCTTCACTGAATCCTTTGCATCCTCCGCAGTGGTAACCAAAAACGGCAGCTTTGCCCTCACTGCATTCAACACCTGAACATTCTCCGCCGCAATCTGCTCCCCACATTGATACATCAATTAACAAACACTTAAATAAAAATCAAACTAGGGTTAGGGTTTACCTCAATTGAGCCGGTTTTCATTTTCTTATTGACGGAGTCAACCGGTCTAGACCGGACAACTCCCTCGACGGCGACGACGTACTCGAGCCTCAAGTCGTTAACGGCGTTATGCGCGTCGGGGAAAGCGTCGGGGAGAGTGGTGACCTGGACGGAGCCGGAGTGGTCCCTGAGGTTGAGGAAAGTGAGGCCGCCGTGGACGCGGTGGAGAGCGACCCAGCCGCAGAGGGTGACGCGCTTGCCGACGTCATTGGCGGAGAGTTCGGCGCAGAGTGCGGTGCGGGGGACCCACAGGAGGTTGGGGGAGTGGGTTTTGGGAATGGGGGTGAGGGTTTGAGGAGGAGGAGGAGGAGAGGGGGAGGCGGAGAGAGCGGAGGTGGGTTTGGGATTAGGGAGAGAGGGAGTGAGGAAGTGGGAGAGGAGAGGGAGGGGTTTAGAGCGGAGAGGGAAGAAGAAGAAGCTTCTGCGGAGGAGGGACATGGCTTTGTGGATTGAAGAGAATACAGAGAGGGGTTTAAGGATGATGATGATGATCGATTGGGCCTTTTGTTTTGTGGGCCTTTTGGTCTGGAATTAATAAAGTGTTAAAAGAGACTAAGGCCCAGTTTGGGATTGCTGTGCTGTGAGCAGAATTGCTTTTGAATTTGCTGTGAGCAGAATTGCTTTTGAATCTGCTGTGAGTAGAAGCAGTTGAGGTGTTTGGTAAACTGTTTTTAAAAGTGCTGTGAGAACCAAAAAGCAATTTCGTGTGTTTGGTGAGTTATAAGTAAAAATTGTTTTGGATGGTATAATGACAAAAATAGGAATTGTTATAAATTGATATTAAAATAAATAATTGTTTTTTTTTTTATATAATTATAAAATTAATCCACAATATTACATAAGATTTCTTAACACCACAGTAAATGATTGATTATTATTTAATTAGATTAGTATATCACAATCTAAGAAAAAAACAAATATTACCATTTGTTACAAAAATAACTGATTCCTGCAAAAGCATCTCTTACCCTGCTTCTCTAAAATCCACTTTTAAGAGAATCAATTTTTCTAAAATCAGTTTTATGGGTTGTTACCAAACACTTAAAATTAGGCCCAGAATCACTTTTGACTCCAAAAGCAGCTTGGGAATCAATCCCAAACTGGGCCTAACTACCTAGGACTCCTACCATTTTTAAATAGATTTAGAAACCTCAACATGAAGAGCAAGGCCCAAAGCCTACATGTAAGGTTACTTGAGTTCAAAATCCCTATGGTTAACCCCATAATTCTACAGAGACATGGAATCCAAATAATATCCTAAAAAGTACCCCAAACCATGGAATCCATGTAAGGTCAGTTGCTTGCATTCTTGTTTGCAATCATGCGTGGAACTTTTCAGAGTTCTCAAGTGGTGACACCAAAAGCTGAGATTGATGAACACTTTGTATTTGCTCCTAGTTCATGATAGTTGGCAATTAAGCTGTGGAAAATGTCAAAGATATAGACATTTAGGCTCAGTTTGGGACAGTTGTGCTATGAGCAAAATGACTTTGGAATCAACGGTGAGCAAAATGTCTTTTGAACCTGCTCTGAGAGGAAGCAGTTTAGGTATTTGGTCAACTGTTTTCAAAAGTGTTGTGAGAACGAAAATAAATTTTTTGTGTTTGGTAAGTTCTAATTAAAAAGTGCTTCAAGAGGGTGTAATTACCAAAATTATCATTAATGTTTAAAGTTTTATTAAAATGGATATCATCTAAATTATAGACTATGGTTTTGTGCAATATTTTGGTATAATTTTTTGCAATGTATGACCAATTGTTTGGACCAAATAAAAGATTTACCTAGAACTCTTAAATATTAAACAAAATTCATCTAAAAGATTACACAAAGTATTTTCCATCATAATCAAATGGAACCATTATACAAAATATATTAAAGTCTATTAAAATTACAACTACAATGCATTCATTAGACTTTGTGCAATCATATTTCTTAGCACCACCATTTCTTGTCTTCTCGTACCATCTTCATGCTCATTCTCCTCCATATCCTCACCAATATCTTCACTTAAGTAATCGTCATCTTCATCAAAATGCCGATTTTGTTGAGCAAATCTTCTTATGTAGTTATGAATAACCATAGTAGCAATAACTATCTTTACTTGTTTTTCATAAAGAAAGTTTGGCATATCACGTAAAATACTTTTTTTTTCTTTTCCCAAACCCTAAAAGTACACTCAATAATACTCCTAAGTGAGGAATGTGCATGATTAAATACCTCCTTATGACATGTTTGTTCATCACCTCTATGAAAATGTGGAAGGTGATACCGTTCACCTTTGTATGGTCCTAGATAACCTTTTATTTGTGGATAACCGGCATCCACCAATTAATATTTTCCTGAAATAGAAAATAAATAATTGATTTTGATATAACTTAATAATAATTTTATGGCTTATGATTAACATTTTGAAACCCAAGTTAGAAAATTACCAAACGGAGGTTTGAAAAAATTCAATCGAGGGTCTCGTGTAGCATATGAGAATACTCTGCTATCATGGGCAGTGCCTTCCCACCATGTACATACAAATATGAATTGCATGTCGAAGTTGCATACAACCATCACATTTTGGGTGGGTGACCCTTTTCTACCAATATACGGCACTGCATCATTTGGAGAAATCGAAACTTGCACATGAACCCCACCAATTGCCCCAATGCAATCCTACAAATTAGGAATAATTTTTCATCTTCCTAATAAAATATATATATATATAGACACATGGTAGTAAAGCGACAAATATTGGATATAAATGCATTACACATACCTTAAAGTGAGGTATGTACCTTGTGTTACTTTCAATTTCTTTTAATATGCTTTTAAATTCAGGATCCAATGGTTTTATGAGCACCTTCATCATATCATAGAAAATATCTAGCATCTTACCAAAATATCTGCTCACCGTCTCTCCTGAACGTTCAAAAAGGTCTTATGTGTTCCTATTTGTCTCACCTCCTCCTAAAATATAGAGAAACATTGCCATAATTTCAGTTATACCAATGTACGTACAGATTCCGGACTTTCTGTGTCCGGCACATCTGCATACCCCTCACCTGTAACTGGATTGAGGCTATTAGGTGCTTTTTTGTCAGTGGAAGTGACTGAATCTCCAAAAGGAGATGTGGGGGTCATTGGTTCTTCACTCTTACCATCTCTTTTTGGTAAGCTGGAACACCGATAGTTGGTTAGGCCACCATTCATAACAGCACTTTCTTCACCTCCATTTAGTGATGCATTAGTTCGACGATGGAGTTGTGGAAATGGAGAAACTTCATAACCTATACGGTCATATAGAGGGAAAGTGGGGGCTTTAGGACTTAACTCAGCTGCTTTAGGTAGCAATAGGGCAAGCATTGGTTTGGGATCCATTAGCATAGGTACCAGAGGAGTGGAGTTGAAAGATGAAACATCCATTTCAAGGGTGGGTAAAAGGTTGTGATCAAGGTCTTCCTCATGATCAGAGAAAATCAGTTTTCGTTTCACAGGTGGACGAATTGACATGGCAGGAGAATGAAACAAAAATTTGCAGGAAGGGTGGTGAAGCTAATTTGCAGAAAGGGTGGTGAAGATAATGGATATAAGGGCTTAACTTTATGTATATATTAGAAGGTAAAGAATAAGTGGACTTAATATTTACACCTATAAGCTACCCACATGGTCCAGTTCAGTTGGCAAGTTGACTGTGCTCCTTAAGCAAGTTGAGGAACTTGAGGCAGAGGTCTCAAGTTCGAGCCTTGTGTATGGAAAAGACTATGCGGGGAGGGCAAGCCCACCTATTTGGTGTACTCGAAGCCCGGAGGGGGGGTGTCGCTGCGTCTTTGGCGCGGCACTGTGCTGGACTTCGGGTAAACAGGCCATTGCGTGCCTCCTTGTGGTCCTTCCCAGTACCTCCTTTTTTAAAAAAAAAAGTAATAATAATAATATTTACACCTATAAGCTGTTAGTGTGCTAGTTAAACATCATATCATAATAAATGAGGCAGAAAGTTTGATTGGTAATGGATATAGTTGGGGTTTAGTTGATGTTAATAAATGAGGTGTAAGTTGATTACTGATTTTTAGACAAATCAGGTTTGTTTTTCTATGACTTAATTTTTGCAGTAGTGTTGGATGTCAACAAGTTTTGACATGAAGAATATGTATGGACTGTTATGGTTTTGCATTTTAATAGATTTAGTAGCTAATTAAATTTAACTCTTCTTGCAGGACCTTAATATATCCATTGAGAGCCTGATTTCCAATAAGGCATCTACTGATATAACTTGTGGATTCTTAAAAAGTTCGTGTGATGTCATATAGAATGATGTGTGATGTTTATGAAGAAATGAGTGCCATAGCTTTCTCTCTAAAAGCCCCCAAATAGATTATATAGCATGAACCTTCATTGTAATTTTTAGTTGAGTGAGTCTGATGTAAATTGGTTCACTTCACAAACTAGATTCAGCAACTGGTCTGCAAACTCTTCTTATGCTATCATTTCCCGAGTTACTTGTTGTATTAGTCATAGCAAATTCATTTCATACTAGATGAATGCCTGCAAGATAATATAGATTATTTGTATTTTATTAGTTAAACAAGGGTGGGTAACGAGACACAGTACTTCAGTGTGTTATGCTCATTCTTCCAACTGTTTTGAAGCTTAAAGTAGCATATATGAATATCTTAATACTATATATGATTGGGTTGTACAACTTATTCTTTATGTCAGGTTTTGGAACAAGATACATAATATCTTACCCTATCTTAGACACCATTAATGGTGTCCAAAAAATTAAACAAATGTTTCTTTCCTTTATTGTAGAGAGTACACACTGATAGTCAGTGAGAGGAAAAAAAAAACCCACCAATATGCAATATCAGTGTGAGGCCATTCACTTTTGGCACGGATGATTAATAGTGGCTATTAAGGGGGTGCTATTGGGGAAATTTGTAGTAGTGCTTAAACACTTTTTCAACAGCTTTCAATAGCAAAAGGAAGCATGACTTCTCCATCCTAAATGCATTATAACACTTAGTTTCATTGCCTTCTAATACATCCAATAACCAAATGTACCTTGTTTGAGAGCTTGTCATAGATGGAGTTTCCATAATATACTTTTCAAGATACACTTGAATAATACAACCAGCTATAAATATATAATTTGGTATATCATCTCCTCCTCCTCTCCGGAAGTGTCCATACATTATTTAACAAATTTGTAATGACATTAACATGAACAAATAAAATCAATATCATTATTAAAAAGAGACCAATTTTATATCAAACTAATTCAGAAACACCATTAAATAGAAAGAAGAGATCAATACTGTTATTAAAAATAAATAAAAAATAGTCGCACATACCTTAATAGAAAGAAAGTAACGTCAACAAACAAACAGAATGGAAATTCATCACAAAAACCATCAACAAACAAACAGAATGGAAACTCTTCACATAGTATCATTAATAAAGAAGGCCATAATGGCCTAGTCATTGTTTGCAACTAAAAATAGGCAACAAATTTCAAATTAAAAAAGAAGAATCAACATTCTTTTGATTAAGAAGCAAAAACTGGATCTTAAGATGAGAATCAGTCATCACACAGAACATCTCTCTCTTATCTTAGGAGCAAAACAGCTCCGTTGCAAACCACCACATGTCGGTACCAGTTTCAGTTCCTGGTAAAGTTGCGACAACTCGCATCACCTCTTGAATACTAATTCTTTGTGCACTTGTAGGGACTGATGTCATTGTACTCCTACTCTCAACTAACTCAACAAGACGATCAATCTTCTTGGATAATTTCGCAACACCTCTCATCCTTCCTTTCTTCTCTTTTGCCTCTCCCAAAACTCGTTTGTCTTTTTTAGCTTATGTTGGCCTCTCCACGCATTTTACTCATATATATATATATATATATATATATATATATATATATGCACAAAGAATTAGTTGAGAGTTTTGCATATATATATATATATGCAAAACCCACTATAGAAAAACTAAATTAGAATGAAAAAATTATCTGACAAGTAAGCGGAGGAAGTATTGAATTGGAAATTTTCACTTGCGTGTGAAGAGTAGGCTGCAAGCATGGGAGGTGATCACATGGAGCAGATTTTTGTGCGATGAAGCCGTCAGAATGCAAGAGAATTTTATCCGTTCTTGAATTTTATTTTTTTCTAGTCTTTGTGTTAAGTTTTGACAGAAGGTAAAGAGATGAAATGAAAAGAATGTGTGTAAGGCTAACTCAAAGAGATAATGTTTAATTATACATGGAACATTCAGTAAAGAATAAGGACAAAAGGGGTAGTTTGCATAATTTCATTACAACAACATTGTTTGCTTCGTGATTTTCTTCAAAAGCGGTTTTCCAAAACTCTATTTCCTAGCTTTTCGATTTCAACTGTTGGGGAAATCTATTTTGGCCAAAAGCAACTTTTAGGGACTTTACCAAATACCATCTATTAATCCGAAAAACTAAAACAGTCTCAAAAGCTGTCCCAAACTAAACCTGAGTATAATATTTTTTTGCATTTGAGGTTTGTATAACTGCATTCATTGTGACCATGAATCTGTATTTTGACTGCACACTAGTTGATCATGCATGTTTTGTTGTTGGTAAAAGTTATAAGCTTGTGTAGATGCAGAGGCGAACGGACGAAGGGGCCGGACCAGCGGGGGTCAGTGCCCCCACTGAGATTTTGACGACTGTAATTTTTTTTTAACCCACCGTCTCCCAACATATATATATATATATATATATATATATATATATATATATATTTGTGTATTTATATTATATAACTGTAATAGGATTCGGGATTCCAACGGTTAAAACTACTTTTATATTCTCATTTCTTCTCGTTTTGTACGAGAAATCCTCTTGTATTTCGTCTTTCACTTCTTCTCTTTTTCTAATTGTCTTGGAGTATCTTCGATTCTTAAGCCTTCAACCTCCAATCTTTTGTAATTAAACCTTTGTTATATGCGCATTGCAGGTTTGTCATCGTTCTTCTTCTCAATTTAGTATTTTATTTTTTTGGATTTATGATTTGTTGATTATATAAATTTACTGTTTTATTTAAAATCGCAATTGTGAGTCTATGAAACATGGAGAAATACTTTAAACGAACATCGTGAGCTTCCTTCTGATCCTGGATTAAAGACAAAATTTTTGGATTACCATCATGATCTGAGGGATAAAATTCGAAGAGAGTACTTGTTAAGATATCCTTATTAGCTTGTCTGTCTAGACACCAGCTTGTTCAAACACAACATGGAACGCGAAAGCAAAGGTTCTGCAAAAACTGGTATGATGATTTTTCAAATTGGTTAGAATATAGCATATCTAAAGATGTTGCATTTTGGATTATACATTAATCCACTTTAAATTAGCTATATATCTAAAAGTTCATGTTTGGTTAGTTACACAATGTTTTTTTTTATATATTCTTCTCCCATTTTGTGTACAATTCTTGATTTGTTGAGAATCAATTCATACATGGATTGCATAAAATTGACCCCCTTTGAAATCTTTTCATGCGTCCGCCACTACATAAGAGCAAGACCAGGTAGCTGGTCAAGCCCATAAGAATAAGCCAATGGGGCGTTGAGAATCGCGGGAGAGTTGCCACGATGTTCAGGTTTCTCCTTCTCCTATGTTCTTGGTGTGGCATTCTTTCCATTCGATCTTGCACCCTTTTGACTTCCCTTTGATGCTTTCTCTTGATATCATGTGGAGTTGGCTTCTTGATTTGAAACTTTCCCTTCATGTTCAAGTTAGTGGTGTTGGGGCTGCTGGTTCAAGTTAGTGGTGTTGGGGCTTTCTCTTGATATCATATATAGTTCAAGTTAGTGGTCGTTGGTGATACAGAACAGAGTTTCAGAGCTTTAACGAAAAAAAGAGAAAAAAGAGCGCTTAAGAGCTTTAGTGAAAAAGAAAAAACTGAGCATTGAGAGAAATAAAAGGGAGCTGGAACTATATATGATTCTTTTTTTTTCTTTTTCTTTTTAAACGGAATTGCAAAAGAAAATGCAAAAAGTATAAAATGCCAAAATGCAAAAGAAAATCATTTTGACTCAACTCCGTAAGAAGAAAAAATCAAACAACAAAAAGTAAAGAGAGTAAAGGACGGGAGTCAAATTTTCACAACACTTTTTCACATGAATATCTTTCCAAACTCGTGTACATCAATTATCCCATTAAGGATAGGAGGATTATTTATAACACTACCAAGTAAACCGATCAATTTCAAAAAATTAGTGATATACACCCTTCATCGGTTCTTCATGTTCAAGAGACACAACCTTAAGACCACTGGTGTGAAAAATGCAACCTAGACTTCATTGAAACCCCAACACAATCGACAAGTTTGGTAAATAACGTGCAAATGAGGATGTGGAAGAAGACCTTGTTGAAGATGATCAAGGATGATGGCAATGACATGGAAGAAGCTAGAATGCAATATTTCCGAGCATTAAATTGGTACCTTCTATTTAGAGACATGCAAAGTTAAAGAGAAATCTTTTTGAATCACATCAACTTTTCGATTCGGTCTCGAACAAGTTGGTATATTCAGAGTTCATAATTAATTGAAAATCACTGAATATTTGTATTCAAAATTTAGATTGTGGCAATTTAAGTTGGTATATTTTTTCTTGCAACCCCCTCTGATCTCTTCTAGTTTGAACTTTTCTATTGGGAATACAAATATCTTGGGTTTCATTACTAATGAGTTCCAGTTTATTATTACTCATGAAAAAATAAGTTGCTTTATTGGTCACCTCCACAAGCCCATAATCAGTCGTTATGGATACCTCATATCAACAAAAAAAAAAATTGAGAGCTACATACTTATGTTTGAAAAGTTTCCGAAGAGATTAAAAACCGATCAAGGGTGAGGAAAAGAAAGAAAAATAAATTTAATCAACATACATGGGTATGTAACGTTATAGTTACACTAAAAGGAGTAAAATTTCACTCTCAAGTTCTCAATAAGTGTGTGAGTGTGTGTAAAATAATTGGTTTTGGTAGGTGATCAATTACAAATCTCAAAGTTATTTGACGTTGTTGTTAATCAGTTCAAAGTCTCAAATGAGATTCTTGTTATTTCATTCATATGCATATTTTGAGAGGACCCGTCCCGAAAATTCCCCTCGGAAACTTCCGAAACAGCTCCTAAGTAACTCAAAACAAAAGAAAATCACTTTGCTCCCAAACCGCCAACACCCACCCACTGGGAACAAAGTTCGATCAATTCTTTGATCGCTATTTTTTTTTTTGTTAATAAATTCTACTCGCTAAATACCCAATTTTCCGTATAACGCATTCTAAATATCACGATAATTATACTCACACTTATACTCATAGTTTATAATAATACCAGGAGATTTACTCACCTTAATTTACCAGAAATGGTAAATATCCATTCGAGATCGAGCCGGACCGCTGGAGGATCGCGTCGGATCAAATCGGCGTAGTTCCGGAATCGGGTAAACGCCGGTCAATGCCGGTCAACGCCGTCACTGGTCAACGCGGTCAACGGTCAACGTTGACTGGTCAGAGCTGGATTCTGGCCGGGCCGGGTCGGGTCGAAGCATGCTGGGCCGGTTCGGATTCGCTGAAACCCGGGTCGAATCGACCCGATCGGGGTCGATTCTTCTCGGCCTCGATCCGCCCGTCTCTGCCGGAATTGGCTGTCGCCCCCACACCAGAAAAGATCGTCGTGAGAAACCCTACCGATCGGTGGGTGGCGCACCTCCGGGCGTCGCCTGCAGCGCCGCCTCCCACGGTGGCCGATCTTCGAGTCGCCGCCGCTCCCTCCTCCGTGCTCTACCGGTGCCGATCCTTGGCTCGAAAGGAAGAGGAGAGGGAGCTGAGCCCGATGCGGGGTGGCTCGCGTGACGCCGTGGCCGGACAACGGAGATCGGGGCTAAGTTCATAGTGAACAGTAAATCGGGGAGAGGGGATGAACAGTAGCTGAAGAGCTACAGTAAAATGCTACAGTGATTAGTAAAATCCCGAAATGGAAAGTTACCATTTTCCGGAAATCTTTCCCTTTATATAGTAAATTTTTATGAACAGTAAATAACTTCCTCTGGTCATAACTTCCTCATACGATGTCCGTTTCATGCGTGCCGCGTGTCCACGAACTCGCATCGTCGCGCTCCACAACTTTCATGAAGGAAATTTTTCCAAAATTACGAAAGATCACAAAGTCGACTTTTCCCCCCATTAAAACTTAAAACAATTTTCAAGTTTAACCTCCGAAAATACTTCCGACATCGCGTGACAAATAAAATAAGGCGTACGAAATTCCAATACTCATAATTTAGTTAAATTGGGTTCGGGATGTGACATATTTCATGATTCATAAGCCCTCTCATAGAATTTTAGACAAAAGAAATGAGCTCTCATCTTAAGAATGTGATAAATTTTTTTGGTATATTTCAATCATGAGAGTTATGTGTTATAAAGTGGTTAAGAATCTTTTAAATTATTTATGATCAAACACAATAAATAGACTAATGTACATATACAATACCATGTAAAAATGTTAATTGCACATTTCATTATTCACATTTCAGTTAAGATAGTGGAGGAGACTAAAAATTCTTTCATACGGCTACATCGTTGTCTTGACCCTTGACTTCTTTATTCCTCCTTCTATATCAGATCTTTCCTCCTTTCGTTTAAAAGCTCCGGCAAAAAGTCTCCACTTTGGCATAATGTGCCAACAATTAGCTTTCTTACTATTTGGGTCGATAGAGGACGAGAGTGAACCAGTCATGGTAATTGAAGAAGGGTAAAAGTTTTGAGTGCAAATCTTTCTTCCTTCTCTTGGCCCAACTGTGCCATTATTTGCAACTTTGTCATGTTATAAAAGGGTAACAAACTAACAGATTTTCCCGCTTAGTGTCCACTGACTCTGTAGTGGGTCGGGTCAGACGGTTTGGGCCGGGTTTAACCCATGATCTAAATTTCTTACCCATCCAAGTATATTCATTATTTTTCTAGTACTCGTCTTATGTATTCACGTCCTTAGGAGGTGTATATCTAACATGAGTTCATCAGGTGCTAGTCCCTAGCTTGGTTATTTGAAGTTGCCAATTAATTATTAAAATTTTCTTTTACGTTTTCTAGTTCTTTTTCAATTTTCACTATTGGGAACTAGCTAGTTATATGGAGTTCCATGAATTAAGCAGCAATTGGTGTTCATTTGATTCATTCCAAGACTTAAGCCACTAAAAAGTAAAAGTATAAAAGAGAACATCAATAATATGACTTATACTTCCTCCCAACTCTTCTCTTTGTATCTTTTCTCTATTTTATAACACCCATATCTACTTTGTTTTGTTTGAGTGCGTTTTTGTGGTTTAGTTAATTGGTTTGAAATTTTGAACAGTAGAACCACCATCTATAAAATCTATAGTTTGTGAATTGTGATTATATAAAACTTAATTACAAGGGGCCAAAATTAATTATTTTCTTTCTTTGTTGTATTCGGAGCAGGAAATTCCACTCAGGTTGGATATTGATATCTTGAATCATTCTGATCACGCATGCATGCTTATAAAGTACAAGGAATGTCTATGCATGCATCATTATTTACTCGAGAGAAAGTATATTGAGAGATTGAGAGAGATGACCAAGCAGGTTTTCATAAAAGGCGGTAACATATACGATAACACCTAATATCGTACGGTAACATATGACAACACCTAATATCATTTTAGCTAAATATAGTAATTTGACAGATGCTACTACATGAGGTGCTCTAACCTTCCGTGTTTTATTGAAAACTTATATCACGATGAGGATAGTGGTTCATGAATACAAATTAGACTATAATAGAAGTTGTTCAGTTACTAGTTCACAACTTATTTGATTTTGAAGCGTGTTGTGGCACGAGTAGAGGCATTTAATGTGGTCAAAGTTTTTAACAAAGTAATGATATAAATTTTAATATTTTAGTAGAGTTCCTTCCTAATGTTGTTCTCTTATCCCGACATTGAGATAGGCAACACAAGAATATAAAGCCAATGTATGAGAAGTAAAGAAAAAAAAAAGTCACATTAATTTTTTTTCTTTCAAAAATTTACATTTATTCATTTGGAATTTTGTAGAGCAGTTTATACATCTGAATGCCCCAAATATATGAAAAGTAAAGTTCAATTGCCTTCATGCAAAATTGATAGGAGCCTCAATTTTCATAGCTGAATATATCTCTTAAACAATAGAGTGGGCAGACATCAACTAATATTGAAAATCATTCTCTCCAATTCTTGGGACAACTAGTAATTGTGAAAATCATTTCAAGAATCTGAATCTAGTGAATTCATTAGTCAGTTCCAAGTTCCAACCTTATACCACACTTAATTAGTTACATATAGACAAAATTTCTATATAGAGTAAAGGAAGAATTGAATGAACACATTGAATGGAAAGAAACAAAAAACGAAAGGGGTGACTGAAAAAATGGAGATTAAGAAGCTACAGAAAAAGCTACGGTCACACTTTTCAGCACTCTTGTGCTTCTAAAAAAAATGTCAATTAGTTTCCTCCATTATCTTAATTCAATTGTGAATAATGAGAGCTGATATTAACATTTTTTTCAAATATGGAATTGTTGATGTATGTTAGTATATTTATTGTATCAGCTCATGCAAATAGCGTTCTTGATCACAACTCAAAACACATAAGTCTCAAACACACAAGTCTCATCATTGGTGAATCAATAACTATTCCACAGTTTTAATCTTAAGAAGAGGAGTGCAATCAATCTCTAATAAAATTTGAGTGTAGATTCATGATGCTGAAATCACCAAGATGTCCATCATCTACTCTAGTTCTCCAATCAATTACCTGCAGTGCTTTCATCCCCCATATCTAATTTTGAACTCACCCATTGATCATATACAACTTCCAATGATACTTTAACCATATATGTAAGCTACCAAAACTTGGGATTCAGTTAGTGATGGGGTGAGGAACATATGACTTTTCTACTTCTAATCTGGTTCATTCGGCTCTTGTTGGTTATCCTGGTTAAGCAAAGATTGGTTTATGCAAAATGGTGAAGTGGAAATGGAGGAGACTTTTTAAGCTTACAAAGCTTAGCTTACTTGAAGATGTGGAGTACCTGATGATGGTTTAGGGTCTTAACTATTACTACTGAATATGGTCTGTTCAGTAGCAAGCTCATTGCCATTTGCAACCCACATTGCTCACTAGCAAGCTCATGGCCATTTTTTTATTTTCTTTCGAGAAGGAAGCTCATGGCCATTTATATATGCATGTGTTAAAATACCTGTGGCGACCTGACTTGAATATGGTCTGTTTAATAGACCTTTTTGTCTTCGATTTGTAAGGAGATAGAAATCTAGCTTGGGGTAGTCACGCGGTTGTCTAACTTATTACCTTCTCTCTCTTTTTATAATTTTTTTTTTTCAAAAAAAATAAAAAATTGGTAAATTTCTTCTTTCAATTCACTACATTTGTTTGGGTGGTAAAACTGATATTCAAACTAACTCATACACTACATATGCAGACTTGTACAATACAAAAATGCCTATTCAATCTAGCTACGTCCTAAACATTTGAATAGTACTGAGTTAATCCCCTTTGTAATCCTAACAAACGCTAATTGGTAACAGCTTGATCGATTCGAAGTAGCTCTTATATCTCAGTCCTTTAATTAGTTCAATATATATTTTTTTTTCTATATCATGGCAGTGCGCTTATTATATCTCAACCTTTTGATTACAAGAATGTTCTAATAATAGTTGCCCAAATGTTACCCGTCTGTAGCTGATAAGGAGATCAAAACTGTTTCATTATAGTCTCTCTTATACAACTCACTTGAGGGAAAAAAACCGTATAACTTTTAAAATTTTAATAAAGAAGCAACTGCAAGTTATAAATTACAGATATCATGAATAATATATAGTACGCGAAGGATTTATATGATGAATATTGTTGTTTTTTGTCTTTTACTTTTTGACATCTTAATCATTATATATATTTAATATAAAACTTTTTTCGGCGATTTCAACCTCTTTATTAATAGATTCTAGTAATTTATTTATTTGATCATATTATTTAAACTGATATTAATTATTATAAAAATAGAAAAAACATAATGAGTATGATCTCGGCCTAAGCACCAACAAGGCAAGAACTCTAAAACATAATAATAATAATGACAGAGACCCAGGCGCTAATGTTAAGGGCTTTCTTTCAAGGCCTTTGTTTGCTTTAATCTTAAGCATAATAATAATCTCCCCACACTTTTTATGTGCTGCTGCTGCTTCTCACATTTTTATGTGCTGCTGCTGCTTCTCACCTAAACCCTCTCTCTCTCTCCCCACACTTTTTATGTGCTGCTGCTACTCCTCCGCATCAAAGCCCCCACGCTTTTCTCACCACGCGTACTCATCACACGCGCCGACCACTCCAAAATCCTCGCCGTCGTCTCCGATGCTCGAAGATCTGATTCCGCACTGATATTGATACGACGCCGTTTCGGGGGTGGGGGCAAGGGTTTAGGGTTCGGCGACTGAAATGGCCGTCTCGGCGCAGTCCCTCGTGAGGTTCGGCGGGCCCGTTTCCGTTGGCGGCGGCGGCGGCGGCAGCAGCTTCGACGCCCTCAATCGCATCCTCGCCGACCTCTGCACACGTGGCAACCCCAAGGTACGTTTTTACTGAGAAAGTTGAATGCTTTGGGTTTCTGAGTGAGTGGTGGAGTGGAATGTGAATGATGAATAGGATTTGAAACGGCGTCGTATTTTGGTTGTTATTGATTGTTGCAATACCTAATTGAATTTTAAGCTCACTCAAATTTGAGTAATTTATGACATTACTATGTCGAAATTTTCTTCTTGGCTTAATCATGGAGAAGTTAATTAGAGAAAGCATAGTGGAACTGGTGCTAAATTTGTGTTCTGTAGTCTTAAGGCTTAAGCTGGCAGTGGTGTTAAGATAATGTGGAAAACAATTTAGGAAAAAAAAAAGGCGTGTTAAAGTGTAGTGGTGTATAGGAAAAGGGGGAGTTTTTGGTCTTTGTTATGGAGTGGTGTGGACCAATTGGAAGTTGGCAGAAATTTGAGAAACTTGGTGCTCTAGTTCGTATAGGTTCTCTGCTCATCATACATATTCTTGAAGTGAAGTGTAGTAATTTTACTGCTATGTTATATTTCCCGAGTTATAAGCTAGCAGTAGTATTAGAGTGTGGAAAGAACAAGAAATGGGATGAGATTATGGTTTTTTGTTGTTGTTGCTGTTGTTGTTGTTAATGAATATAACTAATGTGACTGGATTTGGTGGACTTTGCAAAATCAGGGTTTTTGGTTTTGTATTGTCGGTAGTATATTTTAGAGTAAGCATTGTAGTATTTGCTGCTAGATTTATATTCCTTAGTCCTAAGCTAGCAGTAGTCTTGGGGGCTCTATGGTTTTACTGTAAAACAATGTGGTGCTTTAAAGTGGGTTAAACTCTGTTGTGAGCAGGAGGGGGCTTCATTGGCTTTGAAGAAGCATCTGGAAGAAGAAGCCCGTGACTTAAGTGGAGAAGCATTTTCTCGTTTCATGGATCAGTTGTACGATCGAATTTCTGCTCTTTTGGATAGTAGTGATGTTGCAGAAAATTTGGGAGCTCTAAGAGCTATTGACGAGTTGATAGATGTGGCACTTGGAGAAAATGCATCAAAGATTTCAAAGTTTGCTAATTACATAAGGACTGCCTTTGAGCTAAAACGAGATCCTGATATTTTGGTCCTGGCTAGTAGAGTTTTGGGCCATCTAGCCAGGGCCGGGGGAGCAATGACTGCAGATGAAGTGGAACGCCAGGTTTGTTTCCTACTTTTACCACTTTGATATAACTTTGGAGTAGTGACTAAAGAATCTGATAATTTGTGACATATTAGATAAAAATTGCTCTGGAATGGTTACGTGGAGACAGAATTGAGTATCGACGTTTTGCTGCCGTTTTGATCTTGAAAGTAAGCATAAATTTTTCCCACAGTAGTATAGTATCTATTATGCTTTTGAAGTTTTTCCAGAGGCAATACTCTTTTCACTCCATTCATGTGTTAGACCGAATTTTGTGCGATATCATTGCCTGGATTTTGTTCGCTTGATTTGACTTTGATTCAAACTCCATGAAAGACCATATTTGTTTAATGCTATGTTGTGTTACTATAGGAAATGGCAGAAAATGCTTCCACAGTGTTCAATGTTCATGTACCTGAGTTTGTTGATGCTATCTGGGTTGCTTTGAGGGATCCAGTATTGCCTATCCGAGAGCGAGCTGTGGAAGCTCTGCGGGCTTGCCTTGGTGTTATTGAGAAACGTGAGACACGGTGGCGTGTGCAATGGTATTATCGTATGTTCGAGGCTACACAGGATGGATTGGGTAAAAATGCATCTGTTCACAGCATACATGGTTCTTTACTTGCAGTTGGAGAGCTTTTAAGGTTGGTTGAGTTGGTAAACATGTGATTTTTTTTTGATTCTCTCTCTCTCTTTCTTTCTCTCTCTCTCTCTCTCTCAGCTTCACTCTCTGGCTAAACAAAGGCGAAACCTACCACATTTGTGCAGGAAAAAAAAATACTCTGATGATTTTCTAGCTTGTATCGGGTTTAAGAGAGTCCCGTCAAATTCTGTTTATAAAATATGACTACTATTTGCAAACAAACTTTCTTATTCGGGGTAGATGGATGTCTGATGATTATGGTAGCCTATGTAACCTAAGAAATTGAAAGCGGGTCCATGTAATCAGACTGTCAAATCAAAGTTATAAATTTATGGTTATTTAGTGAGACTTTGAAGAACGGTCTATTGTCACGTATCTTAATATCTCATTTCATCTGGGCAGGAATACTGGTGAATTCATGATGTCAAGGTATAGGGAAGTTGCAGAAATTGTCCTTAGATATCTTGACCACAAGGATAGGCTGGTTCGCCTGAGCATAACTTCACTGCTACCTAGAATTGCTCATTTTCTGCGTGATCGATTTGTTACAAACTACTTAGAGGTTTGTTGAATGCCTCCTTTATTTTGCATTCCAAGTCGTTGGCATAATGTTCAAGTCAAACGTCTTTTACTTCTGTTTTCCTTTTATCACTGAAATATGTAAGGAAATGCTCATTATTGCAGACTTGTATGAATCATATCCTCGCTGTTTTACGACAATCAGCTGAACTGCGCTCTAGTGGTTTTATTGCACTTGGGGAGATGGCCGGTGCTTTGGACGGGGAACTTTTTTTCTATTTAGGGCAAATTACACCTCACTTACGTGAAGCAGTATGTCAACATGACTGATTCTTATATACATTGATCTATTTATCTCTCCTGTTTTATCTTTGTAGGTTGTAGGCTATAATTGTGATAGTGAAACTCTGATTGGTTTTGTATAATATATTCTACAGATCGCTCCACGCAGAGGGAGACCCTCTCTTGAGGCTTTGGCTTGTGTTGGAAATATTGCAAAAGCAATGGGGCCTGCTATGGAACATGATGTTCGTGGCCTGTTGGATGTTATGTTTGCTGCTGGTCTTTCCGCAACGCTTGTTGAGGCCCTTGAAAAGATAACTACCAGGTATGCTGGCTTGTTCATAATCCTTCATCTTAACCAGTTTTTGTGAGCATTATTTCTAGTGACCAACTAGTTTTTCTATGTTTTGGGTTGTTATTTCAGTATACCATCTTTGCTGCCTACCATCCAAGATCGGTTGCTAGAATGCATATCAGTGGTTCTTTCGAAATCCCAACATCCTCAGGGAAGATCAGTTGTTGGAACAGGTAGGGGAAATTTGATGAATATACCTCAGCAAGTTTCAGACCTTAGTGGTTCAGCCCTTGTGCAGCTTGCTTTGCAGACTCTAGCTCGTTTCAATTTCAAGGTTTGTTTGCATAACTGCATATCAATATCCATTTCATCCTAGTTACACCTTCCCTAAAAAAGTTTGTCTTTTTATTTGTATTTATTTCAACTTTTAATCTCACACTAGCTAATATATGGTTCAGGGTCACGACCTTCTTGAATTTGCTAGAGAATCAGTTGTTGTATATTTGGATGATGATGACGGAGCTATCCGAAAAGACGCTGCCCTATGTTGTTGCAGATTGGTTGCAAATTCCTTTTCTGGCGTACAATATGCTTCTGGTAGATCAAACCGGGGAAAGCGACGACGTCTTGTCGAGGAGGTTTGTTGGTGGACATAGATGCTTATTTAATTGTGAATCAATTCGTTCCCCTGGTAAATAAAATATTATGAGCAGAAAGAAGATATAACTAAACGGAAAAAGGAAACCCACTTATAGTCTAAGCCAATAATTGTCAGAAGCCTGTTTCATCTTATTCAATCCATTTGTGGCCTTATATTTGACTGTCAAGATCACACCTCTTTGGACTGTCATTTTCTTTTATTAAATGCCTACCTTCTGAATGTGCATCTTTTGTCCACATGTATTATGATTTATGTTGATATGACAAGTATCAATCCAGAGTTTAGGAATGTTATATTTATAATGTTGTATGTGGAATTTTGTCATTATAATGCAGTTTTTTCTTCTATAGGATGTTAAATTTGGTTCTCTGTAAACCAATATCTCCCTGTAATTTGAGTCTGTTTCAATGCCAAATTAAATTGAGTAACAATGTTCCGCATTTTTTGTTTTGGTAATGTAACAATATTTCACATTAATTTATACTATTTTTTTAGAAATTTTCAACACCTCGTCACTAAAGTAATATATTCCATGAGTTTTGAAATTATGATATTATTATTATTAGTATTATTATTATTATTATTATTATTATTATTATTATTTTTGCTTTGTGTTTTTTGTTTTCCTCTGTTCTGGCCTCAAGTTAAAAGGAAAATGGCCTTGATGCAGATTGTTGAAAAGCTTCTCATTGAGGCTGTTGCAGATGCTGATGTGATTGTTCGCCATTCAATATTTTCTTCTCTACATGGGAATAGAGGCTTTGATGATTTCCTGGCTCAGGCTGATAGTCTCAGTGCAGTTTTTGCTGCTTTAAATGATGAGGTTTGCTTTTCGTGTTTTTCTTTTCTTTCTTTTCTTTAGATTTTACAGCACTCTAGATAATGTTTGCATGACTTAAATTTGCTGGCCATAACATAGAAATTAAATGTTAAGTTGGAAATATAAGCTTGGTTACTTATGCATGAATACCTGTTAATTTGTTTCATCTTATATGTAAATTTGTAGATTTCACATGTGCAAGTTGTTCAGTTTTAGTTACCAGATATTATAAGATATATTGTGTGAAAAGTTCCTATCTGTTTCTATGTGTAATTCTGAAGATCTATGTATGTTATTGCTATAGGATTTTGATGTTCGTGAGTTCGCAATTTCTGTGGCTGGGAGGTTGTCAGAAAAAAATCCTGCTTACGTTCTTCCAGCGCTTCGCCGCCATCTCATACAGTTGTTGACTTACTTGGGTCAGAGGTGATGTGAAAAAATATAATTAAGGCTATTTGTAGTTAGGGTAGGATGACTTGTCAAAATGTCACTTATTGACTTCTCTTGCTGTGTCAGCAGTGCAGATAGCAAATGCAGGGAAGAAAGTGCTAAGTTACTGGGCTGTTTAATACGTAACTGTGAAAGACTAATACTTCCATACATTGCTCCTATACACAAGGTTGAATAGCTTATTTTGTGTATGTTTTGGTTTATCTCAGTCTTTTGATAATGCATTTGGGAGTCCTTTTGTCTGATAGTGTCTGGTGTCTTGTTTTTCAGGCACTTGTGGCAAGACTAACGGATGGCACTGGAGTCGGCACCAATAATGGCATCATTAGTGGAGTTCTTGTAACTGTTGGGGATCTTGCTAGAGTGGTGGGTATAATTGGATTTTGTTCATCGTGGTGGTATAAAATAGGCTGCTCGAAGAGAAATTTTGTTATCATTTGTTCGCAAATTACCATATCTAACTACAAAGTCAATTGTCCTTGATTTTCTTAATCCTTTAGTTTGACTTTGTTTTTGGCTGAAATTATCTAATTTGATTTTTCTTTTCTTTTTTCACAGGGTGGGTTTGCAATGAGAAAATATATACCTGAGCTTATGCCTTTGATTGTTGAGGCTCTACTGGATGGAGCGGCTGTCACAAAACGGGAAGTGGCTGTAGCTACTCTAGGTCAAGTTGTACAGAGCACTGGGTATGCACCATGTTCCTTAAGTTGCATAACTGAGGCTTATACTTGCTGAACTCACTGGAAGAGCACATTAGAGTGATATTGTCAATTTGATTATTCATGTTAATTTGGAGTTATTTGTTTTTATTTTCCTTTCAATGGAGAATAATTTTATTTCGTAGTATTGAACGAAAGTTCTTATAACTTGTTAAATTGTAAGTCTTTTTTTTTTTTTTGACAAATCAAGAAAATAGGTAACTTAAATTTTTTGCATCTGCTGGGATCGATACCTAGTGAGATTTTTTTTTATTTTTATTTTATACAATGAGACCTGAGTCCTAATGTTGATAGTGAAGTTATGGTCTGACGGACTTTGTATATAATCATGTGTTTGTGGAAGTGCTTCTTAGTCTGTATTCTGTTTTGTGCTAAATTATTGTTCTTTGCTTGGACAGGTATGTTATAGCTCCATATATTGAATACCCATTGTTACTTGGCCTACTCTTAAAGTTGCTTAATGGTGAGTTGGCCTGGTCTACAAGACGTGAAGTACTAAAGGTATCCTTATAACTGGATTGTGTGGTATGGTTATAGCTTTTAACTATTGGTATCTTTTATGATAATGTTGATCTTGGGTTTTCACAGGTTCTTGGAATTATGGGTGCTCTAGATCCTCATGTGCATAAACGAAATCAGCAAAGCTTGCCCGGTTCACATGGAGAGGTTACCCGTAATGCCAGTGATTCTGGTCAACATATCCAATCTGTGGATGAATTGCCTATGGACTTGTGGCCATCATTTGCAACATCTGAAGATTATTATTCTACGGTACTGTGGACCAGCTATATGACATCTTTTACTCTATTATATGAATTTAAATGTTTATACGCGTCTTATATTTATGTTGGGCGATGGCAAGGCACGATGCTCCTCACACCAGTGGTTGTGTTGATTGTTGACTTTATTAGTGGCCTGTGGTGATCACAGCTTAGAGTGAAACTGTTCATATGTATATATTTGCATATATTATGTACTTCAGTACCACAGATGATTTCAATTTTTCTTTTTTGATATGTATTGAACAGTTATTATTGATACAGGTTGCAATCAATTCTCTCATGCGAATACTTAGGGACCCTTCACTTGGTATTTACCACTTAAAGGTTGTCGGATCACTTATGTTCATATTCAAGGTATTTAGACTTGAGGAACCTGGACTTGTATTCTTTTTGTAATTTGTTGGTAAAGATTGATGTAATTATTTGTGACTTCTAATGTTATCTCATTTGTTGCGAGATTAGTCAATGGGTCTCGGTTGTGTTCCTTACTTACCAAAGGTCAGTGTTCAATGTTTCAGTATTGACTTTATATTTACACTCATGCACAGATTCCCAGATTTATGTGTTAATTCATGTGTATGCATGAAAATATGTGGTTTATGGTGGACATAGTTTTATAAGTGGGATCAATTCTATATATTTACCTTCCATTTTCCAGTGGAAAACAAGATTTCATTAAAACAAGAAACTATGTACAAAGGGTTAATAAAACATCTCACAACTTGACAATAAACCAAATGATATATCACAAAATCAAAATCAAAAGCACGGGTGCTAAACAGCTACTATTGCCCGCGTAATTGAAGAATGGAGTCCTGAAATTCACAGATAGAAAATCCCATCCAGCTGACCAAACCTTCCATTATAAGCTACATATTGTTTTTTTTTTTGTGGAATTTTATTATTCACTGATGGAAATACCTCTCCTCATTTGGTAAAACTAGTGTCATGGACAGTTGATGGAAATTGCCCAAGTGTATTATTTTACTGTGTAAGGGTCCTGTAATTTCAATGGGAAACTTTGAGCGAATTTACTTTTAAAATGAGTGTAATTCTAAAATATTTCTGTTTCTTTTGTAATAGAAACATGTCCTTTTTATGTGAAAAAGAGAATAAAAGGACATTCAATAATTCCACTTGTTTAGCTAATAGACAGTAAGATACATGTTTAGCTTATTAATGATAAGATACCTCCATTTTAGTTAGCTTACTTAAAGTTGTGCTTTTACCCTTATTACCTGTAGGTTTTGCCTGACCTTTTCCATATAGTCCGCACATGTGATGATGCTTTAAAGGATTTTATAACATGGAAGCTTGGAACTCTAGTGTCTATTGTGCGTCAGCACATACGGAAATATCTGCACGATTTATTGGTTCTAATTTCAGAACTATGGTCAACCTTTAGTTTCCCTGCTGGTGTTCGTCCTCAACTTGGCTATCCGGTAAGTTGGGTTTTTCTTTTGGTTACAAAACCCCGGAATTGATAGTGAGACTTATTGTCACTGCATGCAATCTTTCTCAGGTTCTTCATCTTGTGGAGCAGCTTTGTTTGGCCCTGAATGACGAGTTCAGGACTTATCTTCCTGATATTCTTCCATGCTGTATCCAAGTTCTAAGTGATGCAGAACGGTGTAACGACTACACTTACGTTCTTGACATCCTCCATACTCTTGAAGTGTTTGGTGGTTAGTACTCCATTTATAAACAGGATAGGAAATGAACTCGAGGACTGCATTTGTAAATTCTGGGAATATAACCAGTGCTTATAATGCTATCATCATGAATTGTATCCTGCATTCTGGATTCAGTTAGATATGGGCAAGAAAATGAATATTCATATGCTGCGAAGAATCAATAAATGCATCTAGTGATATTAAAATAATATTTCGTAAATTTGGGTAAAATTTAAAAAACCAAGTAGGCTACTTGGATATTATTTACACTTGTCAACTATCATCGACTGAGGTCGAAGTTTATTGACAGTTGGAAACAGGATTGCATGAAATAAAAAAGTTGTGGGGCATACAAGTTTTAGATATATTGTAGTATTGCCTTTAAAAATTGATAGTTTTCTATTTATTATAATTGAGAATACAATGGGCTTTAGGCTCACTGCTTCTGAAGGCAGGTGCATGAGACATTCAAGTGCCAAAACAATTAGATGGTTTCTGAATTTAGAGCTCAAAAGACATTGCATTTTCTGTGTTCATCTATCTCATGTATATACACAACTGCTATATAGATAATAATTCCAATTTCCAAATGTAGGAACATTGGATGAACACATGCATCTTCTTCTTCCCGCTTTAATCCGTTTGTTCAAAGTGGATGCTTCAGTGGATATAAGACGTGCTGCTATAAAAACCTTGACCAAACTCATCCCTCGTGTGCAGGTTTTATATGTTATCTTGTTTCTTTTCTCTATAAAGTATTTCAATTGCTGTTGTATAGTTATTGTCATTATGTTGATTTTGACGTGTGAGTTTTTTATTTGCTATGTTTTTTTTGCAGGTTACTGGTCACATATCATCTCTTGTGCATCACTTGAAGCTAGTCTTA
Organism: Potentilla sterilis; assembly: GCA_963682095.1. Lineage (NCBI taxonomy): Eukaryota > Viridiplantae > Streptophyta > Magnoliopsida > Rosales > Rosaceae > Potentilla > Potentilla sterilis. The sequence continues at coordinate 46,212,180 of OY821762.1, read as the reverse complement.
GATGGGTCCGTTTCCTATTTCCTTGATTCTGATAACACGCTTTCATCTTCATGTCTGCGATACCTGTCCATCATGCTATTTAATGATTTACCTTGTGCATTTCTTCTTCAGAAAATTTTACATAGGAAAAGTTTTCTTCAAAGAGTAATTTATGCATTATTATTTTGATAGTTTTTTTCTTCTCTGGTTAATATATATATATATATATATATATATTATTACTTTATTGATCATTTAAAACACTTTACGCTTCTTCAATATGCAGTACGCTTCAGTTTCTGATAGCTTGCTTCGATCTTGTTCTAAGTTTGTTGACAAAAACTTGTGTTTTCGTTAGTGGTTGTCTTAGAAACATTTTATAAGCTCTGTTTCTTATAGAAATGGTAGACCACTAAAGATAGGACTTCAACCTCATGTATTTCTAGCTTTAACACTATCATGGTTGTCAGGTTAATTTTTCATTGGTAAAAATTATGGAGCAGTATGCATGGCCACATAATTTGCATCTATTTTTTTTTTCTCCTCTGTAGAGGTTTTTCTTCAAGGTTTTAAATGATTGACTATTAACTGTTAAAAAATTTGCATTACAGGAAAAATGATGACCTTCGAAAGGACACTGTTGATGCGCTTTGTTGTCTAGCTTATGCCCTTGGGGAGGATTTCACCATCTTTATCCCATCAATACACAAGCTTCTGTTAAAACATCGCTTACGGGTCTGCTTGACATCATCCCTTGATTATTCGTTTAAATGGTGTGATGTAGACTTGTGTTTTTAATAATAATTACTCCTTTTCAGCACAAAGAATTTGAAGAAATTGAAGCCCGTTTAAAGCGACGTGAACCATTGTGTGTTCCCCAAAAATTAACTCGACGACTTCCAGAGGTTGTTACAGACCGGTCAACTGATTTGGCGATCGACCCTTATGATGATGTGGCTGATGTGCAGAAAACACTTCGAAGCCATCAGGTATATCTCTTGTAATTATATGTCTGGTAATTGATGTGCTATTGTCATACACCTGCTGTCAAAATGTCTACCAAAGAAACCAAACTTCTGTGGGAACCTTACTGGGGTAGTACGTTGTGAGGTCGTATTTGGACTTCGGACATATGAATAACATATTGAACTCCGTTTATATGTGCACCATAGCTATTTCTGAGTGGCTCACATCAATTTTGGAATGGCATGTCAAGCAGAGCGTGGTCTGGATAACAATGTTTGATCATGTGACCAACCATTTTGCATGCATAGTACTTTACATAACTAGGGAACATTTTCCATTCTGAACCATGAAGATCTATCTTTTTCTTTGCCATCACATATGAATAGGCTTGTTAACTTTGATTTCTTGGTATAATGTAAGTCTTTTTTTTTTTTTCCATTTCCTGCCAGCATTGTAACACCATTATTGTAATTTGTGAATGCTTTAATGATGCATATATCTGGTTATATCTGTGCTCCGGTACCATAGCTGTTATCTGGTCTACACTACAATTTTGTCTTTAAGTTGGTTATTTGACTTGTTAAGTACATGCAGGTCAACGATGGTCGATTACGTACTGCTGGGGAGGCATCTCAGCGTAGTACCAAAGAAGATTGGGCAGAATGGATGAGACACTTTAGTATTGAACTTTTGAAGGAATCTCCATCTCCTGCACTGCGAACCTGTGCAAGGCTTGCACAATTGCAGGTACTGCTTGTAATACTTATCTGTTGTTTACTTTTGAGCTTTGGTTATTTAGTTTTTGTTTCTTTTAGCTCAGTTGTCGGTTCTGACTAACTGCTTTTGCAGCCATTTGTTGGGCGAGAGTTGTTTGCAGCTGGATTTGTTAGCTGTTGGGCACAGCTAAACGAGACTAGTCAGAAACAGTTAGTTCGGAGTTTGGAGATGGCATTTTCATCTCCAAATATTCCTCCTGAAATTTTGGCAACACTGCTCAATCTGGTATGTAAATATATCTTCCTGCTGGTATGATGTACACAATTTAAGATCACTGATAAACTGAGTTTCATTTGGATTTATGTTTGAGCTCTGAAAGCTTGAAACTTTGTTGTTGCATAATTATGTGTACGGCTTTGGTACTTTTGCATAAAAACACAACTGCATTTGGGAATGTGTCATTAGTATCATACAAATCTGGCATAATTGTCCATGACAAAACTCGACCTATAATTGCCAGCAGAAGAAAATCTCACCGAGTCTCAGTAACACTTTCCAAATGCAACTGACCGTCGTAAATATTATATTTGGATTGATACTCCCTCTCAGTAATATTGGCCTCAGGGAGATATTATTCTTCCCTACTTTTTTGTATTGTTTATGAGGGTTTGTAGTCATTCGGTCACCAGGGGACAAGGTTTTGTGGTCACTCCCACCCTTGGATTCAATTTCAAGAGTTGAGATTAAAACACTTAAAACTCTAATTTCTAATTTCAACCATTGATATTAAATCCAAGAGTGAGTGACCAGAAAATCATTGGTCACGTGTTGACCAATTGGTCGTGGACATGACTGTTGTTACAATATTCGGTTGCTTAGCTCTGTTAACGAGATTTTAGGAACCGCAATCCTAATTATGGCAATCAAGTGTATGAATATGTTGTCTTCATTGTGCAATTCTTTTGCTTAGTCTCTGAAAAAAAGTGTATATCTTTCTACAAACAACGACGTAGAAACTGATACATATCACACACTCCTACTGTGTCCAGTATCTCTTGTTTCAGATTGCAACTTTTTTTGTCTGTGCTGATTTGTTGAAGTAATTGTTTCTGAAGGCAGAGTTCATGGAACATGATGAGAAACCTCTTCCTATAGACATTCGTCTACTTGGTGCTCTTGCAGAGAAGGTAGATTTTTTTTCTTTTGTATATATGCCTTTCTTTCTTTCTGTTTTTTTTTTGGGGTGGTGGGGGAATATTGGTGTTATCTCTATTCTACTATTGGATATATATCTATATGTATATACAGGTCCAGATTCTTACATATCTACTGTATGTTTGCATTATCTGTACTACACTATAGTGTCGTGCATTTGCAAAGGCCTTGCATTACAAAGAAATGGAATTTGAAGGAGCACGTTCCAAGAAGATGGATGCCAACCCTGTTGCTGTGGTTGAAGCACTTATACATATAAACAACCAGTTACAACAGCATGAGGTAACTTTTAGTCACTTTGATCTCTTTGTGATCATGTATTGACCCATTCGATTGATAATTTTCTGTTTTCTTAGGCTGCGGTTGGAATATTGACATATGCTCAACAGAATTTGGATGTTCAACTGAAAGAATCATGGTAATTTTCATTATTATATACTTCAATGCATACGTCATTTCTATTGCGGTGTTCCAACAGAATATAAATATTAGCCTCAACAAGCCTTGGATATTTCTTAGGTGCTTTGACTGCTTTCCATATCCTTTTTATTTGAATTATGTCCGCCCATGCCATTTACTTTATTAATTATCTGACGTCAACATTTCAACCCATCTTCTGAAAAACGCTGTAACAGTATCACTTATGTCTGGTTGTACATTGTTAGGTATGAGAAGTTGCAGCGGTGGGATGATGCTCTCAAGGCCTACACTGCAAAAGCATCTCAAGCATCGAGTCCGCATGTTGTTTTGGATGCTACTTTAGGTTTGTGTTTACCATAACTCCCTCCCTCTGTGTGTGTGTGTATGTTAACTATGATCGTTTTGAAGCCGTCTACTTTTGTGTCGAGTCCATTGTATCATGCTAAGACAGCTTGGTGCAATTTTTTTGGTGTCTCACTAGTTTCTACCATATGCAATCATGTTTGAATACAATGTCACTCCTGCTGCCTTCTTTCCCATGATTGGTCATTGACCTAGCTATTAAATCCAATTCCCGGATTAGTAGAAAACAATGATAAGAAAGCATTACTTATTATTGCAAAGATTATGCAGTTTAGAAGTCTTGAGGTCAGTAAACTTAAATAATGATTGATCCCAAAATATCAGTTGTTTTTTTAGCTCTAATGAAAACCATCATGCGTCTCCAGAAAAGGAAAGACAATATAAATGGTTGATCCCAATAAGGGTATCAGTCATTTCAAACTTGGTAGTTAGAATGTGATGGGATGGATTGACGGCAACCGTGTCGCTAATTTGATCCCACATTTTGTCCACACACAACCCTGGTCAATTTTCAAATATAATCCTATTCCGCTCTCATCCAAATTGCTAATAAAGAATTTCAGAAGTCATATAATTGTCTAGTGGTTGAAATTAAAGTGTTGTAAGAAGAATTTTGTGTCAGTAGCTGTTTTGCACTAGTTGCTGAATGTGGCTTGTATATGTTGCTTCTGTAGGTCGTATGCGATGCCTTGCTGCCTTGGCTCGATGGGAAGAGCTTAACAACCTGTTTAAGGAATATTGGACCCCTGCTGAGCCTGCTGCTCGACTCGAAATGGCCCCAATGGTTAGTTTAATATTAATTGGTGTGCACATGTCCTCCTTGCTTCTCCAGCTTTCTAATGTTCATTTGTTTCTGCCAGGCTGCAAGTGCTGCTTGGAATATGGGAGAGTGGGATCAAATGGCCGAATATGTGTCTCGATTGGATGATGGTGATGAAACCAAACTTAGGGGCTTGGGGAATACAGCTGCTAGTGGGGATGGAAGCAGTAATGGCACTTTCTTTAGAGCTGTTCTGTTAGTTCGAAGAGGAAAGGTATAATTTATTTTTGGTCCTTTTTTTACTCTCATTAAGAAAAGTAATTTTTACTCTAATCTTAGGTTTATAAATTATCCAAAGTAGTGTCACATAAGTATTCTTGGACCTAACATGAATATAAGAATATTCCCTGAAATCTGTTTTCAAAGAATCAGTGATCATCACTCCAGAACAATTTGAATAGATACAAAAGCCTTTTTAAATCATGAATGATTTTAGTATGCCAATGAATATACATGTATAAGGATTATAATGAATACGCATTAGCATCAAGTATTTTCTTCAGTCGTAATCTTTTTCCATTGTATATTTAAGTATACAATAAATATTTTGCGTCTGAACATAGGTTGAACTCGCGGTTGAGCAGATAAATAATGACATTTCCATTGTAGCTAAAGGATGAAAGACGGAGTAACTATTAATTATAGTGCCCGACATTTTTTGAATCTTAGTGTTTTTATCTGCTTGATTTTGTTTTCTATTTCGTTTGAACCTCAGTATGATGAAGCACGCGAGTATGTTGAGAGAGCTAGGAAATGCTTGGCAACAGAGCTTGCTGCTTTGGTGAGTCTTTTACCTTTTCAAATTGGTGTCGTATTGAAAAGTCAATTACGCTATTCATGCCTGTCCGAATTTACTAGTGTCTAGTGGACTCCGTGTGCACTGATTGTGTTTCAGAGTTTTGGGCTCATTCGTGTTGAGAAGCTGTAGTTACCACTGTAGTCTTTGATGTAATGTAAATTCTAAGTTAGATCTATATAATGTATGCTAAAGTGAATTTGCATGAAATATGTGGTATTTGCCAGTTTGAAAGGATAACAGTTTGTAATTTTATATTAACAATGGTGATGGAGATAACTATGGCAATAGAGTATCTTGTTACTACAAGACCATTAGATGTTTTAAGATTTTCTCTATATAGCCATCATCCACGTCTTTTACTGTGTAGGTTTTGGAGAGCTATGAGCGTGCTTATATCAATATGGTTCGTGTTCAGCAGCTATCAGAACTTGAGGAGGTCTGCTTTTATTTTTCATTTTTGGTGGGAAGGGCAAAAATGTATCCATTGATTTGTTTTCCTACATATTTTGAGTCATAATATGGAAATCAATAATTAGGTCATCGACTATTGTACACTTCCTATGGGGAGTCCTGTTGCTGAAGGACGACGGGCCCTTATTCGTAATATGTGGAATGAGAGGATACAAGGAGCAAAACGTAATGTTGAGGTATATATGCTTTAAGCTTTATAGTTAGCAACTCTTACAGTCAAATAATCTTTGTACTTAAAGGCTCGTCATGGTCATACTCATAATATTTTGGCCTCTTGGGTTTAAGATGAAACTTTTCTATAGATGAACACTCTCTTAAGTATTACCTTTTTTGTTGGTACGGTGGTTAGTGACACTTCTTTAAACAATATTTGTGGCATCACCCAGTATAAAGTAAAACAATAGTGTGGTTGCTGTTCTTCCGAACCTAAGACAGGTACTCAGTTCCATTTGGTGTCACTGACCTGGCTTTAAGTATGGTTAGATTTCCCTTCGTCTTATTTAGAGGGGGAGTGGGTGACAATGTGGTCGAGGATACTGATGTGGGAACTGGTTAGTGGTTATAGATTAAGTCTTGTGTGTGATCAATATCACATGCACAAATGACTTCTGAGATTCAAAATTTGGAGTATAACTCTTGTTCTTGTATTGGCTGATGATAAAAATCAGATTTTAGTAACGTAGGTTTAAGACTTGTGAAATAAATACCCATTTGAAGAACCAATGCATGTGAATACTTGTTTTACTGGCTTTGACACTTGGTGGCTTCTGGCGTTGTGTTCATGAGCTAATTTCTTTACCTCTTACTTGTTCTGTACTTGAATATTCAGGTATGGCAGGTGCTTTTAGCAGTGAGAGCACTTGTTCTACCTCCTACTGAAGATGTTGATACTTGGCTAAAGTTTGCTACCCTCTGTCGGAAAAGTGGGCGAATTAGTCAGGCTAGATCTACTTTAATCAAACTCTTACAGGTTCGTACTGCGTAGTTCACCATGGATATTAGATTTGCATGTACTCATATTTTTCTTTACATTAGCTTTGTTCTTAATTGTTTTTAGTATGACCCCGAGACATCTCATGAAAGTGTGCGATACCATGGGCCTCCGCAAGTGATGCTTGCATATTTGAAATACCAATGGTCACTTGGAGAAGACGGCAAACGCAAGGAAGCGTTTGCTAGGCTGCAGGTAGAGAATATTTCCCTTTTCATCTAAGCACCAATGATAAATAGTTGTGCTTTAACTATATATGAACTACTTTCCTTCCCAACCTCTTACTGTACTTGACTGTGACAATATGGTTCAGAATTTGGCAATGGAGCTCTCAACTTCACCTAGTATTGAATCAGCTACACCAACTGGCTTGATGAGCTGTAGTACCCCAAGTGTTCCACTCATTGCCCGTGTATATCTTAAACTTGGAGCCTGGAATTGGACTCTTTCTCCTGGATTAGATGATGATTCTATACAAGGTAATTTTTACTTATTTGAGTTTCAGATAGTCAACAGATGTTTCCTCGCTTCTTTTGTTTACTAATTTTTACTTGTGCAGAAATTCTTGTCGCCTTCCGAAATGCAACTCAATGTGCAAATAAATGGGCAAAGGCTTGGCACACATGGGCATTGTTCAATACAGCAGTTATGTCTCTTTATACTGTCAGAGGATATGCAAGTGCTGCTTCTCAGTTTGTTGTTGCAGCAGTCACTGGATATTTTCACTCAATCGCCTGTTCTGCAAATACTAAAGGTGTCGATGATAGCTTACAGGTATAGTTTCCTCTGTCAAATTATTTGTTTAGACCTTCCTCTTCAGTCTCCTTCATTTTGAGTATTTTGACAAATAGTTTCCTCCGTCAACGAATTTTTATGGTGCATTTAGTGAACAATGCTTTTCATTTTATTCGAAAAGGCACTTTTTTCTGTTAACTTTAGTAATTTTAGGAAGGTGATGAAGGTTAAACAAATTTGTTCACTGAGCAAAGTATTATCTACAAAGAAAGGAAGTTCTGTCCCTGCAAGTTGCAGTTAGTGTTTAAACTTTTTATATATTTTTTTTTATGATGAAATCCATGCAGGCATTTGAAATACGTTAAAGGTGGTATACTGCTCGGTAGAATTATGATGTGCATAATAGTTAGTAGGGGAATTTGTATACTCAGATACAGTATGATACCTACTGGCCATGTGTAACTTTGCCTTTTTTATTTATAAAATATCACTGTTCTTTTGTATTTACTGAACTTAAAATTACTAATTACATATTACCACATGTATATGCTATTTATTATATCATTTCAATGCTTGTCTTTTTATCTGCATCAGGATATTCTTCGTCTTCTTACATTGTGGTTCAACCACGGAGCTACTGCAGAAGTTCAAATGGCGCTACAAAAAGGGTTTGCACATGTTAATATTAATACATGGCTGGTGGTTTTACCCCAAATAATTGCTAGGATACATTCAAATAACCGTGCTGTAAGGGAACTCATACAGTCGCTTCTGGTGCGAATTGGACAAAGTCATCCACAGGTATGCTTTGAATCTCTGTTATTTGTACTGACTAGAAGTCATCCATCTCTGTGCTGACTAAAAGAGTCTTCTTATTAGAAAAAATGTGAAAAGAAGAATAAACAAGCATTTGATTTTACTGTTTTCTTTTCATTCTGTCCCTACAATTTTTGTTTTGAAATGATGCAAATCTTGGATGACATTCCACTTTCAATATCAGTAGAGAAAACCCAACCATCATTAAACTAATTGAGCTCTATTTTTTTTTTCTTTTTTAGCACATAATATGGGTTTCATTTGAGTACCCTTCTTGTCTAGTTATATTTTCATCATTTGTTTAATTTCATGTTGCCTGCAATAGAAGATTTTCTCTTTAAATACCTTTCACACCTTAGAGCAACTGTAAATGACAATAGTTTATCTAATTTAGACTTACACATGTCGTCTATTAACTGAATTTCTTTCACAGGCTCTTATGTACCCTCTTCTAGTAGCTTGTAAATCAATAAGTAATTTACGTAGAGCTGCCGCTCAAGAAGTGGTTGACAAAGTTCGACAGCATAGTGGTGTACTTGTGGATCAGGTGAAAAAGTAGTTGAATTTGATTTCTATCATATGTTCAGTTCACTCCCCTCGACAAAAGTAAAAGGCAACAATCTGACAGAAAGTTTTTTTTTTTTTTTTTTTCTACAGGCACAACTTGTTTCAACGGAACTAATCCGGGTCGCAATACTATGGCATGAAATGTGGCATGAGGCTCTGGAAGAAGCTAGTCGTCTGTATTTTGGTGAACATAACATTGAGGGCATGTTAAAAGTATTGGAGCCATTGCATGAGATGCTTGAGGAAGGGGCAATGAGGAATAATACCACAATAAAGGAGACAGCATTCATTGAGGTAGTTTCAGTACATGTGGTGACCTTGAACTTTAGATTATTTATTATGAAATAGACACCAAAAGAAGAGCGTGGAAGATTTCCTAAAATTCACTGTCCTTTCACTTTGGTGTGGTATCAGTCCTTTACTTTCCAATGCACCTGTGTGTCCTTTACATTGCAATGTTGCACCTGTGTTTGATCTCAGGCCTATCGTCATGAATTGCTGGAGGCCTATGAATGTTGCATGAAATATAAGAGAACTGGAAGAGATATTGAGCTTACTCAGGTATGAAAGATTTGGTAGAAGAATATGTTCATTTGTCCCATAAACCTAAAGAAACTCTTACAAAAAACAGATAAAAAATCTTGGAACAAAGAAGTCCTAATACTTATTTTAATGTCCATGTTGTATCATAGAAACTTATATATATTGGATAATCTCATTAAATTGTTCCCAGGAATTAATTCTTCCACTGATGAATGGGTCATGTGCATAAGTCATGTGTATTCTACTACTGATTTTGTTTTTCTTAATTTTTCTTTTGTCATAATGTTGGGGGCTAATGATAATGATCTAATCTATCACTCAATTAGGCATGGGATCTTTACTATCATGTATTCAGACGAATAGATAAGCAGCTGCAAAGTCTCACTACACTGGACTTGGAGGTATTGGGATCTTCCAATCCTTTCAGTAGAAATTATTGCATTGTCCTGGTATGTGCACTGAGATGTGTTTGCATATGACAGTCTGTCTCGCCAGAGTTGTTAGAATGTCGTGATTTGGAGCTGGCTGTTCCTGGTACATATCGAGCAGGTACGTACACATTTTTGCATTCAAGCAATAATTAATGATCGGTATTCGACCTAAGTTACTATTATTATTATTTGTTTATTTATTTGAGAAGGACCTAAGTTACTAATTATATAACTTCTTGATGCAGGATCTCCGGTGGTGACAATTGCATCATTTGCACGCCAGCTTGTTGTCATAACATCCAAACAGCGTCCAAGGAAATTAACAATTCATGGGAGTGATGGTGAGGATTATGCCTTCTTGCTGAAGGGACATGAAGACTTGCGCCAAGATGAACGTGTCATGCAGGTACTCTCTTCTTCCTACCTCAGTAAATGCTTATAAATTCAACAGCTTCCAAGACATTATTATTCTGTATTCATTATATTGTTACTGAATATTTTGACATGTTTCCATTCTCACAGCTTTTTGGTTTGGTGAACACACTACTTGAAAATTCTAGAAAAACTCAAGAGAAGGATCTCTCCATTCAACGATATTCAGTTATTCCTTTATCTCCAAACAGTGGACTGATTGGTTGGGTCCCAAATTGTGACACCCTTCACCAGCTCATTAGGGAGTACAGGGATGCCAGAAAGGTTTGTGCTCTCTCTCTCTCTCTCTCTCTCTCTCAAGTTATATCTGATTGTATTGTCCCACACTATCTGGGTACCTTGGGGGTTAATATTTATGTAAAAGTGTCAGTGTAGTCGCGCATGGTCTAACTACCTTTGGGTGGTGGTTGCCTAGATTACTAGTTGGCTTTATATATCTCCATATTCTGATTGCTTCATTGTTTCAGATCACTCTTAATCAAGAACACAAATACATGCTCAGTTTTGCACCGGATTATGATCATTTGCCACTCATTGCTAAAGTGGAAGTATTTGAGTATGCCCTGCACAATACAGAGGGAAATGACCTTTCAAGGGTATAATTCTTATGAAATGCATATTTTCCAATATATTCTTTTTGTATGTTGAGACTGGTTCGAAGATTACTAAAGCTACGTTTTATAGGTTCTTTGGCTTAAAAGTCGCACTTCAGAGGTATGGCTGGAGAGGAGGACAAACTACACGAGAAGTTTGGCAGTAATGAGCATGGTATATATTTCGATTATTTTTCCATGCACTGCCTTGTTTATTTCTGAACTACATTTGCTGGTTGGATTTAAACAACTTAATAGTTCCATAACCTATGTATTGGTAAATCTTGTACTTGGCAGAGTAAATATTTACTGATTGAACCTCTTTCTCTCTCTTCAGGTGGGTTACCTTCTTGGTCTTGGTGATCGTCATCCAAGCAATCTTATGCTGCACCGCTATAGGTAAGTACTGTTTGGTGATTTGGTCGAAAGATCTCATAATTGGATCTAACTTTTGGGATCTCATATGCTATTGTACAGCGGGAAGATCTTGCACATCGACTTTGGGGACTGCTTTGAAGCGTCTATGAATCGTGAAAAGTTTCCAGAGAAGGTATGTTGCTTCATAAGAGACAATTTTTTTACAATTATTTCTTTTTACAAAAAAATTCATGTGTGCGTATAATTAGATTTTTACTTTTTGCAGGTCCCCTTTCGATTGACCAGAATGCTTGTGAAAGCAATGGAGGTCAGTGGTATCGAGGGCAACTTCCGTTCAACTTGTGAAAATGTCATGCAAGTTCTGCGAACACATAAAGATAGTGTTATGGCTATGATGGAGGTACAAACGACAAGATTTTCTGCTATATTATTGTACCAATTTGAAGTGGATGCCACAGTAATGACTATGGATACTAATTGGTTATTCACAGTGATACTTTTGTGGTTGATATCCGGGCAAAGATATCAATAAATTGGCTTTAGCCCAATTGTTGTAGTAGTCATTTATTGACATGCCCATAAGTAACCTTGAATGTCAAAATAAAAACGCTCTCCTGTTGTGGGTGGATGTGTCTGGCTTTCAGTACTGTTGCAGTACTCTAAGTGAACAATAGAAAATTCTCAATAACGAAGCTAATTTGTGAATTTGACTGTACTCAGGCCTTTGTTCATGATCCTCTCATCAACTGGCGTCTCTTCAACTTCAATGAAGTACCACAAGTGGCAATGTTAGCAAATAGTCATGTTCCTCCTGTTTTGGAACCGGAGGAACCGGCTCCAGCTAAAGAGCTTCCCCAACCTCAACGTGGTGCTCGTGAACGGGAACTTCTTCAGGTATGTCAGAAATTCTTGATGTCATGTACTTCAAAATAACGGTGTCACGTATTCTTATTTATATATGCAATCCTTGTAGTCTGTTAATCAACTTGGTGATGCTAATGAGGTCTTGAATGAGCGTGCTGTGGTGGTTATGGCGCGGATGAGTAATAAGCTTACTGGGCGTGATTTTTCCACCAATTCTTCTGTATCCTCTAGCTCTATTCAACATGCAGTAGACCACAGCACGCTGATTTCTGGAGATACTCGAGAAGTTGATCATGGTTTATCTGTTAAGCTGCAAGTTCAAAAGTTGATTGGCCAAGCAACATCTCATGAAAATTTGTGCCAGAATTATGTTGGGTAAGAGACCTGCAATTAGTAGTCTATGCTTTTTCCGACTCTAATGGGCATTGAGACTGTTGAGACAATATACTAGCGTAAAATCTCTAAGGGGTATTTAGCTTCCCTAGTGTACTGGTAGCTCAGTCCGGCTTAAATAAGAGCATCTTTTGCTTGACATGATGGGGTGTTCATGCCCTTATATCACTCGCTGGACGAGCAATCGTGTCTATTAGATTAAATGGTCAAATGTGCTTGGAAACAATATTAGATGACGAGCTGATCTCTGTTTCTCTTAATTAAAAGTAATACCAAGCTGATGTCCATTGCTAATCACTGCTATTATGCTTCTTTCAGGTGGTGTCCTTTTTGGTGAGCAGCAGATGACTGTACATAAACGTGTACATACGTTGTACATATTAGTATGCTACAACAAGACTGTTGTATATGCAGCCAATCATATATTATTGTATATAAGGTAGTTGCCGAGTTCTTGGGGAATTGTTGATTGGAAGTGAACCAGTTATTAGTAGTTCTACATCAGTACATATGTACATAACGATGTAAAAATTAAGAGGCATCTTTTGTAAATAATATTTTAGCTCAGGAGGTTAGGGAGGGGGAACTGGATTATAGCACTAATAGGTCAGTGGTTTGATCCCCCAATGTAATAAACACAATCTATTGAATCCAAAAGGCCGAATGTTTTGAAGTGGAAGATGGTTTATCATTGTTATCTTGACCCCTCAGTGCTTCTAACAGATGAATTGGTAAGTGAAAATATGAGCCCTATGCAAGGCATCATTTATTTTGGATGGCAAATCATCAGTTACATAACCTTAACGTTTAGTGTGATTTGCATTACACCGTTAACGTTTGCCTATATGGAAGTGTGTGGAGCATATGAAAGCGTAAGACATTTCAGCCTCATCAGACATTCTCATTGTTGCCTTACCAGATATGTACGCCATTTCTAGACATGCTCACCAGTGATCTCATTTCCCTTGCCTGCTCTCGGCCAAATTGTGGTTTTTTTTTTTCCTTTTTCTTTTGTAATCAAGGGTGTCAAACTTTATTAATAACCAAAGATGTTTCATACAACAGAAAAGAAAAACTGAGCAGCATCCAAGCTGCATCCATAGGGTGCCAAACTATGTGCAACCGTATTACCCTTTTACCCCCAATATGCTCGAGTTGAACTGAATCAAACTCGAGTAAAGTAGCTCGTAGGCAATATTCTGCCCAGCATCAACAGTATGTCGCTTCCAAGAAACCTCCATTGCATCAGTCTACACCCTACGCATCTCACAACAAAACCCAAGCCACCACACCTAGTAACAGGATTAAAGGACCCTTCTACATTGATCTTTCAGATGGCCTGAAAACCGGTGCCTTCCAGTAACCTACACTCGATGACACCACCCTACCTTGCTTGGACCTTAGATTATGAAACCTAAACTCATCCAATCTGTGACCAACTACCAAGAGAAACATCTCAAGTTGCCATCCTCTTCTGATTCCACAATCGTCCTTCCTGTCTTTCCAAACACTCTTTCACCAAATAAACACTTGGATAGTAATCTAGCACAAGTCCCCAATAAATCAGAATCCAAATTTGAGGGATGATAACACCAATATGAAAAGGTACCAAGAGTCTAGAGGAACTCGTTTAGACATCGAAACTCTCCAGTGAAGGTAAAATATTCAGACATAACTTCCACATGAAATGATGATGATTCTCTTCAGCTGTTTAGCATGAAAGCATTCAAGAAAGATTACCCTGAAGAAGATTTTCTTGGTTTGTTAGAATCCTTTGTAAATTATGCAAAGGGTCTTCCTTTAGCTCTTGAAGTACTGGGTTCTTCTTTGTACAGGAGAGATCTAAGTTCATGGAATAGTGCGTTGAGAAAACTGGGAAGAGTTTGTACCTTGGAAATTTTTGATATACTCCGAATAAGTTAGGATGATCTAGATTCCGAAGAGAAGAAAATATTCCTAGACATTGCATGTTTCTTTAATGGACATGACAAAGATCGAGTGACCAAAGTACTAAATTGTTTTGATGTTGCGGCTATTATTGGAATAAAGGTCCTCATGGAAAGATCTCTCCTTACTCATTCACAACTCACCCGAAGAACAAAGTTCTTGTATATCGCTTCAGGGTCCAATTCTTCCTCATGCTTCTGATCACACCCTATAAACCACCAACCAAACACAACATTCATCACCAGACACAAGAGGATTCCAAATAAGTCAAAATTCAATGCCTAAGAAAACCCATTCTAATTAGACCTCAACATAATCACTTTGATTTTGAGTTGCACACACAATGCCATCTGGGTCAGTATTCAACTCTAATAAACTGATATTCTTAGTTAATTTCTTCTTTTCCTACAATCACAACTCCTGTATTTCCCATTTAATTATCTCCTAGTTTAATAAAGCAACCAAACAAAGCTCAAATTTTGGGCTTGCTAGATGCACAAAATAATCACTTCCATTAAAAATTAACCTCAAATAACCAATCTTCTACACTTCTAGAAACTTTTCTCATATCCTAAAGGACCTAAACCAGTCATTACTTAATTTCCCTCGGAACCCAAAATCGACACAGATCAAATACAAAGCAGATCACAAAAAGAGAAGAAATAACAAAACAGCAACATTAAAAAAAAACAGAGGCATACATGATCAGCAAGTTTTAAGGTTCGATTCAAAGCTAAGAGATTCTGATATAAGTAAACTAAGGGGCAGAAGTGATCCGGTGTGGTGAAGTCTACGAACTTGGGCGCCTCGATCTCCTCGTAGACCTCGTCTCCGCCGCCTCCCTGGCCATCGATTTGCACCGGCTGAGGTTCTTCTTTCATATCCAGAGAGAGAGAGAGAGAGAGAGAGCATGACTGGAAATAATGGAGGTGAAAGAGAAGAGTTATGTTTTAAAATTTAGATGGTTCTGAAAGTTGCCGTTAGGGAAAGGGTTCAGGACACCGTAACGGTATGTCAGGGACTTTTCTGTAATTTCAATGTTTTAGAAGTCTCTGTAAATTCATTCTTCCTTGTGGGACCCAGATCACACTGGACGGCATTGACTTGACTTGGATGGCAGTATTGGTCTCTCTTCAAGTCTTCAGGCAGATCTAATCTTCTCTCAAGAGTACTCAAGTCTCTCACACACCACTTTGCTTCTGAGTCGATCTGATCCCAACTTCGAATTCCCAGGAAACCCAGGTTAAACTCCAACAGATTTCTATCCCACAATTGTGTTTGTTTTTGATTTGCTTATATATGTTACTCTGTTTCTGCTCTGCAGCTCTGCTTCATGACTTACTGTAAAACAAGTACCACTACGTTCTTAATTGATCATGGTGTTCACAATATTTTTTATGAAATTTTGGAGCATACATGCATAATTTGGGCTCTCATTATATTATAATCATAAGTTTTAGTCAAATAGGATAATATGGAAGATTAATGAACAACCACTACAACCAAACCAGCTAATGTTTATTGCTTCCCTAGCTAATTATACACTTATTTTAAAAATAACTATTTATTTATAGTTGATTCACTAGGAAACAAACATGCTTGATTGCCATGATTGAACTCCACAAGCCTAGAATATGTATTGAAAGCTTCTGGGATTACTCATATATGGTCCTTTGACAGGTACTCTGCTACAAGGGGGAAAGTAGGTGTCACCAGAAATGAGCATACAAAGAACCTCCACATCTTTTCCCGCTTCAACTCCTCAGTGGAAATATCATGTTTTTCTGAGCTTTAGAGGCGAGGATACTCGCAGGGGTTTTACAGACAACTTATACACTGCATTAGAAGATGAAGGAATCAGTACTTTCAGGGATGATCCCGAACTTCAGAAAGGGGAAACTATTGCTCCAGCTCTTTTTGCTGCAATTGAGGAATCAAGATTTGCTGTCATTGTCCTCTCTAAAAATTATGCGTCATCAACGTGGTGCTTGGATGAACTGGTATATATTCTTAAATGTATGACAGCAATAAGTGGTAGGGTGCTGCCAGTTTTCTATGATGTTGATCCCTCTGATGTACGAAAGCAAACAGGGAGTTTTGGGATAGCTTTTGCTAATCATGAAGAAAGATTTGGGGATGACAAGGAGAAATTGCAAAGGTGGAGATCTGCATTAAATGATGTGGCAAATTTAGCTGGGTGGGCTTCGAAAGAATGGTATGCATATACTTGTTTCTTTTTGTCTCTTCCATTGCAATAAATCAATTACCTGATAATTAAGGTCAGTCTATTTTGTGCTATAGGTATGAAAGAGATCTCACTAGAGCTATTGTTGAAGACATATTGAAAAAATTGAAACTTCCAACATTCAAGTATGCAGAAAATCTAGTTGGAATGGACTTAATATTGCCGCCAGTCTTTCTGCATTTGGGTATAGGGGTGGATGACGTCCGCTTCATTGGGATATGGGGAATGGGGGGGATTGGTAAGACAACTATGGTAAGAGCGGTGAATGAGATGATCTCTTGTGATTTTGAATGTAGTTACATTCTGACCAATATTAGAGAGACTGTTGAAAAATATGGTCTACTTAATCTGCAAAAGCAACTTCTCTCTGGGATGATGGGGAGAGAAAAGGCTGATAAAATATCTGACCTTCCTCAAGGAGCCACCGCAATAAAGAGGCGGTTAGGTCGGAAAAAAGTTCTTCTCATTCTTGATGATGTGAATAAGTCAAACCAGTTAGAATATTTGGCAGGAAACCCAGACTGGTTTGGTTCCGGAAGTAGAATTCTTATCACAACTAGAAATGAGCGTTTGTTAATTCAACATGAAGTCGAGAGAAGATTGAAGGTTGAAGAATTAAATCATGATGATTCTCTTCAGTTGTTTAGCATGAAAGCATTCAAGAAAGATTACCCTGAAAAAGATTTTCTTGGTTTGTCAGAATCCGTTGTAAGTTATGCAAAGGGTCTTCCTTTAGCTCTTGAAGTACTGGGTTCTTCTTTGTACAGGAGAGATCTAAGTTCATGGAATAGTGCGTTGAGAAAACTGGGAAGAGTTTGTACCTTGGAAATTTTTGATATACTCAAAATAAGTTACGATGATCTAGATTCCGAAGAGAAGAAAATATTCCTAGACATTGCATGTTTCTTCAATGGAGAGGACAAAGATCGAGTAATAGACGTACTAACCAGTTGTGATATTGCTGCAATCAATGGAATAGAGGTCCTCATGGAAAGATCTCTCTTAACTCATTCACACGGACGCCTCCGAATGCATGATTTGCTCCAGGAAATGGGTCATCGAATTGTTCACCTGGAATCTCCTAATGAGCTGGGCAGGCGTAGTAGGTTGTGGCTTTTTGAAGATGTCAAACATGTCTTGACCCACAATACTGTAAGAGCTTTAGTACAAAAATAGTTTTAACTGTTAATTGCTAATAGATTATATGACATGTCTATCAGTCTGCTAAATATTTACTTTTTATGGTCTCATGAAATTTGGTTGATAGGGAACTGAAGCAGTAGAAGGCATATTTGTGGACTCATGTGTGTCAAAAGTGGTGATGGACGCGACTCCGAGATCATTTTCAATGATGCACAAATTGAGATACCTGAAGATTAAGAATGTGAACCTACCTGAGGGCCTTGAATATCTTCCCAATAATTTACGGATTATTGATTGGACGGGGTATCCATTAAAATCTCTACCAGCACATTTCTACCCTAACCAGCTGTTTAAACTTGCCTTATGTCATAGTTGCCTAAGAGATGTTCAAATAGGAACGGAGGTATATCATCATTACTATACTATTGGTCTATTTTATTGCTTATAATAATTGTTGAAAATATCATGAAATTAAGCTGATATCTTCTATGGTTTTTACTTGACATGCAGCCTTTATGCAATTTGAAAAGCATTAATCTGAGTCACTCTCTGAATCTGGTTAACACCCCAAACTTGAAATATATGCCATATCTTGAGATTCTGTGTCTCGAAGGTTGTATACGATTGAATGAGCTTGACCCAGGAATTGAGGTGCTTGGAAGACTTTCTCTGCTGAACTTGAAAGATTGCAAGAATCTTGTGCATTTTGCAGGCAGTGTAAGAGGCTTGAAATCTCTTAAAGTTCTCAATCTTTCTGGTTGCTCAAAGCTGGAAAAATTGCCAGATGAATTGGATCATTTAGAAAGCTTGGAGGAGCTTCGTGTTAATGGCAGCGGTCTTGTGTCTCTTCCAATCAGTGTACGTGGCTTAAAATCTCTCAAGGTTTTTAATATTTCGGGTTGCTCAAAACTTGACAAATTTCCAGAGGATTTGGGCCATATGGAGTGTTTGGTAGAGATTGATGCGAGTGGAACATCTATACGAGAACTACCTCACTCTATTGGCATGCTTGAAGGACTTGTTTCTATGTCCTTGAGAGATTGCAAACACCTTTTGTGTCTTCCAAGCAGTGTAGGTGGCTTAAAATCACTCAAAGACCTCGTTCTTTCTGGTTGCTTAAAGCTTGAGAAATTGCCAGATGAGTTGGGTCATATTGCCTGTTTGGAGAAGCTTGATTTGAGTGGAAGTGGCATCACAGAAGTGCCCTCCTGTATTGGTCTTTTGAAAAACCTCAAAAAATTATCTCTTGCTGGATGTAAAGCACAGTCACGTACATCATGGAATATGTTGCTCAATCCTTTTCAGTTATTGCGAAAAAGAAGTCACATTCCGGCGGGACTGTCGTTGCCTTGTTTGTCCAGTTTGCATTCATTGACTAGCCTGAATCTAAGTGACTGCAATCTTTCTGAAGAAGCAATGCCCAGTGATTTTGGATGCTTAGCCTCATTGAGAGAGTTAGATTTGAGTAATAATCAATTTGTCAGACTACCCGAAACCATCGGCAAACTCTCTCGACTTGAATATCTTCACTTGATTGGGTGCCGCAAGCTTTGGATAGTACCGGAGCTTCCATCTGATGTATGGATAAACGCTTACGACTGCATGTCATTAGATACAGTGGGCAATCCAGTGCGAAGAGGAATATTTATTAACTGTTTGAAAATGGTGGAGAATCAAAGCTGTGAGAGTATAGCACTTCCATTGCTTGCACGCTGCATTGAGAGAAAAAGAGACCTTTCCCAAAAATATTATTTTTTGTGTTGTCCGGGAAATGAAATAGGAGAGTGGTACAATCACCAAAGTGTGGGGTCTTCAATAACTCTACAGCTGCATCCAGGTTGGTTGACTGACAAGTTTATGGGATTCTCTCTGTGTTTCGTTTTTAGACTCCTCAAACCGCTCCCGTCTTTGGTTAAGTGGCGCATGGAATGCTCATCTAAGGCCAATGGATTACACATGGGGAAAGTCAGAAGTCTACTGTTTGGGAAAGCGTGGAGTCAACCTATCGGGGATCACGTGTGTTTCTTATATATGAAAACCTCAGGGAAATTGCAAGATATCTACTATCAGCTTGAATTCTCATTTCGATCCTCGAGGTTTGATCCAAGCAAATTTGATGAGAAAAATGTGCAAGTGAAGAAGTGTGGTGTCCGTTTGGTATATGTGCAAGATGTGGAAGAGATTCGGCAAACATATTTATTGAAACAGAGCAATACCAAGCGAGGTCTTCAACTCTTACTCTCTGATCATGATGATTCAGCATCAAGCAGTGCAAGTCAGGCTCATCCACCTTGATGGTTGCAGGATCCAGTGAAGCCTGAAGCCCTTATACTCATAATCAGACACATGATTGATGTTATCTTGTTCTACCAAGTAAGCAAAGTGAAGATGCTTATGTACCGAACATAGGTAACATCAATAAATGTCTCTTCTATTAGTGAAGATGCTTATATTAATGTTTGGGTTCATGGAGCAACATTAATGAAAGAAAACTAATTGAGGCATAACAAATTGAGAACAAAGTCTATCACATGCATCAATATTTTATACTTGGTAGGTATAGTTTGTTTGGAAATGGAAATGGAATGGCCACGTAATGCAGCAGGGAAGGGTTGTTTGACCAAATTTAGTCGCAAATGGAGAGCTGCCTGATGAGCCCTAGCTGATCGAGTTAAGCTTCAATAGCAGCAGTGCATCTAATTTGACTGGAATTTTAAATATAGATTGGTATGTGTACGTAGACATTACTAATACAAATTACGACAGAAAAAACACAGATGAATCATGTCCGGATTAGAAGACTCTATTTTTCTCATTCAAATATTCAATTTTGTTTTTGTTTCTTGATAAATTAAAGGGCTTTTTACCCAAAACTACAATTTTGGGTACATAATTACCAATAGCAAGGTCCTCTTTTCAAATTACCATTAATAAAGTTTCATCCAAAATTAACAGAATCAGTTAAATTTTAAATTACATAATTACCCTCATTAAGTCTAATGCTACTGATCCTCAAAACTCAACATAATACTACTGACCCTCAGTGAGCCTAATGCTACTGATCCTCAGAACTCAACCTAATATACTGACCCTCAGTAGCTCCGCCGTCTTAATACTACTGACCCTCAGTAGCTCCGCCGTCCTCCACCGCGCTTCAATACTACTGACCCTCAGTAGCTCCGCCGTCCTCCGTCGCGCTCCAATACTACTGACCCTCAATATCTCCCACTCAAAACCCTAATTCTCCCAAAAAAATTCCAGATCTCACTCCTTCACAAACTAGCCTCCACCGATCCAATCCTAACCACCAAATCCAAACAACAAACCAAATCCAAACAACAAAATTGAAGTTAGAAATATCATTGCAGATATAAGCTTACTGAATTGTGACTAGGCAGTTCATATCAATACCAGCATCAATTAAGGGGATTCCATAATGAATTAGATAACAAATCAATTCAACAGAATTATTACATACATAATTATACTTGGAAAGATTGAATTGGTTCCAATTCAAAAGGAAATTCAAGAAATTAAACCAAAAACAGTAAAAGCAGACTGATTTTAACAGGCACAGATCAATTGGATAAACATAATTCCATTTAACAAAACCACTAGACAATACAGTACTTACATCGATAACAGAAAACACCTCCAAAACGTAAAATTCGAAAATTCAAAATCCCCTAACCCTAAATTTTCCCCCAAATCCACACAGATTCACACCCCAAATGGTTCTAAGAGCTCGTGAACTTGGTGACGGCCTTGGTACCCTCACGCCTCCTCGCGCCTGATTCTGCTTCAGCCTCGCGCCTCTCCGCCTCCGGCTTGCCTCTTGCCTCGACCTCCGGCCTGCCTCGCGCCTTCGCTGCCTCCCTCGCTGCCTTGGGCCTCCGGCCTCCAGCCTATAGCCTCGCGCCTCCACTGTGGAGCTTCACTACCTCGCGCCTCCGCCATCGCGATCGGGAAGGAGAAGAGCAGAGTGCGGTGGCTCCAGATCGGGAAGGAGAAGAGGAGAGGAGCAGATTGGGTCTGCTTTTTTTTTTTTTAATATATATAGATGGCATATGTTGTAATTTTTAGATTTTCAGGGTCAATTATGTCATTTAACATTAGACGGATTAAAAGTGTTAAATCCTGCTAGTGGTATAAAAAAATCAGATCTTGCTATTGGTAATTATGAGTACAAAATTGTAGTTATTGGTAATTATTTATAAATTAAATAACGAGAACATAAAGTCTCTAGATCTAAATTGAAAGTCTCTTAATTAACTAATATCTTACGATATAAATTAACTAACCAACTCAATATTTTTTTTTTTAAGATGAGCTTAAGGTTTTATGAAATAGTACGTAGACATCATTGGATCAACATTCAAAAGAAATTTCCACCCCGTTTGTAAAGAAAATATGACGAGTAACCATTTTCTAAGTTTGCTGTGCCATTTAATTAGCACATATCCGACTTTGACTTCTGACAAACTTTAGTGTTCTTCATGGTTCAAAACTTCTCCGTTATAACATCCTTCCACACTTAGCACTCATTATGCAACATTACAACTCATAAAATAACTTATTAAGTCTTCATACAACACAACATTTTTTTTAAATTATATAAAAAACTGAAAAAAATATATATAGATCATGTCCGCACTCTAAAGAAAACCTATCAACATTACATCAAATCTTTCACTCAATCTATAATTTAAAATCTCAACTCAATCCTTGCTAAACCAGTCAACTAATCCCTCTCTTGCATAATAGTATAATCATGAGTTCATGATGATTGTGTATACTCGAGGAGACCACCATACGTTACACTATATATACAGTCTATACTCCACCTGTTTGGGCCTAACTTAACATTTATCCGAGATTATGGGCCGAAGCCCAGAGGGTCACCCATTAGCGGGTAATCCGATTTGATTTAAATCAGTTTCTGGCTAGGAGAGGACTTGGATTCCTTCTTAGAGTCTGAATTGGAGTTGGTTTAAGGTAATACAATCCTATTCGATATCAGAATCCGTTATGCTTGTTACATACGTATTTGGGGTTTTGAGATCACTATATAAAGAACTCTAGGACAACGTAAAAAGGGTTCTCAACCATACAACTACAAGCTTTTGCCCTGCAAATCTTGCAAGGCTCTCCGGAGCACTCTCTCTCGCGAACTGCCTTCCACCAACTGCAAACGACACTATTCCAACCAAGCCGCAAACCTACGCCCACCACCATCGTCGGTCGCCGTACACCTGCCGTTATTGTCGAAAGTGACTTGCGTTCGTGTCAAAGCATCGCTGAGACATATCGAGTTCAGTCGTCACGCCTTGTGACAAATCGAGTCGTTACTCCGGTAACAATCTTTCCCAATCTGCCAGAGGTTGGACGAATACCATCCGCGGTCTTGATACTTAGCTCTGCTTTGCATCCCAGGATCGAAGTAAGATTATCTCAATCTACAAGAGGTTGAGTGGAAAATCCTAGTAACCGTTTACTTAGGTCTTGTTCGAGCCTTTACGTCGGTTTGTCAACGCCCGCGTACAGTCGCTTGATCGAGAAGTTAGGTAGCAGGGAGCAGACGAACACGTTCGCCAGAGTCATCCGCTCGCCAAGGGTGATTCGCTCGCCAGACGTCGTCCGCCACCAAGGTTGTACCTAACCCAAAGGTACTGGCACGCTCGCACCAGGACTGAAACTTACGTCCGCCACTCCCACGTGTTGATAGTTCGACAGGTGTCAAAACCGACGCGAACACCACCAATCCCCGAAGTCACAACAGACTCTAGTTTTGTCTTCAGCCCATGATCCCCCATCCCACTCTACCATAGGCTCAACCACACCTTAAGAAAACACATTTTCCACAATTTGAAAAAAAAAAAAAAAACGGGGTAGGCGCCTACACGTTTTTGTTTGGGGTCTTTTGGCCTACACGTAATACAAACTTGTACTCGTTGTGCCCAACGAATCCTATATAAACCTCGTTAGGAGTTTCTATAGCTGTCACCATAACCACAAAAGCTTCTTCATTTCTTAAACACGTAAACAACTCAACTGATTCATAGTTGATAGTTTCGTACAAAGACACAGAGAATCCAATACCCTCATTCTTCTTGTTCTTCAATCTAGCACATCTGTTAACGTGAATCGTGGTGAAGATGGTGTTTTACGAGTACGCTCTGGGTGGAGTCTTGGCTTCTCTGCTCGGCTCTGTTTTCTTCATGATCATCACCAGTACTTTCAGCGCCAAGAGAAAGGTGGACGATTTGAAGAGTGATAATGGGTTTGTGTGGACGCCGCAGAACGTTGAGTTTCTGCCGGAGATGGAGGAGGAGAAGAGTACCGACGTCGTCATTGTCGGCGCCGGAGTTGCCGGTGCAGCTCTTGCTTATACTCTTGCCAAGGTAAGATTGTAGTGAGAATATGAATTCTTGTCCAAGCATTTATGAAGTTTTCTTTAAGCTTTAGAAATCGATTGGGATTTTTCTTTTTAGGGATTAATAAATACTAGTGATTTGAGATGATTAATTGCATATATGAGGTTTCAAATTTTAGAGAAAGGGGTGTGATTGAACCCACATTATATATGTGATGTAAAGGCAGTTGAAAAAAAGGGGGAAAGCTTTAGATGTCAGATTGCTTGTTGTGGAAGAGTTTGGAGTTTGATCTGTAATTTGGGGTTTGAGTTAAGCATGTGTTTGCTTCGTGTTACAGGAAGGACGCCGTGTACATGTTATTGAAAGGGACTTGAGTGAACCAGACAGAATTGTTGGTGAGCTTTTGCAGCCTGGAGGTTATCTCAAATTGATTGAGTTGGGTCTTGAGGGTAAGTAATCACTGTTGGGAAAGATAACAAATATGACTGCCTAATACGAGGCCAATGGATAATTAGTTATCCCAGGATCTGACTTTTCCCACACTTTGTGTAATCACAATGAGACAACAAAAGAAACGATTTCTTCCACTATTATATAATGGGATTACAAGATTGATACTCACAATATATATTGTGGCTAACTAGTCTCTCTTGGATTATTCTCAAGAGGATTTCTCTCTCACGTCAGGTGAGGTTTTCTGTCTCTCAAACTCTCTCTAGTTTGGTTTTCTCTCAACTTATATTTGTCTAAAACAACTCAGGGCTTTTATAGCCAACATTCCTAATTATATCTGTGATCATAAATGAATGCTTAATTAACTATTCATTTTCTCCATCTAAATTCCTTAATTCTCTCCTTCACATCTATTTCTTAGTTTTTATTATTAACCAAAGAAATAGACGGCGTATGTTTATCTCCTCCACCAAATGAGGGATATCCATCAATCACCTCATTTAGTTTAGAATGAACTGTGTACATCTTTGGAGTTGAGGTTCAAACTGTTTGATTCTGTGCCCAATTCAAAATGGTGTGAGTGTGTGACTATAGCCGAAGCAGATTATAGTTTATTGCCATAGTTTCTGGTAAAATTGATTAATCAACAAATATATTTGTGGCTGCAGACTGTGCAAACGAGTCGATTGATGCTCAGAAAGTGTTTGGTTATGCTCTTTACAAAGATGGCAAGGATACAAAGCTGTCTTATCCCTTGGAGCAGTATAATTCAGATGTGGCTGGGAGAAGTTTCCACAATGGGCGTTTTATTCAAAGAATGCGTGAGAAAGCTGTCGCTCTTTCAAAGTAATCCTCCGTTTCCTTCAAGTATGTTACATGATATCTATTCTATGAATTATTAGTGTGATTACTGTGGTGGAATCTGTTTCAATTTTCAATCTTTTACTCATGTTTAATGGAATTCCATTGCAGTGTTAAATTGGAACGAGGATCAGTGACAACACTAATTGAGGAAAAGGGCATCGTCAAAGGGGTGATTTACAAGAACAAGTCTGGAGAGGAGATGAGAACATATGCTCCTTTGACAATCGTGTGCGATGGATGCTTTTCCAATCTGCGAAAATCTCTCAGTGCTCCACAGGTAATCATGCAATTCTAATATTTCGAGATCCAGCATTTGTTATGTATCAGACCCAATAAAAAGATGTTTTATTCCTCTTTCATCAGACCAACAAGGTTGTGTTGTTATTGCTGCAGGTTGAAAGTCCCTCTTGTTTTGTTGGTTTGGTTTTAGAAAACTGTGACCTTCCACACGCAAATCATGGACATGTGATTTTGGGAGACCCATCACCCATTCTGTTTTATCCTATTAGTTCGACTGAGGTTCGTTGCTTGGTCGACATACCTGGAACAAAAGTACCCTCAGTAGCTAATGGTGAAATGGCCAAGTATTTGAAGACTGTGGTGGCTCCTCAGGTATGCATCTCTTGTTTGCTTGACATTATTAGTTTACACATGATGTACATCTGAACTGGACTAAAAGACTGCCAGAATCTTGTGCGTCTTCCAAGCAATATAGGTGGCTTCAAATCACTCAAAGATCTCAATCTTTGTGGTTGCTCAAAGCTGGAAAAATTGCCAGATGAATTGGGTCATGTTGCCTGTTTGGAGAAGCTTGATTTGAGTGGAAGTGGCATAACAGAAGTGCCCTCATATATTGGTCTTTTGAGAAACCTCAAAGAATTATCTCTTGCTGGATTTAAAGCACAGTCACGTACATCATGGACTATGATGCTCAATCCCCTTCAGTTATTGCAAAAAAGAAGTCACATTCCAGCGGGACTGTCGTTGCCTTGTTTGTCCAGTTTGCGTTCGTTGACTAGCCTGAATCTAAGTGACTGCAATCTTTCTGAACAAGCAATGCCCAATGATTTTGGATTCTTAGCCTCATTGGAAGTGTTAGATTTGAGGAATAATCAATTTGTCAGACTACCCGAAAGCATCGGCAAACTCTTTCGACTTGAATTTCTTCACTTGAATGGGTGCCGCAAGCTTCGGATAGTACCAGAGCTTCCATCTGATGTATATGGGTAAACGCTGACGACTGCATGTCATTAGATACATTGGGCAATCCGGTGGGAACAGGATTTTATATTAACTGTTTCAAAATGGTGGAGAATCAAAGCTGTGAGAGTATAGCACTTGCATTGCTTGCACGCTACTTTGAGAGAGAAAGAAATCCAAGATATAATTTTTTCTGCTGTCCGGGAAATGAAATAGGAGAGTGGTACAATCACCAAAGTGTTGGGTCTTCAATAACTCTAGAGGTGCATCCAGGTTGGTTGACTGACACGTTTATGGGATTCGCCGTTTGTGCCATTTTTAAAGTCCTCAAACCACCCCCCCGCCTTTGGTTATGTGGGACATATATTGCTCATTCA
This sequence comes from Potentilla sterilis, assembly GCA_963682095.1. NCBI lineage: Eukaryota > Viridiplantae > Streptophyta > Magnoliopsida > Rosales > Rosaceae > Potentilla > Potentilla sterilis. Next base: position 46,185,084 of record OY821762.1, on the reverse strand, counting down.
AGGCCGATGAAATACACATGGGGGGATTCGGCAGTCTAATGTTTGGGGGAGAGTGGAGTCAACCTGTGGGGGATCACATGTGTTTCTTACATATGGAAATCTCAGAGAAGTTACAGGATATCGACTGTCAGCTTGAATTTGAATTCTCAGTTACACGTTCTTTCTTGGATTTCGATGAAAAAGATGTGCAAGTGAAGAAGTGTGGTGTCCGTTTGATATATGGGCAAGATGTGGAGGAGCTTCGGGAAACATATTTATTGGAACAGAGCAATACCAAGCGAGGTCTTCAACTCGTACTCTCTGATCATGATGATGCAGCATCAAGCAGTGCAAGTCAGGCTCATCCAGAAAGAATGAAACTACTCCACCTTGACGGTGCGGGATCCAGTGGAAGCCCTTATACTCATGATCACAAACGTGATTGATGTTATCTTTTGTTCTGCCGAGTAACCAATGTGAAGATGCTTGTGTATCAAACATAGGTAACAATAAATAAATGTGTCTCTTCTATTAGTGAAGATGCTTATATTGAACTTTGGGAACATGTAGCAACATAAGTACTTAGCTAATTCTGACAATGTCTCATTAACCGAGTAGTGCTTAGTCAACTTATATACATTGTTATGGTAGTAGCTAATTGGCAAGTTCAAGGAAACAAATTATATGCTTAAGATATAGTTTACTTCTTCAAACCCTGCCAACTTTTCTTCTCATCGTAAAGTAGAGATTGATTATTTATCTATCTATATTTTTTAATTTGAACAAAATTTATTTATACATATTGATGGATTCAAATGCATACTCTATACTCGGTCTCTCTACGTTCTTTCTTATTATCGTTGAGAAAAAATGGAGATTAAGCTAGAGTAACCTGGCCTTCGATGATACACATATGCTAATATGATACCAAGAATATTGGTAGAAGAAACATACACGTAGCTAAAAACTCTCCCATATATACATCATGTGATGTACATTCTTGACTTGGTTTTTAATTCTTGTTGGAATAAGGTTTAATTTGTGAAATTTTCTTTCAAATTAAGAGATGATGCATGCTGGCATTTACACTCCATATATCCACTGTCTTTGCTGATATATACTGTTGAAAGAAAATATAATAAGAACTAAGAATAAAAACTTGCAGCCATATATTGTCACTTTCTTTAATGATTGCCTTACTTAATTAGAGGCATCAAAAAAATTGAGAACAAAGTCTATCACATGCATTTAATGTTTTACACATGCAATCATTGCATTTATAAAATCCTACCTAGCTAAGCTATTCTTGTAGATTTATATCTTCAAACTATTAACATATAAAAAATAACGTGTTTCTTCTTTTTGAAAAAAAAAACCCTTAGGCCTGAGAGAGAGAGAGAGAGAGAGCATGATGGCTGATATTGCCCGTGCTTGGCTGCTGTAGAGTGATGGCGTCACTACTTGGCAAATTTAGAGGTTTTTCTTGAGATCGACATTGAAAGTTGGAGAATAAATGGTGGCATGGTGGTCCTGCCGAGGGTGGGAGAATGGCGACCTCGCTGGGGTGTCGTTGGTAACGATGCTGCAACCGGTAGCCTCGGATAGACCGGTAAGATCCGATCTATGGTTGGGTGTCTTTTTTTTCAAATCTTGGTTATGGCTGCATGGAGAGGAGGAGTGACAGTTTAGTGGAGTCGCTGTCGGCGGCGAGGTGGACTTTGAACGTCATCTTGAAGGTGGCGGCGCGACCTTTGTGGCAGACTAGTGTGGTGGAATCAGTTAGGGTTAGACCTAGGCCTAAGTTTTTTGCCCTTTTTTCTTTCGGTTTTTAAGTGTGAAGTTGGGCTTGTCTTAACAGTGAGTTAGGCTTTGTCCTAACTGTATGTTAGGCTTGTTCTGACTATCTTTTAGTGTTTATCTTCATATTAATTTTTCAGCATGTTGGGCTTGTCCTGACGATGAGTTGAGTTGGGTCTTATCCTAACATAATGTTGGGCTTGTCCCAACTCTGTCTTTTTCGCTTTATTTATTTAGTTTGATTTCTTTGTAATAGGATTTTAGCACTTAGTGATGTTCATATACCATATTTATTAATGAGATGCAGTTTCGGTAATAGGTAGTCTACCTTATGTACCACGTTAGAAGATAATTGTAAAACTGGACGCCTTATTATATCCTTGAAGTGATAGCATGTGAGTATGTAATGGTCATCTTGGTAAGGCTGGGCTCGGTCCTAGATTGACTTATTTGGTCACCGGACCGGGACCGGACACAGAATTTTGGGCCCTTTTTAAAAAAAAACAAATTCAAGGACCGGTTATGGCCTTGTCCTTGCCAGTCCAGGCCGGCCCTTCGGTCATTTCGGGCTCAGATTAGCAACATGTTCCTGAAAATTAGAAAATCTGTAAATCCTTGTAGTATTGTAAACATGCAGTATAAATGTATAATGATGTATTCACTTTTCAATTTCCATCACCTATAATTCTGTAAACATATAATATGAGATTCATGGAATGAAATTATGTAGACTCAATCAAAATAGATGAAGCGAAGACAATAATCATAGATTAACTAATGTCTAACCAAGCTCAAGTAGTCAAGTTTATGCTCAGGCTCAGCAGTTCAAGTCTTGAACAGAAAGTAAAACTTAAAGTTTAAATCTCACCAAGTACCAATAGTTTACAGTTCAACAGAAACCAGAAAATAAACTTTAAAAAAAAAAAAAAAGCTACTGGCATGTTGCTCCTCAGCCTCCAGCAGTCCAGCCCTCCACTGCTCCAATGCTCCAATCCTTCTCTGCTCCAATCATTTTCATCTTCTCCCTAATAAAAAAAAAACAAGTGATTAACACAGTTACACACCAGGTTGAAGTGTAGAATACTAGAACACAATTGCATATCAGTACAGACGTACAAGACAAGATCATTTTGAATTAGCCATACATAATTTCAAAAACCAAACATATTTGTACATTTCTTTGTCTTTGATGCAAGCATCATTTTCATAACTCTTGGTGGAGGCTTCGGGTTGGAGGTTCTAACACTAGAAGCAGGAACAAGCGCAGGGGGAACAGCTGCACTTGTTTTCCTTTTCTTTGATGCCACAACTTCCACTTGTGCTTCATCTTCACTTTCAGCTACAACCTTATCTTTTCCGTGACCTTTTGCCGACTTTTTCTTTGTTTTTTGCTTCTTTGCATCTACAACATTAAAGACTTAAAGTTACAATTTACAAAATACAATGTATGAAATCATGTAAGTACAGTAAGTTAGTAAACAAACAAACAATGATTTTTCTTTTATTCAGTAAGCATACTTTTTTCTATCTTTTCATAAAACTCAAGCTCCTCTTGGCTTGGATAATATTCAATGTCGGATTGATCCTTCTTCTTTATCCAATTTTTCAAAACAAATTAGTGCTTCCACAGTTTTAGGAGTTAGAGAATTCCTAAGAGGATCAACCACTCTACCACCGGTACTAAATGAGGATTCTGATGCAACTGTACTGACTTGGATAACAAGGATATCCTTTACGACAAGAGCAAGATTTGGATATTTGCATCCATTCAACTTCCACCAATGAAGAATTCTCTAATTATCTGCTTCTTCTCGTGGTGGACACTCGATCGGATCAAGGAGATATCTATAACCTTCACTCTCAACAACAACTTCGTCGGATTCAGCTAGAGCCTTTTGCCAACCTGCTAGCATGTCGGCCATTTTCCCTGACATCTTCACATTTTTTGACTTGGATGAAGATTCAGCTGTTGCTTTTGTGCTTCCGGCATTAACACTTGTGGCAGTGCTACTCTTGGAACTCTTACTCATTGAAGAGTAATTGGTTGATGTTCTATAAATATCAGTTAAGGACACCGGCCAACAACTCCTTGATAGAATTTGCCTTGGCTTTTGATTTAAAAGCAAATATTTGAGCTCATGTAAACATATATGAGCTATGTTCTTCAACTTGAACCTAGAATCCAAGACCAAGGCTACCAACAACAACTGATTCATGTCTTCAATTGTTCCAAAATATTTAGAGAACTTAGATCTCATCCTTCCAGCCATCTCCAACATTAGCTGTGTTGTTTCAGGTATGTCAGAAATTCTTCATGTCATGTACTTCAAAATAACGGTGTCACATATTCTTATTTATCTATGCAGTCCATGTAGGCTGTTAATCAACTTGGTGATGCTAATGAGGTCTTGAATGAGCGTGCTGTGGTTGTTATGGCGCGGATGAGTAATAAGCTTACTGGGCGTGATTTTTCCACCAATTCTTCTGTATCCTCTAGCTCTATTCAACATGCAGTAGACCACAGCACGCTGATTTCGGGAGATACTCGAGAAGTTGATCATGGTTTATCTGTTAATCTGCAAGTTCAAAAGTTGATTGGCCAAGCAACATCTCATGAAAATTTGTGCCAGAATTATGTTGGGTAAGAGACCTGCAATTAGTAATCTATGCTTTTTCCGACTCTAATGGGCATTGAGACTGTTGAGACAATATACTAGCGTAAAATCTCTAAGGGGTATTTAGCTTCCCTAGTGTACTGGTAGCTCAGTCCGGCTTAAATAAGAGCATCTTTTGCTTGACATGATGGGGTGTTCATGCCCTTATATCACTCGCTGGACGAGCAATGGTGTCTATTAGATTAAATGGTCAAACGTGCTTGGAAACAATATTAGATGACGAGCTGATCTCTGTTTCTCTTAATTAAAAGTAATACCAAGCTGATGTCCATTGCTAATCACTGCTATTATGCTTCTTTCAGGTGGTGTCCTTTTTGGTGAGCAGCAGATGACTGTACATAAACGTGTACATACGTTGTACATATTAGTATGCTACAACAAGACTGTTGTATATGCAGCCAATCATATATTATTGTATATAAGGTAGTTGCCGAGTTCTTGGGGAATTGTTGATTGGAAGTGAACCAGTTATTAGTTGAAGATATGTGTTGTCCATCCATGGATTACTATTACTACTGCACAAAGATTGAGGACTCGGAAAGCAGAAAGAAGGTTTCCTAGTGCTGTGTTGAAACTGTGGGTGTCCTTATCATTTTTGAAGAGTTTCAGACTTGATGTTTGGGGATGCTGGAGCTGCGGGACAGCTTTCTGAAGAGAGGAGATCAGTCCTTGATGAAGTCTTGGCTCGGCTGGATATTGCAGGGATAATATGGCAGAAAGAATTTGATGATCAGATTATGTTAGCATGTGTTGCTGTGTGGTTAAGAGTCTTGGTAATCAAGTTAATTAACTTGATGATCAAGTAGTAAATTAATTGATGCTGTAGAGACTTGGTTTTCAAGTCATAATGTTTTGATAAATCTGTGGCGTGTCTATCAAGTAGTTTTTACTTGATGGACTCTCTTTACTTGATTGCCAAGAAAGTTAGGAGAAGCTGCGGGTTGGATGACTTGGTTACCAAGTTCTGTTGCCGGTCTTGGTGTATATATATATATGTTCCCTGCTGCATGGAAGATAGACACGAAAAAGGGAGAAGGGAAAAACAGAAGTGAAACACAGAGAGCAGGGGAGAGTTGATTTCGGAGTAAAATACGAGTTGTGCAGTATTAGTTGTTTCGGCAGAAAAACATTATTGAGTGTTGTGAGATTTAGTCTCAATTATAGTGTGGACTTTGTGTCCTTAGTATTGTGTAGACTTAGTGTCTTTGTGGACTTAGTGTCTCTAGTATTGTGTGGACTTAGTGTCTATAAGATCAAGACTTGTGTAGTCTTCCGTTGCAACCTCAACTTGTGTAGTTGACAGAAAATTTGTAACTCAGTATCAAATTAATACAGTTGCATATTTTGTTGCTAAATTCAATTTCTTCTGCTGAATATTTCTGTTTATATTGTATACTCGTTCTATCTAATATTTTCAATTGGCATCAGAGCAGGTACTGAAAAATTTCGGTGGATCCTGTGGTAGATGGAACGAAACACGATGAATCGACCTCCACAACTATCCGAGATGGACTTTGCTCAATGGAAGATCCAAATGAAGTCTTTTCTGTGTGGAATTGACTATTACACGTGGAGAAGCGTTCAGATTGGATGGAAACATCCAACCTTAAAGAAAGAAAAGGGAGAGGAAGGCTCGGTAAATACTGAAGGTGAGGAAATATTAATTTCCGAAGAAAAATGGTCAGAGGAACATGTCAAGCAATATGAGGCCAATCATAAAGCCCTAACAGCAATCTATAATGCCTTGACCAAAGCTGAAAAGAAAAAGGTACAAAATTGTACAACTGTTAAACAGGTATGGGAAAAATTGTGTACGTTAAATGAAGGTAATGATCTGATTAAACAACAAAGAGTTCAGCTTGCATATGCAGAAATTGATAAATTAGAACAATATGATGAAGAAACTATTGATGAATTTTATACACGTGTTTCTGAACTAACAAGTTTAGTTGAAAGTCTAGGTAAACCTATGTCTGAATCAGATATCATCAGGAAAATTTTGAGATCCTTGTCAGAAAGATATACTATGAAGAAAACCGCAATTCAACAATCAATAAATTTGGATGAACATTCTGTAGAATTGTTGATCGGAGACATCAAAGCTTGGGAGAACGAGCTTAAAGGTAAGAACAAACCAAAAGGTATGTCCCCTAAAAACCTTGCTTTATCTATAGTAGAGAAAACAAATAATCATGTGAAAAATGAAAAAACAGATGATGATGAACTCTTGTTCTTAGCTAATGGTCTGAAACGTATGATTAATCAGAGAACTACAAATTTCAGAAATAATAAAATTAATCAAAATAATCAAGCTTCCAGGAGCTTTCAAAATCGTGGAAATCAATATCAAAATAGTAATTTTCAAAGAAACCTAGGGTCCCAAAACAATCAAAACAACATGTCTTCTCAAAACTTTCGATCAAGACCTAGGTGCTATAATTGTAATCAATATGGTCATATTGCTTCAAACTGCACTAATAAAAATTTTAGCACAGAAAAGAAGGCGTACAAATTAACTTGGAGCGACGAAGAAGAAGAATGTAACGACAAGAAAAACAAAATTTTTGCTCTTGTGTCTTCTTTCTGCTTAAACTTCACAGGGACGGATGATGAACTTGAAATCGAGGAAGAGGTCGATCTTAATGAGTTTCAACAAGAAAAAGAGGAGGAAGAAGAGATAATCGAATACCAAAACAGAATCATTAAACTTGCTGAATCTGTTTCGGAACAAAACAGGGATTTGAAAACTCAGGTAAGAGACTTACTAGAGGAGAAAAAAATATGGATACATAATTCTAGTATGCCCTCAATAAACTCTTCAACTGAACTGTTCAAAGAAAAACGTCTACTTGCAAAGATAAAAAATCTACAAAATGAAATTGGAGAGAAAGAAAATATCATTAACATGTTGAAAAACAAAATAGATCTTTTTCAAGACTCACTTGAGAAAAATGAAGACAAAGTAGGAATATCTAGAAATAGCTCACAAATTCTCTCTGACATTATTAGTTCAGGAAAATCTTATAAAGATAAAACTGGAATAGGGTATGATAAGAATATCAACTCTGGGGATGTCTTAACTAAGGTGAATAAAAATAGTACTGTTCCAGGATTCAGACCATCTATTGATTCAAAAATTGATAAACTGTCTTCAAATACCGAAAGTTACTTTCAAAGTTTAAAAACTACCTTGGATCAACATAATTGTCTGTTGCGTGACATTTCACACTTTGTGGGACTAACCAAATCAATTGAAGTGCAGGAACCTGAAGAAAATTCTGAACAAGATTTTAGTTTCTCAAATCTTTTATGTAATCTCTCTCATACGAATATTGACTATGAAGCTAATCATATTGAAGCTTTTTGCAATGTCGCTATTACTGCCTTATCTGTTAGAAGAGAAGATACTTGGTATATTGATAGTAGGTGTTCCAGACACATGTGTGGAAACAAATCATTCTTTGTAAATTTTCAAAAGACAGGTAATTCAGGTTCTGTCACCTTTGGTGATGGACGAAAAGCAAAAATCAAAGGAAAGGGTACGGTAATTGTTCAAAATACTACTTGCTTAAATAATGTACTCTATGTTGATGGCCTTTCAACTAACCTAATCAGTGTAAGTCAACTTGCGGATGAGTATGAGGATATATGGTTTAACAAAAGGAGATGTATTATTTTTGATCTGCAAGGAAATTTGATCTTGGGTGGGTCTAGATCAGACGATAATTGCTATCATGTTTCTAATGAATCCTTGAAATGCCTCAGAACATGCTCAGCTGATGAAACAATGGAGCTATGGCACAAAAGACTTGGACACATGAATCTTCAGGATCTGATTAAAATATCCAATCAAGAGCTGGTAAGAGGACTACCCAAACTAAAAGGATGAACTGACATTATCTGTGGTGGTTGTAAAACAGGAAAATTGACGAAAGCAAGTCACAAAGTTGTAAGTTCAAATCCTTCAACCATGCCATTACAACTTCTTCACATGGATCTAATGGGACCATCGGCAAACCTTAGCCTTGCTGGTAAGAAATATATTTTTGTAATCGTTGATGACTTCTCACGATTCACTTGGGTAGATTTCTTAAATGACAAAGGTGAGACATTTGAATCTTTCTCTATTATTATTAAACGTTTATTAAACGAAAAATATCAGGAAAAGTTGAAAATAACTAAAATAAGATCCGACAATGGTACTGAATTTAAAAATGAAAAATTTGCAAAATACTGTGATGACAATGGTGTTTTTCATGAATTTTCGGCACCTATAACTCCACAACAGAATGGAATTGTAGAACGTAAGAACAGGTCTCTTCTTGATATGGCTAGGACTATGATTCACTCTTCTGGGCTCAGTGAAAACTTTTGGGCAGAAGCAGTTAATACTGCATGTTATGTTGGAAATCGTGTTCTACTTCGATCAGGTACGAAAAATACACCCTACGAATTATGGAAAGGTAAGAAACCGAATGTAAGTTATTTTCATGTATTTGGAAATCCTTGTTATGTTTTAAAAGATCGTGAAAGACTTGCAAAATTTGAATCCAGAGCTGATGAAGGTATATTTATTGGTTACTCCTCAAATAGTAGAGCTTATCGTGTCTATAACAAAGAAACCAAATCGGTTATTGAATCTATAAACGTCACTGTTAACGATAATTATGATCATGTTAGCTCCATCCTTTCTGAAAATGTAAAAACCAAAGAAAATAAAAATACTGAACAAGAAAGCAACATTGATGAAAATGAGGAAGCTGATAACAATTTACAGCCAGCTACTAGATTTAAAACAGGTTTTAAACAGGTTCAAAAAGATCATTCTGTTAACGATATTATAAGTGATATTGGAGAAGGAAGAGTAACCAGAGGTCGTCTAGTTCAGTATAAAAATAATCAGAATGAACAAGATACAAATCAAGATTTAGAATTCGTTGAACTAAATAAAGCCTTACATTGTTTCATAAAAGCAAAAATACGTGAAACTAATGAATTAGCTTGCTTTGGTTTTGTTTCCCTGATTGAACCAAAGAATGTACAGGAAGCTCTCAAGGACGATGAATGGATTGTAGCTATGCAAGAGGAACTAAATCAATTCGAGAAAAATGATGTTTGGACAATAGTTCCAAGACCTGAAAATGTCAATGTTATCGGCACAAGATGGATTTTTCGAAATAAAGTTGATGAACATGGTAATGTTACTCGAAACAAGGCCAGGTTAGTAGTTCAAGGTTACTCCCAAATCTTAGGTCTTGATTTTGACTAGTCTTTTGCTCATGTTGCACGCCTCGAGTCTATTAGAATATTAATTTCCATTGCATGCATATTTTGTTTCAAACTATATCAAATGGATGTAAAAACTACATTTCTACATGGTGAAGTTCGTGAAGAAGTATACGTGGAACAACCTCCTGGATTCCATGATATACATCATCCAAAATATGTGTGTAAACTAAAAAAGGCAGTATATGGACTAAAACAAGCTCCTCGTGCATGGTATGAAAAGTTGTCTACTTATTTAATTTCTCAAGGATACTCTCAAGGAAATGTGGACAAAACTCTTTTCATCAAACATATTGGAAAACATTTTGTAGTACTCAAGTGTATGTAGATGATATAGTTTTCGGTGCTACCTCTGATACTTTAGTTAAAGAATTCAATACCATCATGACTAGCAAATTTGAAATGAGTATGTGTGGTGAGTTAACTTTCTTTCTAGGGCTACAAATAAAACAGAAAGAAAATAGCATCTTTCTGTATCAAACTAAGTATGCTGAAAATATGCTAAAGAAATTTGATATGACCGGTTTAAAAACTGTTAAAACACCTATGAACACTACTACAAAATTATGTCATGATTTAAGTAGAAAATCTGTAGCTCAAACAATGTATCGTAGCATGATTGGAAGCTTACTCTATCTTACTGCAAGTAGACCTGATATTTCTTACAGTGTTGGAGTTTGTGCCAGGTTCCAAGCAAATCCCAAGGAGTCTCATTTGAATGCTGTAAAAAGAATTTTTCGATATGTATCAGGGAGTATTGATTGTGGAATTTATTATACAAACTCCTCTAATGCTGAAATTGCAGGATACTCCGACGCAGATTGGGGAGGTAATATCCAAGACAGAAAAAGCACCAGTGGGGGTTGTTTCTTCATTGGTAAGAATCTTGTCGCATGGCATAGTAAGAAACAAAACTGCACGTCTCTTTCTACTGCTGAGGCTGAATATGTGGCAGCAGGTAGTTGTTGTACTCAATTAGTATGGATGAAAAATATGTTAAGTGACTACGGCATTCCACAAGGAAAACTGGTTATTTTCTGTGACAATACCAGTGCTATAAATATATCTAAAAATCCTGTACAGCATACTAGAACAAAACACATAGATATAAGGTACCACTTTATTCGTGAACTTGTTGAGAAAGAAATACTTGCCTTAGAGTTTGTGTCTACTGACTATCAATGGGCTGACATATTCACAAAACCATTGGATACTAAACGTTTCATGGTTCTTCGAAACGCCATTGGAGTTTGTTCGAAATATTGAATCTTAAATCATGGGACACTCTATAAGGTACGTTTATATAGTTCTTGATCTAAACCTCGCCTTGATAATAATTGTGGTGTTCCTGATCATTTTTTTTTGGTAAGGATTATTTCTCTTGTCTACGTTTCTGTTCGCTTGTTTGCTTCAGTTTCATTAGCCTCTGTAAATTCACACAATTCACATGTGCTTTCTCTGTGATGAATTATTTTTGAGTTGAGTCACCTAGTCAGGAGCAGGTGTAGTCGAATATTGTACTTCGTTACTGACTGTATAAAAAAAAAAAAAAAATTAAATAAAAATATTATTGTTGCAGTCTTTTGGCCAGGTTAGTTCTACTCTTCAGGTGTTGACTAACTACTCGATGCCTGCTGGAATGGACTGGTTTGGTCACCCCGGTGGTTAATTGTAACTGTGTCAGTTTAGTTGACCATGTGACATCCTTGTTATGTCTAGTACCCTAAAGTCATCTGACTTGGGAGTTACTGTCACTTTACTGTTCACGTATTATAAAAGAATAAAGATGGTTGGAATAAGGGGGAGAGTTGTTGGACATTTTGCTTGCGAACTTAATTACTCCTCTAAAATTCTTCTTCACATTGAAGCACAAAATGTAACGCACCTCACGTATTTACGCTGGCTAATGTCTCTGCATAGTGAACAGTCTTACAAAAGCTCTGAATTGTAGTTATAATCTTTACTAACCTCAGCTGATCGGTTATATCATATTTATTATTCCTGGATACGTGTTTTGCATGAACTATATGTTACTATCTTGTATGTGGGTTCTCTATTTAATTTTTAGTGTTCTGAGCATCTTAGTCCGTTCGTGTTACCATGAAGTATGTTTAATTCACTATGCCTATAATTTTCAGAACTTATGTTGCATCACGGTTTAGTTGCCATAAACATAATTCTGTTAGGCTTCCACATTCATTGTGTCCGGCTTTGGTATAAATTGAATTAACAAGTATTCTTAATTGACCCTATCTGTTGCTTGGTTTAAGGCACCTTATCTGTTGCTTAATTGTCCGGGTTTGGTAATATATATCAAACCTTATCTGTTGTGCACGGTTTTTGAAACCTACTTCTGTTCTGTCTTCCTTGAATACGAGTTTCACTCAGTTTAAGTTTCACTCAGTTTAATATGATACAACTCAACACGAGACTTCGGTAAAGGTTTCTCTTCTACAAATCAACTAGAGTTCTTCCTGAATCAACTAGAGAAATCCGGTAAGTGTATCTTCTTCCATCTCTTCTTTCAAAAGACTCATTATGATTACTTTTTCATGATTATCTTTCACAGGATTCTTCAACCTTATGAAAGTCTGTTCATTTATAACTCTTCCTGTGTTTTCTGGATCTGGGGCTTTCTCCTATATATATGCGTTGATATCTTGGGTTTCTTTCATTCCATACAATCTATTCTTCTTCTTGCTCTTTCAATTCTTCTTAAAATCAAAATCAGTATGCCTGCAAGAAGAGAGCCTCGCCATGATCATCCTGCCTCTCGCCGTGAGCATCGTGCGGCTATACGAGCTCGCACTTTGGAGGATCTTGATAACCAACGATCTATAGCGTATATGCATGCTCGTGCTGAAGCTCGGAAACTTGAGGCTGATCAACTTCACCGGGAGGAGCATGATTCCAACTCTGTCCATGACATTGTGATCGAAATGGCAAGGCTTGGCCACCATATGACGTCTCAAATTGATCGCGTCCAGAGGGCTGCTGATCATGAACGTACTGCCATCATGCAATGGCTTTCACAAATTGCTAGCTCTGTCGACTCACTTGTGCGTCACTCTATGTCACAACCATCTGTTCCAGCGTCAATACAAAATGCTTCTCCTGCTGCAATTCCCTCGTCTGGTGCCACTCCTGCAGGTGTCAACCTTTGGAACTCTCTTATCCAATTTCAACAGCAGGAAGAGGCCCAAGCTAGGACTGCTGACGCTTGGAGTTCCTTATCTAGACGACATAGTCGCATGGAAGCTGACGCGAGGGAAGCTACTGAAGATCGTTGGAGGGCTGTTCCTGATCACTCCCGTCGACCGGACACCCCTCACCCTCGTGGTCATTTTAGTGGCTAGTAGTTTTTGTGCATGATTGTGTGGTTCTTTCTCTTTGTCCTTCATGGACTTAGGGGGAGAAATCAAGCTTGCCTGCCTTTCTTTTTGGCTTAATTTCTAGTTTTTGTTAGTTCTCTTTTAGGCTTAGGCTTTTGTGGAGTTTAGTTTTGAGTTAGTTCTTTTATGTTTCTTTGTAATCGAGTGTTCTATTGGTTTAGTGTTTAATATCAACTCGATTTTTTAGATTTGGTTCAGTGTTTATTACTTACGCTTAATACTTTGTGCAGTATAGTGTTACTCTTATCTTTGATGCAGGTTTGGTTAATGCTTGATAACGAAAAGTCCATGGAAGGACAAAGGGGGAGATTGAAGATATGTGTTGTCCATCCATGGATTACTATTACTACTGCACAAAGATTGAGGACTCGGAAAGCAGAAAGAAGGTTTCCTAGTGCTGTGTTGAAACTGTGGGTGTCCTTATCATTTTTGAAGAGTTTCAGACTTGATGTTTGGGGATGCTGGAGCTGCGGGACAGCTTTCTGAAGAGAGGAGATCAGTCCTTGATGAAGTCTTGGCTCGGCTGGATATTGCAGGGATAATATGGCAGAAAGAATTTGATGATCAGATTATGTTAGCATGTGTTGCTGTGTGGTTAAGAGTCTTGGTAATCAAGTTAATTAACTTGATGATCAAGTAGTAAATTAATTGATGCTGTAGAGACTTGGTTTTCAAGTCATAATGTTTTGATAAATCTGTGGCGTGTCTATCAAGTAGTTTTTACTTGATGGACTCTCTTTACTTGATTGCCAAGAAAGTTAGGAGAAGCTGCGGGTTGGATGACTTGGTTACCAAGTTCTGTTGCCGGTCTTGGTGTATATATATATATATGTTCCCTGCTGCATGGAAGATAGACACGAAAAAGGGAGAAGGGAAAAACAGAAGTGAAACACAGAGAGCAGGGGAGAGTTGATTTCGGAGTAAAATACGAGTTGTGCAGTATTAGTTGTTTCGGCAGAAAAACATTATTGAGTGTTGTGAGATTTAGTCTCAATTATAGTGTGGACTTTGTGTCCTTAGTATTGTGTAGACTTAGTGTCTTTGTGGACTTAGTGTCTCTAGTATTGTGTGGACTTAGTGTCTATAAGATCAAGACTTGTGTAGTCTTCCGTTGCAACCTCAACTTGTGTAGTTGACAGAAAATTTGTAACTCAGTATCAAATTAATACAGTTGCATATTTTGTTGCTAAATTCAATTTCTTCCGCTGAATATTTCTGTTTATATTGTACACTCGTTCTATCTAATATTTTCATTAGTAGTTCTACATCAGTACATATGTACATAACGATGTAAAAATTAAGAGGCATCTTTTGTAAATAATATTTTAGCTCAGGAGGTTAGGGAGGGGGAACTGGATTATAGCACTAATAGGTCAGTGGTTTGATCCCCCAATGATAAACACAATCTATTGAATCCAAAAGGCCGAATGTTTTGAAGTGGAAGATGGTTTATCATTGTTATCTTGACCCCTCAGTGCTTCTAACAGATGAATTGGTAAGTGAAAATATGAGCCCTGTGCAAGGCATCATTTATTTTGGATGGCAAATCATCAGTTACATAACCTTAACGTTTAGTGTGATTTGCATTACACCGTTAACGTTTGCCTATATGGAAGTGTGTGGAGCATATGAAAGCGTAAGACATTTCAGCCTCATCACACATTCTCATTGTAGCCTTACCAGATATGTACGCCATTTCTAGACATGCTCACCAGTGATCTCATTTGCCTTGCCTGCTCTCGGCCAAATTGTGATTTTTTTTCCTTTTTCTTTTGTAATCAAGGGTGTCAAACTTTATTAATAACCAAAGATGTTGCATACAACAGAAAAGAAAAACTGAGCAGCATCCAAGCTGCATCCATAGGGTGCCAAACTATGTGCAACCGTATTACCCTTTTAACCCCAATATGCTCGAGTTGAACTGAATCAAACTCGAGTAAAGTAGCTCGTAGGTAATATTCTGCCCAGCATCAACAGTATGTCGCTTCCAAGAAACCTCCATTGCATCAGTCTACACCCTACGCATCTCACAACAAAACCCAAGCCACCACACCTAGTAACAGGATTAAAGGACCCTTCGACATTGATCTTTCAGATAGCCTGAAAACCGGTGCCTTCCAGTAACCTACACTCGATGACACCACCCTACCTTGCTTGGACAGAATCCAAATTTGAGGGATGATAACACTAATATGAAAAGGTACCAAGAGTCTGGAGGAACACGTTTAGACATCGAAACTCTCCAGTGAAGGTAAAATATTCAGACATGACTTCCACATGAAATTTCTCATTAATTCTGGTGCGCACGTAAAACATGTCCTAAACCCATAATTCTATCCTTATTCCAGTAACTTATCAAGCAGGGGAAAAATAAAGAGAGCGGTTGCGAAGCTGACTGTTGTTTACTAGCTTGTCAATACTGCTGTATAACATCAACAGAAGATTTGTTAATGATATAAAATGGTGATAAGATGACTTGTTGAGATGGGAGGAATGTGAACACATACAGGAGATTTATGGGGCCTTGGATAGCAAGAACATTTTGTACAGTCTAACCTATCTGTAGTTACAGAAGTTGAAACTAAACATGATAGTTCCTCATTCTAACTTCCTGAGAGACCTACAGCTGCTGGGGTGTTGAAGTAGCAGGTCCCTTCTCGTACTTGCTCTGCGTGAAGGTTTAGGAGAAAATCTGTAAATATGTGTTCATACTCTGGCATTTTCCCGTACCCTGAAAAGCCAATGAATAGTGCATTAGGGGAATATAATGAGGAAACTCCCATAAAATCAGGAAACTCCAATTGCTGCACGATACAATAGTTACAAATCTGGGACATAATGTTTATTTTATATCTATCGATGCTCGATAATAACTCCTAAACTGTTGACCCGAAAGAGCTGGAAACTTTTTTTTATAGGATTCAAAAATGGAAGATACCAGGAAAGCATAATAGAAATAAAATTTTATGACCTAAAATATTTGAAAGATGTATGAAATTGACAGCAATCACACAGAGAATAAACAAATTATGCTTGCCAGGAAAGTAGTTGATGTCGATGACATAAAAGACATCCTTTGTCCCGTACTCCCGGATCATATCTACATTGAATAGCCGAAGTCCCTGCAAAAAGTAGCATACTACAGTCAGAAAGAACGCTAAACCAGGTTGAGGGGAAGGGAAATAGAGGTTACCAATCGTTGACGGAGCTCCCTTGCAAGCCTCTCTAACAAAGGTCGTTGAGGTAGTTCTGCCATAACAATTACGTATAGTTTAAGCCGACAGTTTGAAAAAGAAAACAGGGAATAAGCTATAATATTGATCTTACCAGCAATACTAGGGTCCAAGTCTGCATCATCCGCTGAAGCTGCCGCACATGAAACCCTTGGGAAACGGAAAACACCAGAGAGTTTTTCTAGTTCACGTTTACTGATATTAGGGAGAGAGAAACGCCTAACAACCTTTATGGCTTCCCCAACAATATATATTTTAAAGACGACACCACCTATAAAGAGGAAACAATATTCTTTATTTGAAATACAATGTGGTTACAATAGAAATGATAACATTTATGCATCAATCACAACAGATTACCATGATTTACAAACTCCTGCAGGACCAAGGGAGGTTCAAGTTCTGAAAGGGAGCATTGGTCATAAGCAAGAAGCAGTTCATGTGACTTGGCGCTACCATCCACCAATAGTGGTTTAGCAACTGCAAGACAAAGTACCAAGTCAAGACTCATCAAATTGCAATAGCTGAGCCCAAATCCGCATAATAAATTGCTCAAAGAAACCTGCCTCTGGCAAATCAATATGGATACATACACCTTGTACCAAGCATGCATTAGCCATGTACCCCAACATCTCTAAGTCAACTGGCGGGGTTCGTAGATGGTAGCGGTTAACAAAAGTTTCATTTCACTCATATGGGAAAACAGTATCTTGACACTAAAAGCTTAATGATTGTACCTGAAACAACATTTTATAAAACACAGGAAAAGAAAGTATAAGAGAAACGTACCTAGAGGCAATTTTAGGCCAGCTTTAGCTACTTCATTACGAATAGATGATGGATCTTCTGAGATAGTCAATTGTTTTGGAACACAAACTGTTCCTGCCGAAACCAAAATGATAATTGGTTAGAAACTATACCTGTTATTACCCTATATGCAGTTTTTGAATAAGAAAGAAGAAAAAGAAACTAAAAAGGTAGTTCCTAGAGTTTAGTGTGTTCATTTAGTCGAAAATATATACCATGGGAGTCAGACAAGTGTAGATCTGCCACATCTTGAAGCATGGACTGGCGATTATGAAGATGTTGTACTGCATTTGGTGGATCAAGGACAGTTACTTCTGGATGTTTTTGCCTGTAATCCTTCAAAAGAAAAAGTTCAAACAGTTAGAATCATTCTGAAGCGCTATGAAGTTGATTGCAATTTAGCAAATCATGAAACCATGTCAAATTTATCTAAGCACTTTAGCAATAAGCTCTCGAAGAGTATTATTCTGGTGATATGTGGGGAAAAGCAAATGATGCAACGGAACTCTTCATACATGAAGAATAGACAAAGAGAAAACTAAGTTACTGGTAAGTTAGAAAATGTATGAGTAATGGACATCCAGGTATCTGATGATCGGCACTCTTAACATCCATTTTACGTAGTCAGTAGTGCAGCATCATTGTGTCCATGATACAAAAAAATTATCAAATAGAGATAATCTCCATTCATAAAATTTTGGAATCAGAATTATAACCTGTACTAAAGAATCTGAAATTTGCAACCAAAGTTGGCTCAATCAAAGTTGAGACAATCGGCACACGCCCCCCACCTAAAAGGTAAAGATAGACCCTTGTTCTTTATTCTACTTCCAGGCCTGTAGCTTCTTCTTAGGAAGAAGCCTATACGACATACATATTACACAGAGCAGTTTTTTCTCATTGCAATTTCAAGAAACCAAAAAAAAAAAAAAAAAAAAAAACTAATAAGACCAACTTAATACTGACTTAATTTAGAATGTTAAACAACTGTGGAAACCAATACAAAAAAATATTTACAAGTTGCAACCATGCTCACTAACACCGAAGTTATCTCTATATGGATAGCATAACATGACATCCCCACTTTCTTATACTGATAAGGGACTGTCTTCTATTATCTGATCAAGATTCGTGACATGGAGAAAAAGAACTCTGTACATTATGGCAGACGGAACTAGTTTTAATGGTTAGGACAAATGGTATTTAACTTATTACCACCTTTCATATCCAGCGCAATATAGAGAACTATTTCATAGCATCAGTTGTGCAGAAAGAATAAATAGCACCATTAGTTCATTTTCAATCCAAGACAAGAGGAAAGGAGGGAATAAGGACGAGCAAACCTCTATAACCTCGCACCATTCTCTTCCCGGCAACTGCAAGTAATAAAGTTAGTCAGACATACAAACTTTAAGTTGACAACAAATGGCCTGAGCACCAGTTCCAAATCATGCAACTGAAGTCTTTAAAATAGAAGCAAAAGTTTTTAAGGACACACATAACTCACAAAAGTGACAATGTTGGGGTCTAAAGGAATATATGAGGGTACTCACCTTATGCAAAACAACATCAAATGGACCTTGATCTGAAAGTGTCCGATTTGGGTCAATTGCAATGAAGGATATACCCTTATTCCTGCACCCCAGATAAAAATGGATACTCAGTGTTAAACTTGACAGAGGCTATGAGGATCATTCACCCTTCATATGAAACTTGAGAACGTATAATTTTTGTTTCTTGACCAGTGAAATTAACCAAAACCAATAAATGATTAAAAGGACAGAAGCCTGTGAAAATGCCATATAATTATGATGCAAAGCTTGCGAGCAAAAGCGTGAGCTTCTTAAAATGAATTATCAGGTCAATGGATGGACAAGACAATTGGCAAAGTCTGCATAAGGTTACCAATCAAGTCAACCTTATGAGTGCTGACTTTTTAAGAGTTTCACTATAACACATAATGCAAATGACTTTAAGGCAAGTTGTTAACTAATTAATAGTCTGCAAAATATCTGTCTAAAATGTGCGGGGAGAAAAAGTAAGCGCCTAAGAGTTCTTGACCACAATTAATATCCAAAGTTCAGAAAAACCACAAATGCAATTACATAATATTCAAAGGACAAGAATATATAAAAAAAAATAAAAAAAAAATTATCAGCAAGACAGAAGTGGCAAATGTTTGTGTTTTCAAAGGTTGAACCAGTGATCAATCACCAAGAATTGACTTTAGGTTGCTCACTGTGGAGTGTGGACTAATCCAAAAGGGTATATATGGTGGAATATTCCCATATCAATTTGTCTGGCTGTAACAAACCATTTACTAAGATTTCATATACCAATTGATGAAGCTATATGCTAAGCCAAAAGACTCACTTGCTGATCATCAATATGGCCAAAGATAACCAATATCGACAAAAAAAAAATGTATTGCAATCTAAAACTAGCAAACAAGAATAAACCTTTGGATACCCGAAAAAGGAAACCTCAAAACAAAAACACATAAAGCTTCAAAATTCACATAGATACAAAATATATGGTTGTGCTTCTACTTAATCACACAGTTAAAAAACTAAAAGAGAGTTGGGTATTTTTACCGAGCCAATCCAATAAGCTTAGGCTGCAAGAAGCTCTTCTTCTTCTTTGAAGTTAAAGCATACCCCACTACAAGCTTTATAGGGGGCTGATCAAACTCAGCTCCAACAATCGGACCCATTTCTTTACCTTCATCAACTCCCTTTGTGTTCTTCTCCTCACCTTCATCTCCGTTCACCCTCATTTCCCAATTCGCCGAAACCCTAATTTCCCAAATTTCGCGCCCAAAATTCCAATCTTTTTCGATAAAGATTGAAACTTTAGCAACCCAGAAGGTTCAGATCACCAAGAAAAAAATGGAATTGCGGATTAAAGAAATGGGTTTTGAATTCTTGTTGGGATAGATAACGAAATTGGAAACCCAATTGGTTCTGTGTCTCTGTCAAGATGGAAGCTTTGGGTTTCTGTGAGTTTTGTACTGGACTACAGACTCTACTCCGTATTTTCTTATATGTATTTATAGATACATTAGGCGCGTAGATATGCTTAGTGAGGAAGAATGAGATGGACACAAGTGTAGGGGCGTGTAGAATGGACGGTTACGATGGGACACGCGGCGCGTGTGAGAGTGGGGATTCATATGGAATGTGGTTATTACAGTGAGGGGAGAGAGAGTAAGTGGAGGAGGATATGGAGGGGATTGGATTTTGGAGGGAATATTCAGTTTATAGAGGACTAGACTAGGGGAGAGGTTAAATAGGGGATTTATTTTAGAGTGGAAAATAGGGGATTTAAATATAAAAAATTTATGAAAGAAAAGAATACTCTTTTATAATGATCACCAGATAAGATAAGATCATATAAGAAATCCACTTGATTTCCATCCTTTAATATAAGCACTAATGAAGAATCAGTTCTATTTTCCTCTCATTCAATCCAAACACATGAAACATAGGAAATTAATAAAGATGATCACATATACCAAATAAAAATAAAGTATTACAATGGTCCCATAAAATTTCTTAATTTCTCAAAATTGATTATATATTAATTTCAAAAATTGCACATCACAATAGTGTCTTCAACAATATCACATATACGAAACAAAAATAAAATATTACAATGGTCTATAAAATCTCTTAATTTCTCAAAATTGGTTACATATTAATTTCAAAAATTGCACAGCACAGTAGTGTCTTCAACAAGATCACATATACGAAACAAAAACAAAATATTACAATCGTCCCATAAAATCTCTTAATTTCTCAAAATTGGTTACATATTAATTTTAAAAATTGCACATCACAGTAGTGTCTTCAACAAGATCACATATACGAAACAAAAACAAAGTATTGCAATGATCCCATAAAATCTCTTAATTTCTCAACATTGGTTACATATTAATTTCAAAAATTGCACATCACAGTAGCGTCTTCAACAAGTAGCTAGGGGCATATGCATGCTGTTCCTTGGATAATATGAAAACCCAATTAACAAAGTGTTTATGGAATCAACTATCAAGAATATACTCTTTGCAAAAAGAGGCACCGAATATGCTTCAAGTTTATCTTCCCCCTTACTAAATGAAACTACAGTAATATTAGTAGCAAAATTCTGCCCAAGACATAAACTTATAACAAAAAGAAGATGAAACTTTTCTTCTTTTGTCGAATCTGACAGAGAAATCAAATTGAGATCTTCAAATCCAGCGAAACTGGCGTCGGCCATAATCGACTGGGGCTTTACTCTGTTGGTTTTGGGACCACGTGACATTATGACCAAACAGCCTGCTTGTCTCACGTGCCAACACTCACTGAGCTAAAACCCTAGAGCCGGTGAAGGTTCTGTTGGAACTAGTTAATGTTCCGAATCTAAAACCCTGCAACTACTTTTTCAATTTTTTAAATTTTCCTTTTTATTGTTCTCATTGGCCAACATAGTCGTCACACCTATAAGCCAACTGTTTCTTCTTCTTTGTAAACTCCATTCTTCAATTCCAAAATCAAACATTGACGGAGTTTTCAACCCAAATTTCCACGGGATTCATCGTCAAAATCTCTTTGTTTTCATCCCACAATCTTGGTATTTCATACTCTGATTCACCAACTTCATCTTGGTACTTTTATAGTCTATATCCATGGCTGTCTCGTCTAGCCATTCGATTCAAAAGTGTTTCCAGATCAAACCCAAGAGCCAGAGTTTGAATTTGGAGAAGAGGGTGTTTAGATCACTAGTTTTGCAACATGGGGTTGCTTGTGTTGGGAAGAAACTCAGGGCTAAAGTTGGGACTAAAGTTGAGGCAGTACAAGGGTTTGAGACTTTGACTGATCTCAAGGGTTTAGGGAGGGCTTTGGAGCTTGATGTGGTGTTGGAGAGGGAGCTGAGGGATAAGGGTTTCTTGGGTTTGAGGAAGACTAAGCTTGTGTGCACAATTGGGCCGGCGTGTGATTCTTTGGAGAATTTGGAGAAATTGGTGCTGGGTGGGATGAATGTGGCAAGACTCAATATGTGTCACAACACTAGGGAGTGGCACCGTGATGTGATTCGGAAGATTAAGAAGTTGAATGAGGAAAAGGGGTATTCTGTTTCGATTATGATTGATACTGAAGGGAGTCAGATCCATGTTGTTGATCATGGAGAGCCAAACTCTCTCAAAGTTCAGGTAACATGTCTAAATCCCGTTAGCTAGTTATTACTTATTAGAATAGGATGAGATAATTATGGTTTCAAAGTTCAAAATTCGCTTATTCTTCTGCATAAGTTTTTGTAACGGTTTTGTACTGAGATAATCTGATATGAAATGTCACACTTCTGATAAGAGGTTGTGTTTATAAGTGTCAAAAGACACACTCTTGATAAGAGGTTATGAAGGGGCAAAAAGAGACATCCTTGTTTTGAAAGGAGATTGAAGGGTGTTTTTATGTTGGATTGGAAGTTAGAACTAGTTATTGGTACTAGAAGGATTGATTATTATTTTCTTTGATTTATCAGGAGGATTCAATTTGGTTATTCTCCCCTGAAAAATTTGAGGGTTCTCTTCCATTTACAGTCCAAGCAAACGATGAAGGTTTCTCTGAAGGTAGTGACACAATTTCCAGATTACATAATTGGCAGTTAATTATTAGAGTGTATGAGGCACTTTGTATTGATGCTTCCAATTGATTGATTGTTGGCAGGTATCAAAGTGGGTGATGAACTTCTTATTGATGGTGGAATGGCACGCTTTAAAGTCATTGAAAGGATCGGAAGTGATCTGCGTTGTCAGTGCATAGACTCCGGGTTGTTCTTGCCTTGTGCAAAGTTCAGTTTTTGGAGAGATGGGAAACTTGTGGAGAGGAACTATGAGCTCCCTACTCTGTCAACAAAGGTAAATTTCCATATGAATCTTTTTTTTTATTTCGAACTATGTGGCAGTCAATGAACAATTCCTTAGTACAAACATTTGTCTGATGCAGATTTTGGTCTCATGTTCATTTTTTTTTTCTGGTATACAGGACTGGTCTGACATCGAATTTGGAATTTCTGAAGGTGTTGATTTTATCGCCATGTCCTTCGTTAATGATGCTGAATCTGTCAAGCATTTGAAAGATTATCTCACTATCAAATCACTCAAGTAAGAAAGTAGACGGCTGCAGTTTTCTTTTGATGAGAGAGAGCTGCAGTTCACATTGGCTTTTATAAAAAGAGACAGTTGTCATGCTTTATTCTTTGGCATAATGTGATTTGAGGCACTTTCACAATGACAAGCCAATGCTTACCCATTCCGTATGAATCACACAAATAAAAGAATGATTTTATCAAATTTTTTAAAAAAAAAATTTGATATCAATGCCCTCGTTTGCAGATCTGTTAGAGTTTTGGCCAAGATTGAGAGCTTGGAAGCCCTTCAGAAGCTGGAACAGATCGTTGAAGCTTCTGATGGAGTCATGATTGCTCGGGTTGATCTTGGAGTTGAAATCCCACTCGAACAGATTCCAACAGTCCAAGAGGAAATAACACAAATGTGTAGGCAGCTGAACAAGCCAGTAATTGTAGCTTCTCAACTACTTGAATCTATGATTGAATACCCAACCCCAACACGCGCTGAGGTACTACTCTTATTTCGACTAAATGATCTGATAATAAAGGAAGATGAAGCAAATAAATTTCCTCTATAATGGCTACTTTCTCTAAAGGTTGCAGATGTCTCTGAAGCTGTTCGACAGTATGCAGATGCCTTGATGCTAGCTGGGGAATCAGCCATTGGATCATATGGGCAGAAGGCTCTTGCTGTCCTTCAAATGACTAGCAGCAGAATGGAGACATCGAGTCGTGTAGAAAATCACCAAGATCTTCTGCACCTACGGCAACTAGGAGCCTCGTTGCCTGATCGCATTGCTGAGCAGATATGCAATTCTGCTGTCGGAATGGGTACTTTCTTTTTCCATTCCTCTCTTTTAGAAATAGATCTATTCTACCACAACATGAGAAATGTACATACAAAAAACATATTCAGATGTGTTGGGTTATTACGGGGTTTCTGAAAGATACATTTGATAGAGAAGAGTGCTAAAATATAATTTTGCATATATATTTGAAAGTGTGCTTTGGGTTATAGAACTTATATGCTTTTTTGAAAAAGCAATTTCAAGTAAATTTAACATGGAAACTGATTTTCAATATAAAAGTAATTATCTGCTTTGAACAAGTGTTACCAGAAATAGTAGACACTTAGCACCTAATCTGGCTTTAATTCCCAGAAAACTTTTTTGACCAGATTTACTGGCCCTATTGCTATTGCTAACCACTTCTCTGCCCTCAATTTTGTAATACCTACTGAGTCCTATTATAATAACTGTGATGAGTATCTAAATAGGTACTTGCATAACACCTAAACCTCTATAGTATGTATATGCACGTCCATCAATTGCGACTACTCAACTTTTTCTCAATGTGCAGCTAATAATCTCGCTGTGGATGCAATCTTTGTATACACCAAGCATGGACACATGGCATCCCTCCTGTCACGTAACAGACCAAACCCTCCCATATTTGCTTTCACAAACGATGAGAGTACCAGAATGGCTCTGAATTTGCAGTGGGGAGTTACTCCACTTCTTGTTGACCTATCAGATGACATGGAGTCTAACATCTCAAGCACCATCAATCTCATAAAATCGAAGGGTTTGGTGAAAGATGGAGACACAATCTTGGTGGTCTCAGATGTCACCCCAACTCTCTCTACCCCAATGGCGTCCCAATCAATCCAGGTGAAGACCATTGCTTAGGAGGAACTTATTTCTTTTTTCAAGGTAATGTATAACAAAGATAATGTCTACTAGTACCAGAAATCTCGAAGACCAGTCCCAACTTAATTTTGATGGTTATATTTACAGATGCAGTCATCAAAATGATGACCGCTTAGTCAAGTTTATTTCTCATACTACATTGAGTTTGAGCTCAAATTATGGGAAGGAAATTTCACCTTCAGTTTCACTTCTCTCCCCCTCTCCTCTGTTCAACTTCCTACCCTATGTTTCATGCTCCCCATTCTCATGTGAAAGCGAAAATATGGGGATTGTGGTTGGTCCTTTGATCTTAAAGACTCGGATACTATGGTAGATAGATGTCTCAACCCCTAGAGTTATAGCAATATATGTCGATCTAATATCCCTAAAGTGGAGACAAATCCACCATGACCATGGGGCTTCACACAGTCAAAACTCTCAGGTTATCAACATGAAACAACCTACCCAGATTAGGAATAGAAAAGCTCCTGTCATTGACTATAACTCCTCCCTGCACTCCTCCTTGTGGATAAGTGTCCTGGCAAATTATCAACGTTCTTGCAACTCGTGGCCAGCCTTGAACAGTGCCTAGGTTGCATGTGGGATCTTTGAGTTCTAGTTTAGTAAAGAAAAAATCTAATCTTTTGTGTTTTTTTTTTTTTTCCTTTTGAAGTGGTCAAGTATTAAGTATCAATCTTATAAATCTTTATCTCGATCGAGTTTGAGAATTGAGATTAAATTAGTAAAAAATTTACCTTCATTACTCTCACTTGCCCTCCCAAGAAGGTTTCGAGCCTAGATTCTTCTGTAAAGACTCGTATGCCATATTTGACCCAACTGGAACCCAACATTTTAGGCAATACTCAATCATGTATATCAAGCTAGCACCTACATATGGCATTGAAGATAACCATGGTGCTGCATAGCATGAACCTCAGTTGCTTTAAATACATCTGTGGATGTCATATTGTCCTAGCCTTTTACCTCTCAGGTCATCATATTGTCATATTGCCATCTGCAGATTAGCCATTATTCCCATAAGGTCGCTCCAATCCTGCTTGACTCCCACATTCCAGTGCAGTCCCTTCATAGTGATAAGTGTGCAGATGATGATCAGCAATTGGCAAAGACTGATGATAGGCAGAAGGGTAAGAGCGAGAAGGAAGGGCCGCTGAGCTCTTGCTCTTGCTGTCGTATTCTTGAAACTTTGTGGATTTGTGCACATGCTATGGCCGCCATCCATTTTAGATAATAATCTCTGTTGTGAGTCCATAGAAGTATACATCTACAGACCATTGAACTAATGTTTCATATGTACATAAGGTAAAAGACGATCATCATTTCAGAAGTGGCTTGCGTGACAAGTATTTAAGACTGGTTTTGTTATTCATATATTACGTTCAAGTCCAAATTCATAGAGAAAAAAAATCCACATTTTCCTTCCATCACCGTGTGTCTCAATTACTCAGAAATAATCTATGTATTCCATTTTCCTTTTACATCTCAGGTCATCAACATGAACCAACTCGGCCAGATTAGAAATGAACACTCTCCAGACCTTGACCACCGCACAACCGTGCGGTTCCTCCCTACTGATAAGTCTACTCACCATGATGATCATAAGCTCTTCAGAAATCCTGATAAGGAGTTGGATGTGAATCAGCATTATAAGAAAATGCCCAAGTTCTTCAAACCTGGTGGTCTCGGGTATGGTATAGTGTACTTTGCTCTGGAAATTTGGTTAGACATTTTGATGCATTGAGCCATTTCCATGATCACTTGCTGCTTGCCTTTGCTTCCATGGACAGTGAGAGGAGTTGAGCAGATCGACAACCTCAGTGGTTTGTCTGCAAACGTAACACGTACTAAGTCAATATATACTCTTTTGAATTATGTTTCTAGTAATTATAATATCTCAAATTACTCTATATACTCGAAGGTCATTGGAAAAGTACTATATACTCGAAGGTCATTGGAAAAGTACTCTTTTTTTTTTTGCTAGAATATTGGAACCACCGATCCCAATTTATTAAAATAAAGAAAAAGTTACAATCAAATGGAGAATCAAGGTCTCGCATAACATACATACAATAGACTTATGCAAAAAAACATTATAAACTAAAAATATTGCTTAGTTTATCCGAAAATTTGGTAGACCAAGTTCATCTTGCCGACAATAGGGAATGATGGAAGGAGGAGGGACATCCCAACATGTCATGCCAGACAAGGACAAACCAATATTAGCAAGAGCATCAGCCACTTAGTTACCTTCTCTGAAAATATGTGAAGACCGGAATTGCATCTGTGAGATATAGTGCAAACAATTACTCCAAGCAACACGTAAACGTCAAGGAACAAGATGAGGAGTACGAAGATAATCAAGGATAAGAGTAGAGTTTATCTCAAGCCATATGTGTTTCCATTCTCTAACCTATGCCTCATGTTAGCCCAATAGCTTGAATCACAACCACGACCTCTGCCTCAACGGAACTAGGAATATCAAGGTTAGAAGCAAAAGCACCAAGAAAAGCACCATGAGAACCCTGAAAAACCCCACCATAACTAGCTCGTCCTGAGACTTGTTACCACGCACTATCAGTATTAATTTTAACCCAACCAATAATTGGTGGGTGCCAATTTACCTCAATAATATTAGGAGCTTTACGTGGACGACAAGAAACTTCATAATTCTTCAAGACTCGAAGTTCCTCTACTGAATTAAACATGCATCTCGTAGCCAACTTACTAGCAGCTTGAATGTGCCCCAAAATAAACTTACGCAAAGTATCCACGCCAATAAAACAACCATCATGCTTCATTTTGTTTCCTGCCTTCCAAATAAACCATAAGGTGGTGGTAAAACAAAACAGCCATAATTCTCTAATTTGGAAAAGTACTCTATATACTCTTCGCTAGTTCTGCATCTGTAATCCGTTAGTATCAAACTATTAATGTCAATGCTTTCCCGCAGTACCAGCATCATTGATAAGGAGAGGATGAAGAAGATAATTGTCACCGAGGCTGGAGAAAAGATGTGGAGGTTTCTGCTGCTGGCACACAGAGCTTTTTTTTAGAGAACATTATTATTTACTAGAAATATATAGTATGGGGTGTGTTGGTAGAGATTTTGAGTATATTAACTGCACCACCCAATATATAATAACATTTTAAAATGTTCACTTCCCGTATGTAATAAAATTTTAATTCTTCAAGAAAAATGTAATAAAATTTTGAAAATGAAAATAGATAAGGAAAATAATAATAAGTAATGCAATCTTTATGAATTAAGAAGATTTCTTGTATGGAACTGTCTACCATACACGAATCTTTTAACCACCGACATGTCAAGATCCAAATTCTAATTGGTTCCTGGTCTTGGTCAGAGACCACTGTGTTAGCGTCGGCGGTCCAACAAAGAGGTGAGGTGGTGGTATCTTTCTGTCCATTACAAACGACACGCCTCGCCTGCTCCCTCCCCGTCTCCACTAGAGCTCCTGCCCAGAGCGAAGAGAAGGCGAAAAAGCGCCGCCGAAGCAGCATGAGCAAGCTTCTATTGCTACGCAACAATAAAGCCGGATAGCATTTTTCGCCCATATGTTTGAATTTGAAGGTAAAAAGCTCACTTGTTGTACGGGATCCGACGCATCCAGCAGAGCGAAGCAACGTTCCATTCTTTTCGGCGGCATCCTTCCACATTGGCGACGAGTGGAGTGACACAATCCCATTCATCATTTTTGATCTACATAAGCCAACGCCCATAGCACTAGCGACGTCTCTGGCATAAATGCAAGGAGGATGTATAGCTGATATAGGATCTTATTCATTAAAAATATAAAACTGCAATGGTTTTAAATAGTAAATTTCTATTTGAGGAAAAACAAAAATATATCGAGGATAAAAATAATTAATTATTTTATGATGACTGGAAAAGAAAAAGTCAAATTGTCGAGAAGATAATCAATATCATTAAGAGAACAGGGTTTGTCAACAAAAACTGAACCACGTTTAGAAGTTTTTTTTAGGGGGGGCGTGCAGTTTCTTTTCTGTGTATGCTGCAGTATTAAATATGTCTGATCTTGCCGTTTTATTCTTTGCAGTGGTTTCCCGTTGATGAAGAGTTTACCACCATTGCCATTTCCCAAATCCATACCTAAGAATTTCAGGTTTACCCCTCCTCCTAAGCCTCAATACTCCTCCCCACCTCCTAAGCAGTCTACCACCCCACCGTCCTCCTCTTGATACTACTTTGGCCAAATACACTAGAGAATTCCACCACAATGTTTTAGAAAGTCATAATAGGAGCGTTTAAGAAAAGGCAGGTTTGAATACAACATGATGAAGGCACTCAATCAAGAGCAGCACATAGGCCAATGCATGTGCCCTTAACACTCCCAAAGCGATGCAGCACCCTTCTCACATGAGGTGCTGGAGGCGAACATGAATGAATATCACGGACAATCTTCAGAGAGGTGGAACCGAAAACAACCACATCAACTATATTTTCCCAATTCTCCACCAAGAACTTTCCAAATTTTTTGAACAAGAAAATTAAGGCACCCATTTTGAGAAGTGATTTTTTAGGTACTTTTACTGACGCTTTGGCCTTTGAAGTAACATCAGAACCACGTTTAGAAGTTTTTTTTTTTTGGGAGGGGGGCCTGTAGTTTCTTTTCTGTGTATGCTGCAGTATTAAATATGTCTGATCTTGCCGTTTTATTCTTTGCAGTGGTTTCCCGTTGATGAAGAGTTTGCCACCATTGCCATTTCCCAAATCCATACCTAAGAATTTCAGGTTTACCCCTCCTCCTAAGCCTCAATACTCCTCCCCACCTCCTAACCAGTCTACCCACCCATGCCACCGCCCTACTCCAAAGCCCCCCCTCCCCCCCCCCCAAAAAAAACTTTCTAAACGTGGTTCTGATGTTACTTCAAAGGCCAAAGCGTGAGCAAAAGTACCTAAAAAATCACTTCTCAAAGTGTGTGCCTTGATTTTCTTGTTCAAAAAATTTGGAAACTTCTTGGTGGAGAATTGGGAAAATATAGTTACTATGGTTGTTTTCGGTTCCACCTCTCTGAAGATTGTCTGTGATATTCATTTATGTTCGCCTCCATCATCCCCTGCGAGAAGGTACCATGAACTTTTGATACTACTTTTGCTCCAATTCGCATGAAACTGCGTATATATTCTCTTTCTATGAACTTTTCTTTAATTTTCTATAGAACTCATTGTTGATTATGTTAGAGAACTAAGAAGCACACTTGAGGCAGGGCACCACCCACACGAAAGTAGACCAAATCATTATCCAGATAAAAAGCACACTCATGCACATGTTTTAAGTCATGACTTAAAAATTCAAGAAAAGAACGAGAAAATCTAAAATTTACAAAAGTCTGCTTGTCTCAGATACTGGCCAAATACACTAGAGAATTCCACCACAATGCTTTAGAAAGTCATAATAGGAGCGTTTAAGAAAAGGCAGGTTTGAATACAACATGATGAAGGCACTCAATCAAGAGCAGCATATAGGCCAATGCCTGTGCCCTTAACACTCCCAAAGCGATGCAGCACCCTTCTCATCACGGACAATCTTCAGAGAGGTGAAACCGAAAACAACCATAGCAATTGAGTTATTCATCATATTAATACAATTGAATTATTCAATCTTCTATATACTTCCTTGAGGAACATAATTGAGAGGATATTTGGAATATTCAAGTCACGATTCACTATTTTCAAATCAGCACCACCATTTCCATACTAGACACAAGAAGAGTTAGTTTTGGCTTGTGCAGAATTGCACAATTTTATTCGACAAGAATGTCGTTCCGATGAATTTCCTCTAAATCTAAAAGAGGACCCCAGAGCCGATCAAGAAAATAATTTTGAGTGAGATGATTTTCAAACCCAAGAACAGCAGAGAGATAGTGCTAATGAATGGAGAATGAGTATTGCCAGTCATATGTGGGAAGATGCCCAACCAAATGTTCAACGAAATGCCAATAATGAAAACGATAACAATGAAGAAAGTGACGATGAAGGAGAAGAATGATTTTTTCATTATTTTATGGACACGTTCGCCAATATGAAATTTTGTTTAAGTATTTTTTTTCTTCCATTTTTTTGGTATTTTTTTTATTTTGTATTTGATACATTTACCTGTGGTTTTATTCGTTACATTGAGATATTTTTCCTTTATGTTCTAATTATTTTTTGTTATAACATTATTTTGAGGTGAAATTTGTACAATTCGTTCATAATGAACTCTGTAAATTTTCAAAAATCAATAAAAGTCTGTAATCAAAATCAATGATTTTAAAGAAATCGACAAAAATCTATGTAAGTTTGTAGTCTTTTTAGAAAGTCTGTGGACTATTTTGAAAGTGTATGAATTAAAAAAAAAATCCATACAAATCCATATACAATACACCCCCCCTGAAGCTTCTTCCTAAATACATTCTTCGATAATAAACGTCGCAAACTTTAATAGTGTTTTTTTTTCTTTCTAAAATTAAAAAAAGACAAATTACCCCATTTAGAAACAGTTCAATTGGAAAGAAAAGACAAAGAAAATAAAAATAAACAAGCTGCAAATCGAAGAGTAGAGTGATAAAAACGTATAAAAAAAAACACAAAAAGCTGACCGTCGTTTCTATCGAAAACATCTTCTGCGATTCGAATTCTTAGTTATTATTGATGACTGAATCTCTGCTCTCAAATTCATAGTTCGAATGCTTGGTCAACGCTAAGTCAACGAGAAGAAGGTAAGCTACTATTTCCACTTGAGCAACAACGAGAAAAAAAAAAGGTTATCTACACAATGTTCCTATGTTTATCTTCTCTTAAATTTATAGAATATCTTGTACTCCTCTCTATTCAACTAGACTTTATTTTATTTCAGGCATGCCACAGAGTCACAGTCCCTGACTGCCATCCATTCCTTATAAACAAGATCCAAACCCTAAACCAATCTCGAATCTCATATCCAAATGAATTGACAAACTGACAACAAAATGGTTAACTAGAACTTTACCAATTGTTGTCAATTTCCTAGAAATTTTGGCTTCCAGACATAGGGAAACCCAGTTCTATTGCAGTTTTAGAGTAGACTGCAATATAATAGAAAAGTAATAGAACAAAATGAATTTCAGTAAATTAAACACTAGCTTTAATTGACAAGAACGTTACCAACACCTGTTAATTTGGCTTCTAGACACATCTTTAACAGTTCAGAATCAGATATCACGATTTCACTTGAATATTTTATTTTATTTTATTTATTTATTTATGATTTTTTCTTATATTTCTTGTATATGATTTTTTTTTATACTTTTATATATATGTTTTTTTTATCACGGCCATCCGAGTGAAAAATAAAGACACCATCTGTCAGGACTGTTCTTTTAGGGCGGCAAATATAAATGAAACACAAAATTAGGGAAAAAAACTCTGAAAATTTCCTGGAAATTCTGGTTTCTTGACAATTAGGAAAAAAATCTGAGTATACACTGAGCAATCAACAAACAAATTTCGTAATAAATCAATATAGATTTCAAATTTACCGAGAATCTAGAATTTAATTAAGAGATTATGCATTTCAGCCTCAATTTCAGCCTACGATTCAATAAAAAGAACTCAATTCAATTGAATAGGTAAGAAAAAAACAATTACAACAACTATTATGAAAATGAAAATTATATATTAAAGAAGATTACTGCATAGGTAGAGCCCTCGCCCTTCGTGCCATAGGTAGAGGCCTTTGAGCCATAGGTAGAGCCGTGAGAAACATTGACCTCCGATCACTCAACAATACCATCACTTCTTTATCAGTTCGTAAGCTTTCTCCTTGCCTATCCCAACCACAGTATATGAGTAGTCACATGATATCAAGATTGACATATCCATAATCATCCTCGGGGTAAACTCTGAAAGGTCATACTTGTTGCTGCTACTACTACCCTTTTCTTTACTATGCTTGTTCTTCGCTTCCTTTAAACCAAGATATGTATAGTAGTTGCATGTCTGTGTTTGATAATTGATGTTATATATAATATGTAAAAGATTAAAAAAAAAAAAAGTAGATAAGAATGATTTGGAAAATGCAAGTTGATATTCAATAAAAAAAAAATTAAAATAAGAGAGGTCGATCGTTTTATGGATTACAAGTTTTCTTTCTGCAACTTCAGCCATTTTGAGAGAGAGTGAAGGCGATCCGAGCGAAAATATATCATGCAAACAATTTGTTTTGGTATTTGAACATCACGATGTGGGCTGCAATTAGGCATGTGTATACCTGCCATCACCCGGTTGGGCTTTAATAAAGTTTAGCAACTACAACCAAGTTGGGTCTAAGGCATCTCCACTGGAAGGGATATATTGGGCTCCTTAGCCCTTATTTGATAAAATGTGAACTCCAACAACAAAAGGTTAAATGTCAAAATTGTGAGCTGAAGTCTAAAGGAGAACTGAAATGGATAGAAATAGTTATGCAAGGTGACCTTTAGCTCTGGCAGGACCCACGCGAAACAGCTAATACAAAATTTAAACAAAATGGTGTTGCAGCATGTGTTGTTGAGGGATCCGCGCCAAATCTGTAGATTTTGGTCAGTTATGACCGTTGCACTTGAATCAGTATATCAGTTGCCAAACGGCTAATTTTTTTATTTTTTTTTAACTTCATGCCTATATATACATGCATACTACCTCCATAATATTTCACATTCTCACCTCTTCATTCACCACCATCTCTACTTTTATCATCTGCATAATATTTCCTTCAATCTCTTCATTCACCACCATACTTATTTTCACATCTTCATTTATTATTCCACTTTTAGAACCATGTCAACTCCATCTTAAAAAGGACCGAATCGGTCAACCAAAGAAGATGAAGTTCTTTGTGTTGCATATATGAAAGCCTCTGAAAATTCTATTAAGGGTACTACCAAAAAAGGAGACGGCATTTAAAAACAAGTTGAATGAAAATTCATTGCCGGCTTCAATGGAGATTCTCCACCTATAAGATCCGATGAAAGTTGTAAGTTGCGATGGCAAAATTTATTTTTTCACACATGAACAAATGGCATTCTTGTATCTTACGCTGCGATATGAGAATTCAAAGTGCAGCAAATCACATAGATCACGTAAGAATTTATTTATATCTTTATGTCTTTATTTTTAATTGTCCATATTATTACATCATAGTCATAGTCTTATTTGTTGTGTTATATGCTTGGAAAAAATTATCCTGTTTTTTGAATTAAAACGGAAAATCTTTCGGATTTCATAGTTGTTACAATATGTGTAAAGGTTGGGTGACATTTGACAACCCCGCACAAGAACACTTTGGTCCACCACCGATCTAAAGAAACTGTTCGCGTCGGATTTTGCTCCTGTCGAACAGTCAACATGTGGGGGTGGCGGACGTCGATCTCAGTCCTGTTGTGATGTACGCGAGCGTGCCAGTATCTTTGGGCAGATACAACCTTGGTGCAGACGACCTCTGGCGAGCGAATGACTCTAGCGAGTGTATTCGTCTGCTCCCTTCTACCTGACTTCTCGATCAAACGACTGTTACGCGGGCGTTGACTAGGCCGGCATAAAGGGCTCGAACAAGACCTAATAAACAGTTACTAGGATTTCTTCCCAACCTATTGCAGATTGGTAAATCTTACTCCGATCCTGAGATGCAAAACAGAGCTATTAATCAAGACCGCAGAATGGATTTTCGTCCAACCTCTTGCAGATTGGGTCAGATTTTGTTACCGGGGTAATGACTCGATTTATCACAAGATATGATAACTAGACACGATATGTCTCAGCGATGCTTCGACACGAACGCAAGGCACTTTCGACAACCGCGGCAGGTGTACAACGACTGATGTGGGTGTAGGTTTGCGGCAAGGTTGGAACGGTGGTTTGCAGTTAGTGGAAGACAGTTCGCGTGAGGTTGCTCCGGAGAGGCTTGCAAGGTTTGCGAGGCGCAAAAGCTTGTTTGTTGTTAGATGGTTGTGAACCATTTTCAAGTCGTATAAGAGTTCTTTATATAGAGAATGCAAAACCTCAATACTTGCGTATCAAGCATAATAGATTCTGAGATCAATTAGAATTCAATTACCTTAAACCACCACAATTCGGATTCCTAGAAGGAATACAATCTAAAATATATCAGATTACCCGCTAATGGATAACCTCTTGGGTCTCGATCCATGATCTCGGGTAAATGTCAATTTAGGCCCAAACAGAAACATGATGATATCATTGGACGATGAGTCGATGACGATGAAGCTAATGATAACAATCCAACACCAACTTCATCTAAGGAGCCAGTTCCTAGTCTGATGGGAAGAAATGCCTCAAGAAGAAAACAAATCAAGGATCAAGAAAAAGAGAAGAAAGCTTTTGAAGAACAATTATTAGCTCGGATGGATCAATTGGCTTTTAAGAATTCACTATTTGGGAGTTGTTGCTAGTAGTTTCTCATCGTTTGATACAATACACCCGAGATGCCAGATGCTTTACTTCTAGACCAGCATCCTCACAACCCGTGAAGAACAGTGATTCGTCCTCCTTTCCATTCCTTTGTCTCAAACTCATCAGACATGAAGGCCGTGGTAATCCGAAAGATCGATTGTCCTGTGAGCAAGAGTAAATTATAAAAAGTATAGTTTTAGACATCCATTATGTAAGTCGATATAATTTTCCTCGTCACAGCCTTGTGATTCATTCTCCTTTGGCTTGCCGATATATACTTTTTGGAAATTGTGTCGTTGGTAATTAATTATGTCTCAAATTACTCTATATACTACATAGCATATATAATCTTTCCTACAACCGATCGATGAGATTCAGATGTTTAACCTTGCATGTGAGGTGGCACTTCACACAATATAAGTGCTAAAACCATGCCAAGATGTGATATAGTTATGAAAATGAAAACCAATAAATTGGAGCTATACCCACATACCCCATATCGCGCTAAGCGGGAGGTAGGCGGGTTGAGGGGAAGTTGTATGGTGCTAAGCGTGTTAGGCAAACACTAGGCGAAAGATAGGCGGACCCTAAGCGGGAATCAGAGACTTCAAGACGAGAGCTAATTAAGCCGGGCTAGGCAGGAGGTATGCGGGAATCAGAAGGTGCAAGGTGGGACACACCTAGGCGGGTTATCTTTTTGCATATCGTATCTCATCATCAGTGACATTACATCTCAAGACGTACTCTCTCTTCGATAATTAACACCTAGAAGCCAACGACCACCTCTACATGAAACGAAATCCAATTACTCAATTCCTCTAAATCAAAGTAATATTCTATATATTGCATTCTCAGGTCGTGATCGTGGAAAAACAACTTGTAAATGCTACTGCTGATGATGACCTATTGATGAAGGAAAGGGGGCAACTTGAAGACTGATAATTAAGTTACTTTGTTCTCCGGTATTATCTATGTATTCTCTCTACCTTTTGGGGGCACTTTTAGATGTTATCGCAGCTCGTGGCTAAGCTTCCTGGATATAGTTGAAGCCATTTATGTTTTGCTCATTTTCTCTTGTCAGGAAGCTCATTATCTTGTAAGTAAGATGCACAACGCACGACATATGCTCAATCATTTCACGCAACAATATTCATTCTAACCGAAGCTATATGCATGTGTTAGAGAAAGTAGCTATGATCGAGATGATTGCAACTTATACATGTATGGTACTACACATATAGTTGCTTTTACAGCAAAAAATAAAGAATTTGAAATTACCATCCAACTCCAACAACATGTTGTAAATTAATCAAAAGATAGAGAGCTAGCTACCTTGAGCCATCATTTCTTGGGAGTAGGAGATCAATATATGTGAGTTATTTTAAGTTCTATTTGATCTAATATGAGTATTCTAAGTTGGACACTTCCTTATTGAGTCTTAGCGTACACGCAAGGACACCAAACACCTCTAAGTAACAATTGCCATGAAGACAATATACAGATTGCATGACTCTCTCTCTCTCTCTCAATTAGCTTCTTTGACTCTCCGGTGAGTGGTTCTGCTGCCGAGGAGAAGAGGTATACATATAGGGTAGCCACACCAACAAAACCAAACCATTGTTGTTCTCAGTAGTTTTGAGCTGATCTGAAAATGATAATTACAAAAATAGAGCCACCACATCGACAATGCATGCAATAGACAAATTCAGATTCAGATATTTGTCATCTTCATAAAAATCAAAGAATTTCCAGGACCGCATGGCCGATTTTCTGGACTAAACAAAATATATGGCGTGTAGATAAATTTGTTCATTTTGAGGAATTAGAGATTATGTTCATGTGACTATCCTAAACGTCCAAACATTCCAAATAGGAACGTGTTGACAGTAACCACAGAGAGGTTACATAAGCCCACAGACCCGCAGTCAGCGCATCCGGGGCAGGACTGCGGCCCGGCGCAGGATCACCAGCACCCGGACCCGAGATCCAGCAGTCTACCTTGTGACCAGGGGCCCGGGGACCGGGGACGCCAGTCTGCCGAACAGACCACCAGAGCTGTCCTTTTGTGTGCGAACAGAAGGAAACCAGTCCCACATCGAAGAGTAAGACCAGACCTCACACCCGACCACCTATATAAGGGCCTCAATTACCCTATTTAATATGTAACTGATCTCTCCAACTGCTTATCACTCTTGCTTAAGTTATCTATTCATCCCAACTGTACTAACTTAGGCATTGGAGAGGAGAAGACCGGCCCGCCCGGTATTCCCCTTAGTTAGCAGGTTCGCAGGAGGAGATCACATCATGGTTCATCAGTTTCCACTAGGCCTACGAGTTTGTGCAGAAACAGAACAATATCATTTCCAACCCCGTCAGACCTCGTGTAGTCTATTTTCAGTTTCTGATGAAAACCCCACAATCTTTCAATTCTCCAAGACAACTCCGGCGCGGTGACAACTCTACATTGTACAAGCTCCAAATATATATAGGAGAGAGTGCTCGATATCATTTCCACCCACTTAAAAAACCCTAAATTCTAAAAATCACCGTAGTGAAGTTGAAATGCTAGATAAAAGTATTAAGAATGTACCATAAATATCTTTCAATTGCCTTTTGCATTCGGTTTGTTTTAGATATGTTTTACTCTCTTTTTATATAGTTATATGATTGTATATTTCATAAAATTAAATGGCGTACATTTTTTCTTTTTTAAGTGGTCGTGATGATAGTACGTACTATTATCAACCTCATTGTGTTTAACGAATTATAACCTCTAATTCCTCCTTCAATCATTAATTAATGTACTACAAGATTACCCGGTCATTATCAGCAATTAGGTTACAAAAAGAGAGAACACACAACAAATCTTTTCAAGCGTGTGAAAATTATTCAAGTTTGTTCTAACCGCAAACTTTTTGCAGCCACAAGTAACACCACTTTGCTTCTTCACCTCTAAACTCTAGAACAAAACAACCTTTCGCTCTCACTTTGTGTTCTGTCTTTTAATTCAAAGAAAATGAAATTATTACTTTCTGGTTGATTCCTGAAAACCCCAATTATGGCTTCTCTTCAAATCTTCAAGTCCACCCTCTCTCCCAGCCCTGTTTCCCAGTCGAGTTTCGCCGGAAAATCCAGGTGGGTCTTCTCGGAAATCCGGCACAGGAATAACACTGTTGTCAAGTTGCCTGGTTATTACTACTTGAGGAGGAGCTTCAGGGTCTGCTGCAAAGCTCAGGAATCAGACAACAAAAGCAATGGCAAGATATATATTGATTTCGTTATTTGATTTCAGTTCTATCTTATTGTCTCTGACTGTGTTTCGAGTTAAGGTCTCTGCCTTTATGAGTTTCCACGTTTTGATTATGCTTGCGTTGTCTGTAATAAGCTAATCGAACTAATAAGAAGAAACTATCAACCAGAAAATTGGGGGTGTTTTAGTGGCCTAGTGGGTCAGTTGTGTTTTGTTGATAATATGAAGTGAGGATTTGCATTTTGTATGTTGATGAGTTTTGGTTTTGTGTTCTTTTAGGGGAAGAGCCTCCGGAGTCATTGTTTATGAAGGAATTGAGGAGGAGGGGAATGAGTCCGACTTCTTTGCTTGAGGAAGCAGAGAGGACTGAGCATGGAATCAATGATGAGAGGGGTAAAGAAGATAGAGGCTTCTCGACTAGAAATGCAGTCTCAACTGAAGTGGAGAAGAGTTTAGCTAATCAAAGGGAGCGATCCATGCAGTTGAACAGTGAAGGCCTCGAGGTTGAAATTGCTTTTGTTTCTTGATTGGTTTACTAGCTAGTTGCAATTTGCTCGAAATCAATCTGATGCATAAGTATTGAATTTGATTGGATAGGGTGTTTCAATTTGATATTTTAATGGCACAAATTGGTTATTAAAGATGTTTAGTTTTGTCATTCTAAAGAACAGAACTAAGTACAGAAAAAACATGTATGTATACATGGGAGGAAATGATTTTAATTTCTTCATCTGTTTTCAGGGGTTGATCCCTCGAGGAAGACTCTTGCTGACGCTTGGAGGGACATTCTTCTTGGCATTTTGGCCATTTATCGTCATAAGTGTAGCACTATTCTCTGCTCTCTACCTTGTAAGTTCTCTAACACACTCTTCTGTTTGGAGACTAGTTTAAATTTGTTTGCACTTAAACACATCACTGTTCAGCAATTTGCTTAGCTATATTCGTTTGGCTTAGCATACTCCCAAAATCTTACTGTTAATCCCCAGAAAGAGAGAGGGGAGGGGAGTGAGGGGAGAGGGGGAGGTTAGCCGAAGCGGTGAGGGAGCGAGGGGTGCGGAAATGGGTCAGGATTAGGTCCAATATTTGATCCCTTCACAATGTAACCATACTGTTAGAATGTGAGAATGGGTTCTGCTTATGATTGAAGGGACCAACTCTTAGGGATCTCCCACTTTTATACTCTTTAATTTAATTAATGTTCCTCCGTTTGTTAATGGGTGTTAGGATATGGTAGTTTATTGTTTTCTGTTAATAATTAGTATATATAATCATCATATATGGTGCATGAGACATAGCTGGTACATAGTCAAGAACTGCTTTGAAACTGAGATTTCTTCAACTGGTAGATGACCAATACTTATGTAAAATTGTAAATAAGATAGCTATTCTCAACTGTGTATACAAACTGAGTTGAGGAGAAAGATTGATAAGAGAACATTTTGCAAGGAACCGATGTGTGGTGATAACAACTTAGAAGTTACTTTTGAAACTGACCTTTTGTAACTGGCCATAAAGTATCATGCTTTTGTTCTTCCAGGAAGCATAGTCTAAATTGGTCCTACTTATTGTCAGCATCTGTTGTATTAACTTTCGTGTGTGCGTGTGTGCATATAGGCAAGAGAGTCTTTACATTCCTTGTGACATTTTGCAATACATTGATCCTCCTTTCTTCTTGGACAGTACTTTGGACCGACCTTTATCCACGATGCAAACAACAGACTACCAATATCACCACCTCAATACATTGATCCATATGAACTTCTGGAAGATGATAGGATTTCTCAAATAGCTCCTCGTGTAAAGTGAAGCACAAGTCTTTCACATAACTTAGATTCAAATACAGGTTTCTGTTGCCAATTCTCTTGGCTCTTGTTTATTCTTTCTCTGTATAAATCTCAAACTTAGCAATAACTGTTCTATATGTTTATTTGTCACAAATCTCTAAATGCAGCTACTTGCAATGTTATTTTGGCTAATATATTGTGATGAATGATATAACTCTGCAAGGTTTAATAGTAGCTTAGCTAGCTGCAGTAGCATGATGAGTGTTGTGAGATATCTTGATATGTCAAGGCATAACTAACCCAAGTGGCTTGCTCGGTTCGACTTCGCTGAAGTTCACTGACCAGGACCAAGTCACCTTGATGCAACTCACTTGGGTACAAGTTTTACTTATCCAACCAGTTCAATCCAATGCGCTTCTTACTGGAATTAGCTTTTGGTTAAGTATGTTGGGCAACACTTTGTAACTAAGCTGCTGCTTTTTGTTCCGAGTGTTCCCTCACACCCAGAAATAGACTGAAAACCAAAAATGTAACACTGTTGTGACTTGTGAGGATTTCTGGACAGCACACGTGAGTTATCTCACAGGGTATGGTCAAGTCCCAACTAACCCAGTGTGCTTGGTGCTATTTCAACTAAGTCAACAAAAAGACTACTGTATGTTATAATTCACCAAAATGCTCACCGACTCACCGATAACAAATTTCATCCTCAAGCTCTTTATCACCAATTACGTTTTAGGGGCCATGGAGTCGCAAATATTTAGAGCAAGGTTGAACCATACCAACCAACACATCACCATGGCATAAACCAAGCAATATAAACCAGAATAGTCTTTCACAAGATTCAAAACAACAGTGAATCACACACAAGTCTTAGGGAAAACAAAACATGATAATCGAGATGCAACTGCAAGACATAAGATAGCAACTTCTTCCGATTGTAGCCGACTTAGATCCCGCTCAGTACTCCTCCCCTTCATCATCATCACCCTCAGCAGACTCTGCACCAACCTCTTCATAATCCTTCTCAAGAGCGGCAAGATCCTCACGGGCCTCAGAGAACTCACCTTCCTCCATACCCTCACCAACGTACCAGTGCACAAAAGCTCGCTTGGCATACATGAGATCAAACTTGTGGTCAATTCTTGAGAAGACCTCAGCAACACTGGTTGAGTTGGAGATCATGCAGACAGCCCTCTGCACCTTGGCAAGGTCTCCTCCGGGGACAACAGTGGGTGGCTGGTAGTTGATACCACACTTGAATCCAGTAGGGCACCAGTCAACAAATTGAATTGTGCGCTTGGTCTTAATGGTGGCAACAGCAGCATTCACATCCTTGGGCACAACATCACCACGGTACATCAAACAGCAAGCCATGTATTTCCCATGGCGAGGATCACACTTGGCCATCATAGATGACGGCTCAAAAGCACTGTTGGTAATCTCAGCCACGGAGAGCTGTTCATGGTAAGCCTTCTCAGCAGAGATGACAGGCGCATAGGAAGAAAGCATAAAGTGGATTCTGGGGTAGGGAACCAAGTTGGTCTGGAATTCAGTAACATCCACATTGAGAGCACCATCAAACCTCAAGGAGGCAGTCAAAGAGGAAATTACCTGAAAAACAAAGAGAATTACATCAATAACAGAAACTTCAGTCACATAATTCATATTCACTTGATTTATTTGGATCAAGGGCTTTAAACAAATAGATTTGGATTTACGTAAAGATATATAGTTTTGGGTAAACTAGATCAATGATTTCAAATCTACTTCCCTCCATTTTCTTTATAGTAAATCCAAAATATAATTTCTAATACATAAACTCCTATCAACATCCTTAAATTCATATGATAAAAAAATATCAGTACCTGAGATACAAGTCGGTTGAGGTTTGTGTAGGTGGGTCGCTCAATGTCAAGAGAGCG
Source organism: Potentilla sterilis (assembly GCA_963682095.1). Classification (NCBI taxonomy): domain Eukaryota; kingdom Viridiplantae; phylum Streptophyta; class Magnoliopsida; order Rosales; family Rosaceae; genus Potentilla; species Potentilla sterilis. The sequence continues at coordinate 46,142,686 of OY821762.1, read as the reverse complement.
CCTGCAGATATCATAGATTGCCTCATTGTCAAGGAGAACAGCAACATCTGTGTGCTCAAGGAGGGAGTGGGTTGAGAGAACACTGTTGTAGGGCTCAACCACAGAGGTAGAAACCTGTGGGGATGGATACACAGTGAACCCAAGCTTTGACTTCTTTCCATAGTCAACAGACAAACGCTCCAACAGAAGGGACCCAAGCCCGGAGCCAGTGCCTCCACCCACAGCATTGAAGACAAGGAACCCTTGCAGACCAGTGCAGTTGTCAGCAAGTTTCCTAATGCGGTCCAAGCAGAGATCAACAATCTCCTTGCCAATGGTATAGTGACCCCTGGCAAAGTTGTTGGCAGCATCTTCCTTGCCGCTGATGAGCTGCTCAGGGTGGAAGAGCTGGCGGTAGGTTCCAGTCCTCACTTCATCGATAACAGTGGGCTCGAGATCAACAAAGATAGCGCGAGGGACGTGCTTCCCAGCACCAGTTTCACTGAAAAAGGTGTTGAAGGCATCATCTCCTCCGCCAACAGTCTTGTCACTTGGCATTTGGCCATCAGGCTGTAAGAACACAAAGAATTTGTCACAAATCTAATAATCAAATCAATCCAAACCACACTTTCACGTATATAATTCGGTAACACTGATTCAACTTTTTGAGCAAGCAAGCACACATCAAATAGCAAACACTAGAATGATTCATTTTATACAATTCGTGCAACATTTTGATGTAAATTGCTGCTCTGATCTGTGTCTAAACTAACAATCTGAAAGCTATTTAGAATTTGCCTATGAATCTAGACAAGCATTTCTATACACTTCCGGAGACAAGGACCACATTAAGCCAGCATCCTGATCAAGAAAAATCCACAAATTTCATCTCATTTTAAATCATATTTCAGTCGATCCTATACATCTGCAAGTCAATAGGTCCGTCTATAAGTATATTTGCAGCACTAATACCATTCACTAAGCAACTCCAGAACTCAAGTTTCAACTCATGATGGATTCACATCTTATTTTAAATCTTCAGCGAATTGACTTGATCTTATACATGTAGGATCGTAGGTCCATAAGAGATTTACAGAGCTAATAACATTCAATTCCGCGAGAAACTTCAAAATTTCAGCTTATTTTGACTCGCATTTCACATAATTAACTCGATCTTATACGAATATTAGCATTCTATTTGACAAGCGATTCCAAAATTCAAGTTTCTATCCATAACCGAATCATGAAACTGCACACAGATCTAATCAAAATTCGAATAAAATTCACGCAAAAAATCACAGATCTAAAGAAGGATCAACAATCGCAGCATCAAAAAGTCACAGATCTAACGAAAACGAAAGCGAAGAGAAATGAGAGATCGGAAACCGTACCTGGATACCGTGCTCAAGGCAGTAAAGCTCCCAGCAGGCATTGCCGACCTGAATTCCGGCCTGGCCGATGTGGATGGAAATACACTCTCTCATTTTCGAAACGATGAAAACTCACACACAAGAATAAAGCAGAAGAATAAGAGAGACTAACAAGGAAGAAGAAGAAGAAGAAAAGGATCGAAGGCGTTTATTAAGACGCCCTCTGACGAAACCCCTCCTTTCTCTTTTGTGAGGGATCTGAGACCTTCCGGGTGCCTATTTATAGGTTCAGATGTGAATTTAACCCCGGGTTAAGAATAATGGGAGGGAACAGCCTGGATGGGTTAACATTTAACCGCGGTTAACTCCTTTTTTTCCTTTTATTACTTTTTTTTAAAAATGAAAATTTGCCGCCCGTGGACAGCAGAGGTTTGGTTTATTTTTTTCTCTTTTTTTCTTTCCTGTACTATATACTTGATCAGATCGGAAATTGAGAATTAAAGTTTGAAAAAAATTCCATTTTTTTCTTTGACAATGGATAAGATAATAAATTAGTGATTCAAAGAGTTAATAATAATATAGATTTGTTTATCCGTTGATTCAATTTGAATTCGGGAGATTTGAGAATATGTTCGTAAATGATTTAAGTATTGAGTAAGAACTAGTCGAAATCACGTCTGGTGACGGCCGTAAACAATGGACCGTTGTTACGACTAAAACTACATCGTAGTGTGACCATGAAACGGATGAGAAACTTAAAAATCCGTTTGATATATGGCCATACTAAATTACTAATACACATTTGTTAAACAGAGCAAATTTAAATGGTGTATATACAGATAGATAATGAATTAATGATGATATATTGAGAACGATGCGTGCAGAGTGACACAGTAGTCTGGCAAATTTTGTGTTTGAAGCAATCTAGGGGTCCAGCCAACCACCTGGATAAATTGACGAGCAATAGTGAGCGTCACATTTACAACTATGGATTCGCAACCCTTTTTTTGGGAATGTAATCACATCACTATCGACACCATTATTCAGATGATACGGTGAGTAGTTCCAAATGCCAATGAATTCCCGAGATAATATCAAGAAAATTTCACCTGAAAACAAGTATGAGCATCCTGTTTGTTTTTCCGAGCCTATGAACCTGCCTTAATTGATATCAACTCATGGTTCATCGTAAACACGACGACTAGGTTAAGAACTAAGAAGACCAAGTCGGTCGCTACCATTCATTCAAATAAGGCACTGAATTAACAGTCGTATACTGGTATTGCATGCTGAATTAGTCGGCACAATGACAGCTGAAACGGAAAGAAAGCACCAGGGCCGATTTCATTTTTGATAGTATAGCTGTGGATGTGATGTGTATCATACAGGAGAAAAACCCTCCCCACCAAATGTATAGCTACATTTCTTCCTGGTATATACTTGGGTGGTCCATTAGTATCACAGCATTACATGAATATCTAGCCTACCTGTTCCAGGCAGGAAGTCGCCGGTCATAAACTCTTTCGAGATGAGACCACAGTTCATGCTCAAACATATTCTGACTTTATCTTCTCATCATCCTTGATGTCAAGTAGCCCTCCTTTTTATGGATGCCCTTATTTCTGTGTAAGATTATAAATAGAAGAAACCTTCTGAAAGTATGTATCAGTTTGCAGGCTGTGCGCCAGTCCACGGCCGGCTTTCATCTTCAAAATTGCCGATTTTATGGTTGCGGTTTTCTTGTACATAAGCCACTCCAATCCAGATCCCACGAATTAGTAAGATGCTTACAAAGACTAGGCTACCGAGGGTGCAAATGACCTGGATTGTACGTAAACACAGATTTAGCAAACGTTTATTAGCTGATAAAGTGGAAAATAGATAAAAGTATTACATATTTATTCAAAGCATATATAAATACTGAACAAAGAGTTGTAACTGCTGTTTTTATTAGGGGTGGACATTCGAAACCGAAACAGAAAAAAACCGAACCGAAAAAAAACCGAACAGAAAGGAAAAAACCGAACCGAACCGAATCAATTCGGTTTGGTTTTTGGTTTTACCTTGTGAAAAACCGAACCGAACCAAAAAACTGAATTCTCATTAAAAAGATGTCGTTTTGTATTTTATTATTAAATATTTGATTTGATTAATGTGATTTTAGGTTTTATGATTATATATTTTACTTTTTATTAATATTTTATATTTTATTTTGTTTTTGTGTGAGGTTGTGTGCATGTCAAAATATTCAAAATGTCCGTGTAGGACTCTAGGTAAAATATTAAGAGTGTTGTGTTGCCTAAAAAATCCAAGGCCATATTTTTTTAATTTAAAAATATTAAATTATGATGTCATAGTTTGAATTTTTAAGAGTTAAGACTTTGGTGGTTACAATTTTTGTAGATTGATGATTTGTTGTCATAAATATTACCAATAGATTGTATGCGTATGCTTATAAAAATAAAGAACTATGAGGAACAAAAAAAAACTCAACTACTTGAATTGTCGAATTAGCGAATTTTGAATTTTTCACAAAGTTTTTTTTAAATACAAATATTTAATATTACATTTTTTGCAAAAAAAAAAAACCGAAAAAAACCGAACCGAACCGAACCGTTTGGTTTGGTTCGGTTTTCGGTTCACTCCCTCCAAAAATAAAAAACCGAACCGAACCGAACTGAATTTTTAGTTCGGTTTGGTTCTCGGTTTTGGTCAAAAACCGAACCGAATGGAACCGAATCCACCCCTAGTTTTTATGTAAGGAAAATGTTTTGGGGCCTTATTAAGGCCTAAGAATTTTGATCTTAATCCTAGGTGGCGTGCCACCTCGTCAAGACACATCATCAATATTAAAAACATTGTTATGTCATATTAAGGTTAAAATACAATATTGTCCTTTCAAATCCAATGGCTTTAGATTATTGTCATTTTTCAACCCTTCATAAAATCTAATTTATTAGCAAGAAACTCAATCAAAATATTTACCCGTATAAAGTATTAAAAGTATAATATTTTCTTTCCATTTTGCGAATTTAATCTAAGTTTTGACTTTTATGATTAACCTAATTTACAGATGGTAATATAAATATATGGGGAATATTTGAATGTTGTCTTAATACAAAGCAGTAATTACGATGACTAAAAAAAAACAATAATTACGAAATATAATTTACTCATAACTACCTAATTAATAGTCATTGTAAATTGGGCAACAATTACAACCAAATTATGTTTTATTTTAGATGATTTTGTTACCTTTTTTGGGTTGACTACATGAAATTTATTTCTTGACACAATTACGATATTTGACATTAAAACATTCTATCTTTGTGAATCAAATTCAATGTTAAATTTTTTTTGACTCTTAATCAAAATTTAGATTTAGAATTATATATATATATATATATATATATATACATATCTATCGAATTTTAGAAAAATAAAAATAGATAAAATAAATTTCTATCGAATTTTCTAGATGAATTTTATATATATATATATGAAGTTTATTTGGACATTGATATAGTGTGTTGAATTTTTTTTTTTTGAAATAGTATATGTGTGTATGTATGTATATATGTGTGTGTATATATATATGTATGTATATTCACTTAAATTTATATTTTTGAATAATTATAATTTAAAAAATTATATTTGATGTTTAAATTTAAAAACAAGTGTAATAAAAAAAATTGGCTTGAAAAATATTTTTCTTTTCTTAAAATTATTTTTATTTTTGAAAAATAACAAAATAATCTAGAGCCATTGGATTTCAAAGGACAAGATTGTATTTTAACCCTAATATGACATAACAATGTTTTTGTTATCGATGATGTGTCTTGATGAGGTGGCACGCCACCTAGGATTAAGGCCAAAATTCTTAGGCCTTATTAAGGCCCCCTATCACTACCCTTTTATGTAATTATCCCTTCTTCCGGGATAGCCACACCAGCCCACACGAGTGGAATCCCTCCATAACAGTACCCACTCTAAGAGCAGTAAAAACTGAAAGCTATTACAGTCAACACTAATACACGAAATGCCAAGCCAACTACAAAGTACTTCATTGCACATTAGCCACCCCAGCTAATCGAACCATCAAAGATGTAACGTTCTACATGATCCTCTAGATTTCTCCTTGAGGGAGTTTCCTGCTGAAATTTTTTTCTGCTAGTAAATAAAAGAAAAAAGGAACTTTGAAGAGTGAAACTGCTTTTCAGAAAGAGAGAATTCTAGAGATCTAATGTTCAAAGGGTTGATGTTGATTTCCAAAATTAGTCCTGCATATGCTTCTGAAGGCATGGCACATTCAATGTAGGTCTCAATCTGTTCTGTTTAAACTAATAGTTTTTGGAGTCGCTGGATCATGCAGCTGCAACTCCAGTCTCCATATCTATTTAGTACAATAAGTTTGGCTTTCACAAATTCAAGTAAGATATGTCTCAGGTTTTAAGCTTGGTTGCACTTGGTTTTTCAAGTATGACTAGATGTAGGAGTTTGTCCAACTCAACATAAGGATGAGATCATTATGAATAGAAAATCTCTTATCATCGAAGTTCTCGGTTTTTAACTTCTTCTAGAGTCCTAAATTTTTCCAGCTGTAGCTCACCAGTTTAATAACTGTAGACATCTGAACTTTATCCTCGTCAAAATTTCTAAACATATAAAATACAGCCCAAATTAAGCTTCTAAAAAAAGCTTGTTTCCAGAGCATATTGCTAGAATTCACTGTATACAAAATTGCTGCTCATACTAAATTTGGTATGTGTGAATATTGGCATGCCCGTTTATTCCAGCATTTACAGCTCACACATAGCTAAACATTGTTATCACACTTTATTGCTATGTTCGTCCAGATAAATCAACATTGACAAAGAAGTAACTCTTCCCGTCTGTAACTGCACTGTCCACAAAGGGTGTATGGAATCCTTCAGTGCTACAACCATTAAGTAAGCTCATTGCAAAACCACAATTTATGGTTACAATACTGTAGCACTAATAAGTACTACATCATATACTATTGTTTTTTCCATTACCATTAATTTCACATTATTAACATCTAGAGTATATTCGCAGATTACCAGGAACCATGACCTCTGTTCAATCCAGTAACTTTAGCAAATCTTATATATGAAACAAGACCACTTTCCAAATTTGGTCTAAGAAACGGTAAAACTATTCATTGTTTCATTTCCTTTAAATAACACAACACATGCAGCGAAGGGGTGTAAATCAAAAACACCCGTTTCAAGTTACTAACTGTCTAATTCAAATCAAGAACTATACCTAGCACGTCTCCGCTCTTCATACTAATAACTTGAGAACCTAAACATCCTCACAATCTGACTCATGACTAAAGAGCATGCAAATAATGTAGACCTCTAATGAAAATGAAATCAATAAAAGCAACTTAATAATCGAATACATAAAAATATTCCATACATTACCTCAAGAAATGCCTTCAACACCCACAAAAACGCCAGCATAAGCACCCCGTTAACCGAAAACCCCACCTACATCAGCAATTCAGCTATTAAAAAAATCCACTATTTTCCGAAAAAAAACACAAAAACCTCTGATCATCAGTTAACTCATTTACCAGCTTGGTGGGGATTGCAACGGGAAGAACCGATCGGACGGCCCTCCTGGCCCGCTTCGAGACCTTCTTGAACACATTCTGCACAAACCTTACCAGCAGATCCAAGCTCCTATCTTCTTCGTCATCTTCCTCATCATCATCGTCTTCGTCATCGTCGTCAAATCCATACGGCCGGTCAATCTCGGAGTTTATGGTGCGGCTCCAGTTCCGAGGATCGTCGACGAAGCCATCGCCGCCGCCCTGAGAAATCGGAGTTAAAAACAGTTAGAAAACCGTTACAATCGCAGAGAGTGATGACGGATTTTGAGGGAGGATGAGTACCGGAGGGTAATTAGGGCTTCGTCGAGTGGCGGCTAATTGAGGAGCGGAGAGTCGTTTGGGTTTGAGAAATGAGGTGAGATTGTGAGAGAGGTGAAGATGTGATTGGTGAGGTGGAAGATGAGATTGAGGGAAGAGAGAGAAAGTTGGAGAGAGCGCCGCCGTTAACGGCATGGTGGCTGGCGGTGGTGACTGAGAGAGAGAGACTGTGAGGATAGCTGTAACAATTTTGAGAGTCAAAAGTCAAAAGAGTAAGAAGAGGGAGGAGGTGTTGAGGTCTTACCCGCCGCTTTGGATTGATTCTGGCCGTTGATAGTGTTCAATTGGTCTTCACACTGGAGGGATCAGATTTCATGTCTGAAACTTCATCATGGAGAATGTCAAACAGTTCAATCGTGACATTTTTACACTTGGCACTTGACAAGTTTGTTAAGCATTTACATGTGTTTAACGTTAATAGCGGACATTTTGACGTGTTGAGGACACCGACTTATAAGCGACATGCATGGAACAATATTGTTGAGAAATTTTCTACACATAAATTAAAACCTTGATCAGTTTGTTGATTTACTTTAGTAATTTCCCATTACGGTCTAATGATAAGGTTTCACAAGAAATAAGAGTGAAAATTAACCACCTTTTGTCTGGATATAAAAGACTTGTTTTTAGTGTTCTCTTGTAATTTAGTCACTTTCCAATAATATATCATGAATAATGCTAGATGAACAAATTTTTGATATCCCACCTAGAGTAAATGTGTCAGCCTATACATGATGTGTCATCACCTGTTGACAGTAGCCAGAGAGGCTACACCAGGGCCTGCAGACCCCCAGCAAGCGCACCAGGGCCCGGCCCAGGACCCAGGATCGGATCACCAGCACCAGGCCTCGGGACCCAGCGGTCTATCCTGCCTCCAGGGGTCCTGGGACCGGGGACGCCTGCCTGCTAAAGAGGGCACCAGAATGTCCAAACAGAAGAGAACTAGTCCCACATCGAAGGATGAGGCCAGCCCTCACCCCCAACCGCCTATATATGGGCCTCAACTACCACCATAAATAGGTAACTGATCTCACTCACCGCTTACATACGTGCTTAAGTTATATACATTCGAACTATACTGACTTAGGCATCGGAGAGGAGAAGACCGGCCCGCCCGGTATTCCCCTTAGTGAGCAGGTTTGCAGGAGATCACTTGGAGGATTCATCTGTATCTACTAGACCCCCGGGTTTAGGCAGAAACAATTGGCGCCGTCTGTGGGAACTCGTTCGAAAAGTCAGTGTTGCTTTACCGGGAAGTGGGGCTCTAGTGACCCTTTGAGAGATCGCTAGATCCGTAGTCCGGAAGCCATGGAAGGAAGGAAGATAAAGGCCAGCACGGAAGGATCGAAAGGACGAATTCAGTTTCCCGTCCGGGCCCCACATTCAGGGGCCGCGGACGGTGCGAGGTTCGTTCTTTCCCCCGACCGCGAAGGAAGTCCGAAAGCGCGAATTCAGTTCCCCGGCCCGGCCCATAACATAAAGGCTGAGGTCGGTGCGAGGTTCGCCCTTTCTCCCGCTCAAAACGAAGCTCACGATCGTCAAGTCTCAGAGAATTCCGACCCGTTTGGAGCGAGGGAAATAAGAAAGATGAAGGCAGAGGTTGAGCGATTGCGGAAGGAGGGCGATCAGGATCGGTTAAGAGCGGAAGCCCGAAGCCGGGAACTGAAGGCAGTAACCACCGCCTTGTTAGCAACCCTGGAGCGAGGGGGCCAGCCAGGTACTCCTCGGGAGGCCTCTTGCACGCCAGGCAAGGTTAGCGAATTCCCGCATCTTGAGATAGGGCAGCCTACGGGCAGGAGGAAGACCGTCCATGTGCCCGTACCCCTCTTCTCAGAGGCCCTGAAATATTCCGGCCCGGTCGAGCTCCCGTACCGCATAGATCAGGCATCAAGCGAGCAGGATGGCTCTACCGCGCGGATGCTCGAGGCACTCTCTGCTTCGGTATCGGACATAAAGAGCCGCATGGAGACCGGCGAGAGGAAGGCAGGGCGACCGCAGGACGGCGCACGGTTTACCGAAAGCATTGGACCCTTCCCACGCCGGATTAGGGAAACGGGGAAATCTGATGGCCAAAGGCCTCTAAAATTGACATACTCAGGAACGAGCTGCCCGTACCTGCACCTGGATAGTTTCAAGTCGCAAACAGGCGCTAGGGGCTATTCAGATACCATGTGCTGCAACGCATTCCAAGAAACGCTCGCAGGGGAGGCATTGAGTTGGTTCTACGAGCTACCGGTGAACTCGGTCGAAACTTTCGCACAGTTGGCCGATAAATTTGTCGGCCGGTTCGTCCTTACAGCCGCGGCAACCCAGCCATCGACGGTCCTTTTCGATTGCATGCAGGCTAACCACGAACCGTTACGCGCCTTCGTTAACCGGTGGCAGATCGCCACGTCCGGGGTAAGAAACCTGGATAAGAGGATTGCGGGAATGGCCTTCAGGCAAGGATTAAGAGCTGGGGAACTTTCGTACAACTTACGTGTGCAGGGGCCGCTGGCATACGACGAGTTGATGACCGTGGCCGTTAGGCATGCTCAGGCGGAACAAGAGACATATGGGAACAAGGCGCCCAAACGGATATCAGATGACTTACCACCATCCCATCACGGAAGCAAGACCGGGCGGCTACATAGCAGCCGGGTACCCATAGCCGCCAGGAAGATAGAGGTACGGGAGGAGTGGCAACCCCGGCGAAGCAGTGACAATGATCCCCGACCAGGGAGAAGGCCACCTTTTGCGCACCCAGCTCGGATCCAGGTAGCTGTGTCAGCGGAGCGAGCACTGCGGGCCCTGGCTCCTTCGCCAGTAAGAAAACCCCAAGATCCGGACCTTCGGACCCCAGATCAGAAACCGCAGAAGGCGGTCGTAAAAGACCAAGCCCGCCCCGGTAGCTCCAGCGCGGACCAACCGCGAGCTCGGCCGATAGGGACTATATGCACACGAACTCCCGGGTGGATCGAGGTACACGGGAGCATTAACATGATACACGGTGGGGACCGTATCGGTCAGCTCACCCGGAGCTCGAAGAAGCGGTGCCTGAGATCAATCCGGGGAAGGGAGGTTTACGCCTTCAGAGAACGAAGCGTCCAAGCTGCTAAAACCGGATGGAACTCGGTCACTTTCTATGAGGATGAGGAGCCGGAGGATGTGATCCAACCACACACCGACCCCTTCCTCATCACGGTCCAAATAGACCACTGGATAACCAGTCGTATACTGATCGATACTGGAGCCTCTGTCAACGTAATGTTCCGAGACGCGTACCGAGGGCTGCAAAGAGGGAGGAACAAGTTATCCCAGGATAACGAGCCGCTGATAAGCTTCTCCGGTGAGGTTGTCCAGCCCCTAGGATCGGATTACCTACCAATCATTTTCGGCAAGGGAGACAGAACGAAAACAGAGCATTTGGAGTTCATCATCGTCGACTGCCTATCATCGTACAACGGTATAATCGGTCGGCCAGGGTTATGGAGGCTCAAAACGTTCATTGTCGGCCATATGCTGATGTTGAAGATGCCTTCACCAGCCGGAGTTATAACTATACGAGGGGACCAGGGGATCGCCCGTAAGTACTACGCAGAAGCCCTGACCCACGGGAGGAAGCGGACCGAGGTCTTTACAACCACTCAGCAAGTACCAGCACCGGATCTGAGTCTTGACCCCCGTGATGACATCGATCCAGGCAGAGTTAGGCGATTCACATTCACCGAGAAACCAGAGCGACCTTCGGCCGTAGAGGAAACCGAAGCCATCTGTATTTCCAAAGACCACCCGGACCGAAGTATCGTGATAGGGACACAGCTCGACCCGGTCGTCAGGGAAGAACTCATCGCCTTTCTCCGGGACCACAGTTCGGTCTTCGCATGGTCCTACGAAGACATGCCGGGCATATCCCCAGAGATAGCCGTTCACCGGCTGAACTCATTACCCAGCGTCCCCCCGACGAGGCAAAAAAGGAGATCTTTCAGCCCGGCAAAATATGAGGCGATTAGAGAAGAAGTGCAGAAACTCATGGGCATAGGTTTCATCCGGGAAGTCCAGTACCCGCGCTGGCTCGCCAACGTGGTCATGGTACCAAAGAAGGCAACCGGTCAGTGGCGTATGTGCGTGGACTTCACCAACCTAAACCGCGCGTGCCCAAAGGACAGCTTCCCGCTTCCTCGGATTGATCAGCTCATTGATTCCACATCCGGCTTCAAGCTGCTCAGCTTCATGGACGCCTACGCCGGGTACAATCAAATAAGAATGCACCCGGATGATGAAGAACACACGTCATTCACAACCGACCGAGGCACCTACTGCTATAAGAGGATGCCGTACGGTCTCAAGAACGCCAGCGCCACCTATCAGCGAATGGTGAACCGAATGCTGGAGCAAGAGATGGGTAAAACCGTGGAAGTTTACGTTGATGACATGTTGGTCAAAAGCTTAACTGCAGGGGCCCACGTCCGGGATTTGGCCGTGGTCATCGGTAAAATGCTCAAATTCGGAATGCGCTTAAACCCGAAGAAGTGTCTTTTCGGGATTTCAGAGGGCCTTTTCCTAGGGCACATCATCAGCCAGCGAGGAATAGAAGCCAACCCGCTGAAGGTCCAGGCAATTATTGACATGGAAACACCAGGAGAGAGAAACCAGGTCCAGATCTTGACCGGCCGGTTGGCCGTCCTGGCAAGATTCATCTCCCGTTTAACCGATAAGTGCGTCCCGTTCTTTAAACTGCTCAAGGCGCAGCAAACCAGGAAGAAACTCTGGGCTGCGGAACACGAGGCAGCGTTCCAGTCTATCAAAGCATACCTGGCTGCAGTTCCCCTCCTATCCAAACCACTGCCGGGGGAAATGTTGTACCTTTACATAGCCGCATCCGCAGCCGCCGTCTCCGCCGCTCTCGTCAGGAAGGAGGGCACGCTCGAACTTCCGGTATACTACGCGGGAAAGGGACTTACAGGAGCCGAGGGCCGGTACCCCGATATAGAGAGATTGGCTCTAGCCTTGATTGTTAGCGCCAGGAAGCTCCGGCACTACTTCCAGGCTCATTCCATCACCTTATATACCAACCACCCCCTGCGGCAGATCCTGCAAAAGCCAGACACCAGCGGGAGGCTCGTGCGATGGGCAGTCGAATTAGGAGAGTTCGACATCACTTATGCCCCACAAACAGCCATCAAGGGACAGGCTACTGCGGACTTCATATGTGAGCTCACCCCAATGGCGGTAGAAGACCATCCCACCCCGCTCCAGGACGCAGGAGCAGAACCAGCCGTCAAGATCCAACCAGACCTTCCCACCGGCTGGAAACTTTACGTGGATGGCTCCGTAACCGCCAAACGGAGTGGAGCCGGGGTCATGATGACCTCACCCGATGGCCAATCGTACGAATATGCACTACGGTTCCTTTTCACCACCTCCAATAACGCTGCCGAGTACGAGGCCCTCATAGCCGGTCTGCAACTGGCCAAAGAGCTGGGAATCTCATCCATGGACATATACAGCGACTCCAGCTTGGTAGTCAACCAGATGAACGGGGTGTTCGAGGTTAAAGATCCTCAGCTATCCTCCTACCAAGCTTTGGCTAAAACACTAATCGGGTTCTTTCGCGGCACCACGATCCAGCACATTCCCCGGGAGGCAAATAGGCATGCAGACGCCCTTGCGAGGCTGGCAACCGGAAACTACCCTCCAGAGTACCGGAGAGCAAAAATCGAGACCCTCCAGAAGCCAAGTATAAGCAAGACCATCTCCGAAATATTTGCGGTAGAAGCAGCACCACCAAGCTGGATGGACCCAATAGTCAAGTATCTGACCGACAAAACCAGCCCCCAGGATGCGGTGGAAGCCAGAAGGCTGCACCTCCGGTGTGCCCGGTATGGTCTCATTAATGGCCAATTGTACCGAAGGGGCCACAGCTTCCCCCAGCTGAGGTGTGTGACTAAGGAAGCAGGAGAGGCAATCATGCGAGAGATCCACCAAGGGGTATGCGGTAATCACTCCGGCGCGAGATCGCTATCCCACAAGTCGCTCCGAGCGGGGTATTTCTGGCCCGATATGGCCGCGGTATCAAGGAAAATATCAGGCGGCTGCCACAAATGTCACATGTACGCCTCGGTACCTCGTGCCCCGGCAATCGCACTATCAATCCTGTTGGCACCCTGGCCTTTCGCACAGTGGGGATTGGACATCATCGGCCCTTTCCCCGTGGCAGTAGGACAATACAAGTACGCCATCGTGGCAGTGGATTACCAAACCAAGTGGGTCGAGGCAGAACCCTTGATAAAGATTACTGAGGAGCGGGTTAAGAAATTCCTATGGAAAAACATCTACTGCAGGTTCGGGGTACCGCAGGCTATTATCACGGATAATGGGACGCAATTCAACAACGCGGATCTTATCCAGTACACAGCCTCCCTGGGGACCCGGATGTTGTTCGCTTCAGTAGCACACCCGCAGACCAACGGCCAGGCAGAAGCGGTCAATAAGATTATCAAAACTCTTCTCAAGAAGAAGCTGGATGCCAAGAAGGGATGCTGGGCCGAGGAACTCCCCGCGGTACTATGGGCCATCCGGACAACGGCAGCAGAGGCAACAGGAGAGACCCCGTTCTGCTTGGCATTCGGGAGTGAAGCAGTGCTCCCTGTGGAGACTGAGATACCCAGCGGCAGGGTCGAGAATTACGACGCCGAAACAAACGCCGACGGCTTACTACTCAACCTGGACCTCATCAAGGAACGGCGCGACCGGGCGCACATGCGAAACCAATCCTACAAGCAGCGGGTCGCCCGGTACTACGATAGAAGGGTCCGGGAAAGAAAGCTGCAAGTCGGGGACTGGGTCATGAGGAAGGTCCAGAAAAGGCCATTGGCCCTGGAGCCAACATGGGAGGGACCCTACCAGATCACCGCGGCCGTGGGCCCGGCAACATTCCACATCATAGACACTGCGGGCGTCTATTCCACCAGGCCATGGAATATCGAACACCTACGGTTTTACCCCAAATAGTAGCAATCATAAAGGAACAAAAGTGTAAATTGGCAAGCATTGCAATGTGCAGTTATGGCATTAAGAAACATACACCAATTACAGGATATATGTACAGAGAAACACCTAGCTAGCACTCCCGGAACCCACAACCCCTGGCCCGCCACCTTTTAGCTCCCGCTCTTGCTCTCTCATCACGGTCAGGGCTATGTCAGCCTCCATCCGCTCGGCGTCGAGCCATCCTTTCTCGCGCCACTCCAGATAGGCATCACTTATACCCTTCGTGCGGGCCTTCTCCAGCATCTCCTCAAAATCTGGCGACTCCCGAAACTCGTCCACTGCCTTATCGGCCACTTCTGCAAGTTCGGATTCCGCCAGCCTCTCCCGTCCCCGAACGACCGCTGTCATTTGGGCCTTCAGCTCCAAAACTTTTGCCTCCAGCTCGGCAATCCTCCCATCACGAGCGGCAAGCTGTCGGCTGGCTTCTTCGCTCTCCCTCACAAGTTCCGCGCTCAGCCGACCGACTTCCTCCCTTTCCTCCGCAAGCTTGGCTCCTGCCACATCCACCTTAACACCCAGCTCCTCCACCCGCTTCTCCAGGACGGCGGCAGCTTCCATTCTGGGGCCGGCGACATAAAACCTATGAGCCAGCTGCCAAAAAAGGAACGTCAGCTCATGTCACACCAGGGAAGAGGACTCACACAAAACATTTACCCGCAGAGCTAGTCCCACGGGCTCCGCCATGCTCTCGCCCGGATGTTCGATCCAGGACCCCTCCCGGTCGAGCCCCAAGGTTTCGATGGTAGCAGCCACAAGCCTACTAAAGCCACCACTAGAACTGCGAACGGCTTCCGGTTCCTCAGCCCTGCGACCACCCGCCTCCTCAGTCGGGACTATGGCCCGCTCCATCGGCCCGGTTGAGCTTGACGCCCCGGCATCAAATACCCTCGCTCTCTTTGCCGGACCTTCACCGTGACTGCTTCGACGGTACTCGGGCAAAACCACAGATTCCCTCTCCCGCGAGGTACGCACTACCATTTGACGCGCCACAGGTTCTGGCCCCGGGGGGCCCTCCGCCCGCACCTCCCGAATGCGGAGTGGGGAATTGTTCTCACCGCCCGGCCGCCTCCCGTAATGAGCATCCGAGAACACTAGCGGCACAGGCCTGGCATGCTCCGTACGCTTCCGGGTAGCCACGTCAACAACAATTTTTGCGGCCTCCTCCCCTATCTCCATCAACCTCGCAGCTATAAGCTCCTCATCCGGCTCGATAGTCTCCTCAACTTTAAGCGCGGGCCGAGGACCATTAGCAGGTTTTCTCCCCAACCCCAGCACCTCCAGCACGTTCCACCGAGTGAAATTGTAGGTGCTCCGGCTATCATGGTCCCAGCCATAAAACAAACGGAACAACCGTTGCTTCTCCAGGTTCTCCAATTCATAGCTCTGGTCCCCGATCGGTTGGTATGCCCCGGGCACTTGATAACCCCTCCAGGTACGCTGCCACTTACCACCGGCCAGCACCACCGACCTCCTCCAGCCATCCAAAACCGTCGACGGCAGATGCGTGATGGCAGCAGCATGATCCCGCATGGCGAAATTCACGCAACCGCTGCACTGGGCCTTTCTGCAGTAGGAAATCCTGTACAGCGCCCGAAATTCGTTAACCGTGGGCCAGTCCATATAACTCAAACTGAACAGGCACCCAAGCCCAAGCAACTGCCTCCACTGATTGCTCGGAAGCTGGGCTGGGGAAAGATTCAGCGAGCTCAGCATGTACTGGACAAATCCCTGCAACGGCAGCGATAGACCGTTGCAGAACTGGTCATCAAAAACGGCGACCCAGCCTGGCTCCGGATTACAGGCCAGCTCGCCGGGATGCAAGCCTCGAAGCTTAACGGAATAGCTGATATCCCACCTCGACCGAAACTCCCTAATCTCCCTCTCGTCCATGCTTCTGATTGCTTCGTCGCAGAAAATCGTCCTATCACCATCCCGCAGCTCGTGCCTCCTAGGCCCACGACCGCCACTGCCATAATGCGCAGATCTCCCAGACGCCATCAAACCTCAAACAAATGTTCAGTTCTGCCGAAAGATGGAAGAGGAGAGCAGAAGACAAAGGGTAAGCAAAGTGCGGCAGGAGGAAAGCAGATGAGACGATAAATAGGGCAACAACAAAGGTCAGGCAACCCCAGCCGTCGATCCCCTCCATCTCAGTCCGCCCCCTGCCGGCACGTGCCCACGGCATCAATAAAGGATCCCATACCATCATAACTGATGGGACTGATGGGCTCCCCCTTCATTGCATGTCAGCCACATGTCCCACCCACAAGCGACAGCTAGTAAGAAAGGAGCACGCAACGAGGCGTCCCCTCGCTTCACAAAGAAGGTCAACCTTCAAATCAGCCCGACACCATGACGTGTCGCGGTTATTTAAACCGGCCTTATGCCATTTCACTGGAGGACTCATCCTGATATGGCAGAACGCCCGGTCGAGATCCACCCAGCACTATGGCATTCCACCGGGCATGTGACATTCAACCAGCTCCAAAACATTCTACCGGATGTCACTTCCTCCGCCTACGGGCAAGGACGAGCCAGCAACAACTCAAGGCTTCTAAACGCATGGGCTTTATAAACCCGGGCGAGCTTACATCTAACCCATGTACTCTTGTCCAGCAGGATAAAAACCCTGCATCACATTGAACTGTGATACCCTTGGGGATACATGGCGAGACTCGTTATCTCAACGCCACTCCACTGGGCAGATTGTCTCTCTAACACAGAGCAAGTCTCCCCGCAGGCTAACAAACCTGCACATTACCTCAACGCTTAAACAACAAAAGCTGAGAAGAGCTAGCAAGTGTTAAAACGACGCCTCAGCGCGGCCATAACACCCTTCGGGCACCTGTTGGCCTATTCCACGCACCAACAGGCCTTCCCGGAGGCTAGCCCACAAGTTCATCCGGGACTCGTTTCGATATGGCAGGACGCCCGTCGAGCTCCCGTGAACTCCACCTCGCACCGATATGGCAGGACGCCCGGGCGAGGTCCAGTCTGCAAGTTCATCCGGGACTCGTTTCGATATGGCAGGACGCCCGTCGAGCTCCCGTGAACTCCGCCTCGCACCGATATGGCAGGACGCCCGGGCGAGGTCCAGTCTGCAAGTTCATCCGGGACTCGTTTCGATATGGCAGGACGCCCGTCGAGCTCCCGTGAACTCCGCCTCGCACCGATATGGCAGGACGCCCGGGCGAGGTCCAGTCTGCAAGTTCATCCGGGACTCGTTTCGATATGGCACGACGGCCGTCGAGCTCCCGTGAACTCTGCCTTACACCAATATTTTGGGAACGCCCATTCAAGATCCAGATACTCACCTCGGTCACGCCCAATCTTTAACGCGGACTTGGGGGACTGAGCACCGATAGGTTGGTAACCCTACGGGTCTGCAGGCCAAGAGCAAGACAGATCTTAAGTCCCCATTCAAGATTGCACTTGACCGGGAACTTGGGGGACTTGTTGACAGTAGCCAGAGAGGCTACACCAGGGCCCGCAGACCCCCAGCAAGCGCACCAGGGCCCGGCCCAGGACCCAGGATCGGATCACCAGCACCAGGCCTCGGGGCCCAGCGGTCTATCCTGCCTCCAGGGGTCCTGGGACCGGGGACGCCTGCCTGCCAAAGAGGGCACCAGAATGTCCAAACAGAAGAGAACTAGTCCCACATCGAAGGATGAGGCCAGCCCTCACCCCCAACCGCCTATATATGGGCCTCAACTACCACCATAAATAGGTAACTGATCTCAATCACCGCTTACATACGTGCTTAAGTTATATACATTCGAACTATACTGACTTAGGCATCGGAGAGGAGAAGACCGGCCCGCCCGGTATTCCCCTTAGTGAGCAGGTTTGCAGGAGATCACTTGGAGGATTCATCTGTATCTACTAGACCCCCGGGTTTAGGCAGAAACATCACCCAATCAGAGTGTTTTATTAAATGACGTGGTTATACCACATAAATGATGTCAAAATGTGGTTCACAAGCACAAATCGACCGAGATCGAATCCTGAGTGTCACAAGAAATCCTTCCATATCTGATTGTGACATGTTTTTGTAAGTGGCATTTTCTCACCAGAAATTCTTCCATATCTTTATATCTACCAGTCCTATAGGTCCCATGCCAAGTACTCTTCATGCTAGCTCTATAGCACTAAGCTAAACTGGCTAAACTGGCCAAACCATTTTCATGTAGACTAAGAAACAATGGAGAGAACTCACAAAGCTCATTGTTTAGTCCTAACCTTTCCAGCCCAAGGCCATATCAATCCCATGCTTCAATTTTCCAAGCTTCTTCATCACAAAGGACTCAAAGTCACTCTTGTCACCACTCATTATCTCCTCAACACACTACAACTCCAGGCCGGATCCAGTAGGTGCAACGTTGCCCTCGAGACCATTTCCGATGGCTACGATGAGGGAGGATACGCAACAGCTGAAAGCGCAAACGCTTACTTGAAACGCTTCTGGGAAATAGGTCCCCAAACTTTAGCTAAGCTCCTCGAGAGGATGTCCAGCTCTGAGTACCCGGTAGATTGTATTGTTTATGATGCAATCATGCCTTGGTCTTTGGATGTTGCGAAGAAGTTTGGGATCTTTGGGGCTGTGTTCTTCACTCAGTCTTGTGCTGTTGGAAGTATATATTATCATGCTCACAGACAGGGGCGGACGCAGAAAATTATGTGAGTGGGGGCAAAAAAAAAGTTCTAGCTGCGCGAAGCGCAATTTTTTATTTTATTTCAATATTAGTCTTTAGTTTTTTTTAAAATATGTGTACGTGTTGAGATCTGTCATAAAAAATGGTGTAAATGAATGCGATGCCAAGTTCTCAGCAGCGGATCTAGAAAATTTGATCAAGGTAAGGCAAAAATAATGAATCGTACCTCTTCTATCAGTTGTCGAACGAATACAACGCATAGTAATAAAGATATACAAAAAAATTCTCTATAATTGAGATTTATGAAATTTAAGACAATTCAATAGAAATTACGTCATTCAATAGAAATTACGTCTTATTTGAACTCTTGCACGCATCAGTTTTTTTTTTGGTTTATTATAAAAGTTTTTGGCCTATCATTATTCAAATCAATATCTTAGAAAAATGCAGTATTTTTGAGTTGTGATAAGAAGAAAAAATAATTAAGAAAAACCTGAAAGTCTCCCCAATTCACCATGGTTTTGCCCTATTTTTGCCATTTACACAAAACTTTTCTTGTACTAAATCTATATAATCTATTACTAACTACAAGAACCCAGTCTAGGCAATTGCCTAAGCTTGGCTCTACATGGATCCGCCCCTGCTCACAGAGGACTGTTGAAGCTTCCTGTTAGTGGTGATGATGGGGAAATTTTGATCCCAGGGTTGCAGCTGCCGCTTCAAGCTGTCGATTTCCCATCCTTTTTGTGCGCGCGCGATTTGGGTTTGTATTCTGCTGTCTATGATATGGTTATAGGTCAGTTCTCTAATGTTGATGAGGCTGATTGTGTTCTCTGCAACACATTTTATGAGTTGGAACCAGAAGTAAGTAACACACGAACACACGCAGTTAATTATATGTATACTTACTGTATGCATACGTATCTTAATTACTACTACTATTTTGCATGTGTTTTAGTTTCATAAGAGATACTACTATATATTGTCCATCCCCCAAAACTAAAAAGATCAAAAGTGCTAGTTAAACGTCCTTATCAGTACGTATAACGATTAATTGATCGACGTAAACTAAATTGAACAAATATCAATTAATTTATGGATAAATTACTAGTCACGTACTCTTTATAGTGGTAGTATCTCGATAATTTAGTCCTCGTGTTTTTAATTTCAATCGATCATTCATTGTGGTTTTAATTATCCTCTAATTGGTCCATTTCATCCAAATTGATTGTTTACCATTTTTCAACTTCCTCAAATGCCCTATGTGTTGTCTTATTATTCTTCTTCTTTTTACTTTCCCTTCTTCAAAACCAAAACCGAAAAGATACCCAAAATATCTGGGTTTATAATTGTCGATCTTCAATTCAAGAATTTTACAATTGCAAACTGATTGTAATGGAAGAAAAAAAAAATACAAATTGATTTGAAACATACTGCTAATAAATTTAAATAGCATTACCATATAGTCACGATAAAATAAAATTCTATAAAATCTCAATCATATCAATATACACCAAAATGAAATTAAAATAATTCTCTTCATCATCCTTAGCACTAATTAAACACTCTTTGAGCTCCGACAAAAAAAATTATATAAATAATTACAATTTCATATAATTAAACTTAATTACAAACAATATTACTACACTAGGCTAAATTATTATTATAATTATTATTTTTTTTTTTTTTGGGTCAGTAAGGCTCAAAATTAATTGAGCTACTTAGTTTTCCATGGTCAATATTGTATATTCTCCGGTATGGTTTTGAAGAAAATTTGAAAGAAAATAAAAAGAAAAAATAATAAAACAACACCTAAAAACATTTGAGGAAATTAGAAAATAGTTAACAACCATTTTGGATAAAATGGACTAATTGGTTGAAAATTGAGACTATGAGGAGTGATCAGTTGAAATTGAAAGTATGAAGACTAAACTGTCGAGACTCTAAAATTATAAAGAGTGATCAGTATTTTGTCCTAAATTTATATATAGGAGTTAGCTAGACTTTTGGGGTTATAATATCATGATTCGTGTATATCATATTATATATGTGTGTGTGATTATATATATATTGTATGCTAATAGTTAGACTTCGTCCAATAAAGCAGCCAATAAATTAATCTTGGTCATCATTACTCAATTGTTTTCTTATGGCTTAAGGTTGCTCTACATATGCATGTATACATAGGTAGTAGAATGGATGTCGAAGCTTTGGCCATTGAAGACAATAGGACCAACAATCCCATCCATGTACTTGGATAACCGACTTAAAGAGGACACGGGTTATGGCGTCAATCTCTTCAAGCAAAATCAATTTTGCATGAAATGGCTCGATGAACAGCCGAGGGGGTCTGTTGTTTATGTGTCATTTGGTAGTGCAGCCGAGCTTGGAGCTGAGAAAATGGAGGAGCTGGCTTGTGGATTGAAGAGTAGCAAAAGCAAGTTCCTGTGGGCGGTTAGGGAATCAGAAGCAGTCAAGATCCCAAAAGGGTTCGTGGAGGAGACATCTGAGAAGGGTTTGGTAGTTTCCTGGTGTCCCCAACTGGAGGTTTTGGCTCATGAAGCTATGGGGTGCTTCATCACACATTGTGGTTGGAACTCCACATTAGAGGCTTTGAGTTTAGGGGTTCCAGTATTGGCAATGCCACAATGGACTGATCAAGGCACCAATGCCAGGTACATTATAGATGTGTGGAAAATTGGGATTAAAGCTTCAGCTGATGAGAAAGGAATTGTAAGGAAAGATGTGGTAGAACATTGTATAAGTGAAATGATTGAAGGAGAGGCGGGAAAAGAGAGTCGAAGGAATGCTATGAAATGGAAAGAAGTTGCTAGAACTGCTATGGCTAACGATGGAAGTTCTGACAAAAACACGGATGAGTTCATCGCAAAAATAGTACACTATGTGCAGCCCTAGCTACTCTTAGTCCATAAGAAATTGTGAAGTAATTATAGGTTCTAGTGATATCATTTTTGTTATAGAATTCTGGTTTTATTGTTTGAATCGAATTTGGTGTATTCTATAGTTTTGTTGTGTTATGCAAGAGCATATATAGTTCTACAATCGAAGTAGGTTTACAAGAGAATAGTTCTACAATGAAGTTTGTTTACTAGGGATTTTATCAGATTAATAAATCAAAATTGTTACTCAGACAGCCAAAGATTTTTTTACTAAGAAGTAGTTAAACGAATTTATGAATAAAAATTATCAAAATTACATACAGCCAAAGATCAAAATTATCCGACAATATCGAGGTACTATCACTCTCATAACTATAATGCATCCGAAAATTGTAATGTTTCTTCTGTTGAATGGTTGCAGTACTACAAAAAACTGAATCTAGACAAAAATGTACGTGAACAGAATATGGAGGAACAAGTACGTAGATACAATAAGAAATGAGATATAACCAAGAAATGTGTCAATCTTTCCTATTATCCACAATATGCTTGAAAAAATATCCCAAATATACTCTTGGACCTTCTCTCTTTGCCAACACTCTATGATCAACGCTCACGAACTTATCATTCGATCGTATCTGCACCAAAACACGCATGATTATCACAAACAAAAATAACATGCACCGGTAAATGATTGTTAGAGGGCCACGGCTTGCCTGTATGAGATTAATTTCAAATTAATGTTGACGATTAGAGATCCAGGAACAGGGAGAACATCAATCCACCAATGTGATCTTGAAGTAGAAATGTTATGAAATTAAGTGCCATCTGAGTGTTTGGCTGTGCCAATTGTGAGCTCAGGCTCAGGACATGGAGGATATATAGTAGTGACTAGTGACCAACAATAAGATGCTATTTTGCGCAATCCAAACCCATGGGATCCCTGGTATAGTACTCAGCCTTCACCTCCCTCGGCAGCTCATGAAACCCATTCATCGCCTATAACTGTTAATATTTTGGTCTGGATACTAACATTCTCCCCCTCCAGACCAACTAGGGGAACACTATGCGAGATGACTTCTACAGGAAGTCCATCCCGGCGGACTTGCTGCAAAACTCCAACTTGGGCTGTGCCGTGTGTTTTTCTTGGTTATGGAACTGAGGAGATGGGCTATCGGTTGTGGAATATAATCACCAAGAAGCTGGTTAGAAGCAGGGATGTGGTGTTTCATGAAGATCAGACAATTGCTGATTTTGACAAAGCACATTGATCTCCGGTATCATTGGATACGAGATGTGGTGGCGAAGAAGCTGTTTCAGCTGAGGAAGGTTCACACAAATAAAAATACTTCGGATATGTTGACCAAAGTGGTGCCACAGCCCAAGTTGGAGTTTTGCAGCAAGTCCGCCGGGATGGACTTCCTGTAGAAGTCATCTCGCATAGTGTTCCCCTAGTTGGTCTGGAGGGGGAGAATGTTAGTATCCAGACCAAAATATTGAATGTCACAATTGTAATTGTGGTGACATCAAAGGCTTATTTGGCATGGAAATGGATGGCCAAGATTGAATGGTGTATTAGGTAAGTCTCTTTCCTTCATCAAAGGGGAGAGGGGCGGATCAGAAAAAGAAATAAGAAGAAAAAAAGGGGGCTGTTCTTCTGGAGAGAAGAAGAAGAAGAATAGGGGTCCATTCCATTCCAAGTGAGGGGTGTGAAAGAGAGAGAGCTTTGTGTAAACACTTTGAGAAGCAAGTGTTGTGTTGTAGGTAGCAAACAAGCGAGTAGGAGGTTTGAGTTTCTTCTTCAAGGTGTGTGTTTTGAAGAGGTGTATCTCCTTGTATCCATTCTTGTGATAGTGGATTCTTGTTGCTGCTGCCCCGTGGATGTAGGCTTACTGCCGAACCACGTATATTTGTGTGTTCTCTCTTTATCTGTTGCATCTATACTTGTGCTGTGATCCGTGTTGGCTTTGTGTGCTCTGTGTTTGTTGTTGTTTGGTTGCTCTGTACTCTTCTTTGCAGGTGATACTAGTTTCCGCATTATATCAGTGATATTAGGATCTCCCCAACAATAACATCTCCTCCAACACTCTCTGCCGCCCGACGGATATCTTGGATTACCTTGCATGTCAGGCTTTTCGGTAACATCACCAAGGTCGACGACCGGAATATTGAATTGTCGATGGCCAGTTGGTTTGCCGAAACTCGGGATCTCCTCGGTTGAGGGATGTTTTGCCTTGCAGATGAAAATGGATGGGACTTTGGTGATTCCATGATTTCCATCATCGACAAGACCTTTGACACCAGCTTTGGATTCATCTAATTCCTTTAGCTGTGGTTTACGTTCTTGAGTATTGGCCATTTTCTGTACATCAGAAATGTAAGAATCGTGGCTACCTCAAAATGCAGAAGCTCTTATTTATAGCTTTGAAGTACGTACTGCATGTGCATGGAGTTATGGGGATTGTTCTACCACTACCATGATGTGTAGGTGATCGACGTGCGTCAAAAAATGTCCATGAAGTTGTTTATCCTCGGTGCCATTGATAATTAAGTCGATCATCATCTGTCCGTAAACAACGTTGTACGTAGTTCCATCGCTATGCAAGTCATGGCAGACGACCTCAGCTCAACAACAAAAGCTTTAGCTTCCTCTCTATATAATTTTTCTTTACTTCACTGTCCTTGTTTCTTAATTTGCTTCACTAGCTAGTCACAGTGTGGCGTGATTGATTCTTAATATGCAAATGACATACCAAAACCTTACATGCCCGGCCGCCGATTTGTTAGTTTTCTGTCTTTTGTTTTAGGTCTCTTTGTTTTATTCTTGTTGTCCATTTAGATCATCTCTGATAGATGATTGAGCTCTAGTGCTCTACGGATTTAGATCGTAATATTGCAGAGACGTACGTACCAATTTATTGTAATATTGCATAATATGAAATACAGATTAGAATATTGCACAGTTCACAGTTGATTACAGAACCACATTTATTTTTCAAACTCTTACAATGACGTACACTGGGGAATACCATCAGAAGTTCAAAACAGCTCCTTGATCAATTCAGTTGATGGTGAACCAGAGTTGCAATGAAGTCATCAATGTTCTTGTTAGAACGTCCACCTTCATCCACAGCCTTTCTGGCCAATTCTTTCAATGCTATAGCATTCCTCTGTATTTCTTTTCCCCTCTCTCCCTCCAATATTTCACTAACACAATGCTCCACTTCTTCTTGCCTTACAATCCCTTTCTCATCAACTTGAGCTTTGATCCCAACTTGAGCTTTGGTCAGTCCATCTAGGCATTGCAACCATTGGTACCCCCAAACTCAAAGCCTCCAATGTGGAGTTCCAACCACAATGTGTAATGAAACAACCAACTGCTTCATGAGCCAAAACCTCCAGTTGGGGACACCAGGGAACCACCAAACCTTTTGCAGATGTCTCCTCGACAAACCCTTTTGGGACTTTGCTTGCTTCTGATTCTCTAATCACCCACAAGAATTTGTTTTTGCTACTCCTCAATCCGAAAGCCAGTTCCTCCATTTGCTCAGCTTCAATTTTTGCTCGGCTGCCAAATGACACATAAACAATAGACCTCTTTGGCTGTTCATTAAGCCAATTCATGCAAACATCGGTCTTTGTATTAAACATGTTGAAACCATAGTCTTTATCATCTTCAAGGCGCTTATCCAGGTATTCGGATGGTATAGTTGGTCCAATGGTCTTCATTGGCCAAACCTTTGCCATCCAATCCACCGCCTATATATGAAGACCAAAAGAGTTTAAGGTTACTTAGCTCATGATGAAAATTTATCTAGTCATGTAGTACACAATGTCTAGTAAGATGTGATATATATGCTACAGAAAGTGATATCTAGTCATGTAGTACACAATGTCTATAAAGATATGAAGCATATGGTCTATGTAAAATTAATCATTAGTTTATAAAACTCCAAAATCATATGAAAGCCAAACAAAGTGGCATGAATTAGACAGGTTCCTATATACTTACTTGTTTTTCCAACGCATAAAATGTATTGCAGAGTACCCAATCAGCCTTGTCAACATTGCAGAACTGATCCACAACAACCAATTTATAGACGGCCGGGTGAGACCCGAAATCAGATAGAAAGGATGGCAAGTCTGAGGGCACAAGAGTCGGCAACCCAGGAAGCGATATTTCAGACTCAACCACAGGAAGTTTCAGCAATCCACTATTCACATGGCAGTAGACGGTGACAACAGCACAAGACTGTGTGAAGAAAATAGCCCCAAGAATTCCAAATTTCTTGGCAACATCCAGAGGCCAAGGCAAGAATGCATCATAAACAATACAATTAATTGGTAACCCTGAACTTGAAAGCTTCTCAAGAAGC
Organism: Potentilla sterilis; assembly: GCA_963682095.1. Lineage (NCBI taxonomy): Eukaryota > Viridiplantae > Streptophyta > Magnoliopsida > Rosales > Rosaceae > Potentilla > Potentilla sterilis. The sequence continues at coordinate 46,116,421 of OY821762.1, read as the reverse complement.
TCAGCCAAAGTTTGTGACCCTGATTTCCTCAAGCTCTCTAAATAGACATCTACGCTTCCTGCTTCTGCTCTCCCACCTTGATCATAACCATCAGAGATCGTCTCCAGTGGAATATGCCTGGACCCTGACCAGTGCATAGTCTTGCACACAAAGCGAGTGGTGACCAGTGTCACTGTGACTCCTCTATGATCTAAAAGCTTAGAGAATTGGAGCATGGGATTGATGTGGCTTTGGTCAGGATAGGGTAAGACCAAACAGTGAGCTCTGTAGGCTCTTTGTTGATCCTTCTCCATTTCTCTGTCTATGTATTGCAGAGGGGGGGGTGTTTGGGCCACAATTGGAATTTATTTCAATTGGGCTTTCACCCCGAAGCCCAGAAGGGTTTTGATCAAAGTCAAACCCTTTAAGATCGTGCTTTCCCGCTTCAACCAAGGAGGGTGAGTTGGAAGGGGAACGTGAGTTGCTTCCTAATCCGATTGGGGTTGTCTCGTAGCAATCCATCAGCGAAGATATTTGTTGAGATTGAGAAGCAATATAGCAATGATTTCAATACCTACGCTAGGCTATCAATCATTAACAACTACGAGCCATGCTGCACCATGCTTTAGGGAAGTTTTTAGAGGAACCGGCCATACTACGCAATGATGAAAGTTGAACAGTAACAGAAGCATAACAAGCAAGGTCATGACGTGTTGCTCCAAACTTCGAAGCTTCAATACCAACTATACCTCTGATAATATCTTTGCCGATTTGATGGGAAGTAGGATAAGGGAGGACACTCCTAATGAATCTCAAGGATCCGCCGGGCTGGAGTTGACAGCCCTAGGGGTCCTTGAGCCGTATAAATATAACTCTGCTGGCATCTAGGAAAAGGTTCTCAACCAAATACAAACAACCACAAGTTCTAGCGCAACGCTAACTTGCCAAAGCCTCTCCGGAGCAACTCACGCAATCCGCCTCCGCCCCACGATCGATCTAATCTCGTGCTTGTGCCGAGCGCTTTGCTGAGCTACTCACGCAACTCGCCTCCGCCCTACGACGGATCCAATCTCGTACTTGCGCCGAGCATTTGCTGAGCCTCACGCAACCCTCCTCCGCCCTCTTACGATCGATCTAATCTCGTACTTGCGCCGAGCATTTGCTGAGCCTCACGCAACCCTCCTCCGCCCTCCTACGATTGATCCGCTCTCGTACTTGTGCCGAGCGTTTGCTGAGTCTATCGAGTCAGTCCGCTACCCCCGGTAGCAATCGAGTCTGTCAGTCCGCTACCCCTGGTAGCAATCGAGTCGTCACTCCGGCGACACACCCGTGGTCTTGGAATAGCTCTGCTTTGCTTCTCCGGATCAAAGTAAGATCCTCAATCCTCGAGGGGTTGGGAAGAAAATCCTGGTAGAGAGTTCTATTCAGGTCTTGTTCGAGCCCTGTACGCCGGCTTAGTCAGCGCCCGCGTAACAGTCGCTTGACCAGGAAGTCAGAGTCGAATTGGGAGCAGACGAAGCGACTCGCCAAGGGGGTCGCACGCAGTCGAGTTGCACCGCTCCAAGGGTGCTGGCACGCCTAAGCACAACACAGAAACACAGCAACCACAAACCAGTGCTGACTGTTCGCCGGGTGCTGAACCCGCCACGAACATTTTGGCACGCCCAGTGGGACCGGTGTCAAAGATTGCAGGATCTACAAGGGGTAATCCTTACGTAAGGGTGACCATGTCTTGTTTGAAGATTTCCCACAAAGGGCTGATCCAGCATGGAACAGCTGAGTGTAGGGGATTAACTGACGCTGAAGTTAAGGAAGTGTTTGGCGGGACTTTGGCAGACGCAAAAGCTATTGCTGCTGCCCTTAAAGCCCTGCGAAGCAAAAAGGGTCTGAATCCGGTTTCCGAGCCACCTGTTTCGGAGATCGAAGAAGAGACCACTGAAATCACTGCCGCTTCTCAGGATGACGACCGCGCTGTCGGCTTTGTTAACCGGGAAGCTACATCTGGTTTCTTGGAAACGGGGTCCGCGGATGAATCCGCTGATCCAAGTGCGTCACCTGTGGTACAATTTACTGGGGAGTCTGCAACTCCCACGGAGGAGACGGATACTCTGAAGATGTTGATCGAAAAGTCTTGTCACACAGACGAGGCGCTGAGGAGGGCCAATGATGTGGTCATTGATCTAAGTGAATCCGTTAGGCGTATGCAGACGGAGCAGCGGGGGTTCACTGCCAATTTCAAGTACCTCGCCGAACAGCAGGATCGGCTGGGGAGCGACTTGACCGCCTATGCCAGGAGCTCCGAGGGCAGCTGGCAACAGCAGCAGGAGCAGTTGGCGGAAACCAATACCGCGCTCGCCAACCTGAGTGTCTTGATGAATCAGTTGCTGGAACGGGGTGACCACCCCGAGGGGTCCGGCCGTACAGTTATGGATCCAGCTCAGCTAAAGGACCAGCGCAAGCGCGACGCCGGTCGTGGTGGAATTGGCGGATCTAACAACAGGGCCACTAATAGTCAAAGGGGAGGTCAGGTTCCTCCTACAGAGCCGGTTAATAACGATCAGCCGGTACCTCCAGCGAACGCCGTGGCTCAGATAACCCTGGAGGACATTGGCAGGATCTTCGCTGACAAGCTCAGAGAGCTGCAGGGGTTGCCCGACGTCGACAAGACGTACGAGAATCCGTTGATTCCTGAGATCAATGCGGTGCCCTTCCCGGTCGGTTTCAAGCCAATCCGTTTTACGCCGTTTACTGGCCAGACATCTGAGGATGCTGAGACGCACATCATGCGTTTCACCAATGAATCAGGTCAATATGTTGAGAACCCGATCATGAAGCTGAAGCTATTTCCCACATCCCTGGCAGGGGAAGCAGCTATCTGGTATAAGCGTTTAAGGCCTGGGTCAATTCCAGACTGGAAGACCATGGAGGTCATGTTCAGGACCATGTTTGGGGTTGTAGAAGCAAAAATCGGACTCAAGGACCTGGCAGAGACTGAACAGAGGCCTGACGAGTCTGCCACGGATTATTTGCGACGCTTCAAGCTGGAGCTAACTCGCTGTGAGATGGAAATTCCAGAGGAGCACGCTGTGCGGATGGCGATTGATGGCTTGATAGATGAGATCCGCCAGGGTTTCAGGCAGGTTCATGTGACCACGATGGCGGATCTGACTAATCGTCTGGGTCAAGAGCAGCACTATGTTGATCGGTCCAGGGAGAGGAACGAAAGAAGGAAGGGGATTCCGATGTCCTACTATCCGGGAACTTTGAAGCCCAAAACTCCAATTCCGACCGCTGCTCAGACCGTGGCAGCCGTCCAGGCGGATGCAGTTCCTAGGCCAATCCTAACATGGGTTGATGAAGAGAAAGTAGAGGTCGAGGTCGCAGCCATCGAGAGGACTGATCAGAAGCCTTTGCAGTCCCAGGTAGCGAAGCCGGTCAGGGAACCTATTAAGCTAGTTACTCCTCTTCCAACCAAATCAGCCTTTGATGCATACACCTATAACGCCCATAGGGCTCACGAGATTTTGCAAGAATTGTTCAACCAGGGGCGGCTGCATCATGACGGATTTGCCCCCAAGCCTGATTATATGGCGGGGAAGACATACTGCAGCTATCACAATATGAACAATCACAATACTAAGGATTGTGTGAAGCTGAAGGACCAGTTGCAGATATGGATCAATGACAACGTCCTGCAATTGGAGAATCCTAAGGAGCCTCAATGGACGAAGGCTAAGGGTGCACCGCGGGTGAATGCTATCGAGATCAGCGTTGGTCCGAGTCTGCCGCAGCAGTGTAGGAAGCAGGTTTCCAGGTTTCAGGAGTATACTTACGACGCAAGCAAGGCGGAGGAAATCTGGGAAACCATCACTACAAGAAAAAAGGGTTTTGCCGACGAAAAAAAAAAAACGGCCAACGAAACAGTTTTTTCGTCGGCAAAAAAAAAATTTCGTCGGCCATTCCCATAGAATGGCCGACGATTTTTTTTTCGTCGGTAAAAATGAAAAATCGTCGGCTATACTCCTATAATGGCCGACGATTTAAAGTTTTCGTCGGCTATAAACTTTTGGAAGAATGGCCGACGAAAATTAATTATTTCGTCGGCCATAAGATTTTTTTAAAATAATTATTTTACGAAAAATGGCCGACGAAAATTAATTATTTCGTCGGCCATAAGTTTTTTTTAAAATAATTATTTTACGAACAATGGCCGACGAAAATTAATTATTTCGTCGGCCATACGTTTTTTAAAAATAATTATTTTACGAACAATGGCCGACGAAAATTAAGCATTTTGTCGGCCATAAGTTTTTAAAAAAATAATTATACGATTATTTTTGACAGAAAACGACAAAAGAATAGCCGACGAATACTAGGTTTGATTTTGTCGGCTATGATTAAAAAAAAAATAAAAAAAGAGCAGTTTCCATTTTCTATCACTATCGACAAACCATTGCTTCATCCTTCAAATGCAAATGTGTCGTGAAATAAGACATGACCAAAATATTGAAATACGGCTACGGTTGAAAAATGGGAAGATTCCGACAAAATCTGTGTGCCGAATGTTGCGGTTAACTGTTTTTTACTTCCGTTTTCCTATGGGTAGCCTTACGGTCGGTAAATATTTTGTGGAAAATTTTTATACGATTAGTCGCGTCTCATCAATCTGAAACTATTCTCTATTGAAGATCAGGCCAAAAAACGTCATTTAGACGGGCCAATTTCCGTTTTAAAGCGTTTAGAGGTTTGACTCACCCGGTTGACCGTCCTGATCGAGCCTTTAACGTTGTCAGATGTAGTTGGATTTTTTTTCATACATGTATTTAATCTTAACGGTGATATCTGACGGTTGGAATAGATTTTCCAAACTTTTAGATTCAAAATCGGAACATATGTACTAATGTTCCTTAACTTGTTTACTAAGTGTTTAAGTGAATGTATAGTTTCAAATAGTTACTATACGTACACTCTTCAAATGCAAATATGTCGTCAAATAAGATATGACCGAAATAATGAAATACGTCTACGGTTGAAAAATAACAAGATTCCGATAAAATCCGTGTGCCGAAATAATGAAATCAGTCAAAACCCGGTTTACTGTAGATTTGGCGTCCGGCGTCCGAATGACGATTGTGATACCATTCCCGAAAGGGAACGACGCCAGGAATCAAACTCATAGCTTTGCCACGATGTGTGGGCTTTTTCGGGCTTTCGAGTTCGTTTAGGGCCTCAAAACCGCAGTTTAGTATGTTTTCATAGAATAGCCGACGAAATATTCAAATTTCGTCGGCTATTCTCTAAGTATAGCCGACGAAACATTCAAATTTCGTCAGCTATTCTCTAAGTATAGCCGACGAAACATTGTATTTCGTCGGCTATTCTCTAAGTATAGCCGACGAAACATTGTATTTCGTCGGCTAAACTCTTGATCCGCGCCTTTTTATTGTCCGCCGTTGGATGGCTCAGATCCAACGGCTGTTGATTTTCCAAAGTATAGCCGACGAAATATATTAATTTCGTCGGCTATTCTCTAAGTATAGCCGACGAAACATTGTATTTCGTCGGCTATTCTCCTTCTAAATCTTTTAAATCTTCCTCCCGCCTTTTTTCTCTCATCCTTCCCCCCCCCCTCCTCCTCCTCCTCCCCCTCCTCCGGCCTCCTCCTTCCCCTCCTCCTCTTCCCCCTCCTCCGGCCACCTCCTCCTCCTCCCCCTCCTCCGGCCACCTCCTTCTCCTCCTCCTCCGGCCTCCTCCTTCTCCTCCTCCTCCTCCTCCGGCCACCTCCTTCTCCTCCTCCTCCTCCTCCTCCTCCTCCTCCGGCCACCTCCTTCTCCTCCTCCTCCGGCCTCCTCCTCCTCCTCCTCCTCCGGCCTCCTCCTCCTCCTCCTTCCCCTCCTCCTCCTCCCCCTCCTCCGGCCACCTCCTTCTCCTCCTCCTTCCCCTCCTCCTCCTCCGGCCACCTCCTTCTCCTCCTCCTCCTCCTCCTCCGGCCTCCTCCTCCGATCCGGTATTTTTTTTTGCCCAAAATGCAGTTATAGCTGACGAAATTGACATTATTTCGTCGGCTATAACTTTAAAATATTAATATATTCCGACGAAATAGCGACGAAATAGGCCAATTCGTCGGCTATACTTCAGAACAAATAGCCGACGAAACCAAATTTCGTCGGCCATACTCGAACAAATAGCCGACGAAATCATTTTCGTCGGCCATAATTCGTCGGCCAAGGTTGGAATGGCCGACGAAATTTTTTTTTTCGTCGGCCATTGGTATTACCGACGGCGTATTACCGACGACTTATGGCCGACGAAATTTTCGTCGGCAGAGGGTATAGCCGACGAAAAAATGGAATGGCCGACGAAAAAATTTTCGTCGGCTATTCGGCCGTATCTGGTAGTGCATGGTGCACCATAAGGCGCCAGAAATTCAGGAGTTTTACCAAGGCCATCCTAGCAATGGGGATGGCGGATTTACATGTCTTTTCCATGAGTCTTTTGACCACTCTAGTTCTGAATGTGTAGGTCTGAAGGATCAGTTGCAGGAATGGCTGAACGATGGCAAGCTGGGGTTCGACGCCAGCGAACCTAGGCCCTGCCCAGAATTTTGGGTTGGGGCGATTGAAGAAGAGGACATGGTGATGGTCCCTCGCTCCAAGCTCTGCCTCATGTGCAGACTAACTACAGGGCAGCCGATTACTTATGAGGAGTTTCAGGCAGCCTTGAAGGAAGCGGAGGAGAAGGCTGAAAGGAGAGCCCTCGAGAAAGCTAAGTTAGAGCATCCGCCGCCCGAGAAGTCAAGCAGGGAGAGTTACAAGCGGATGAAATACCATCACGGGTCCGAGGACAGCTGCGCCAGCAGGGCAAGGCCTAGGCAAGGTCCAGGACCGTCCGGAATCAAATCAGCTACGGCTGGGGGTTTGCAGAAGGCTGCGAATCCAGGGCCATCCGCGGAGGTCTATATTCCGCCAGCGTCTAGGAACGATCCGAAGGCGGACAGATGGTATACCCAGCGGGCTGGCAAGGCAGTTGAGCTTGCAGCAGTGACCACCCGGAACGAGCGGAGACGCTTTGGCAAGGCGAAAAGAACCTTGGCGGATCTGGCATCGGGAAGGGTAACCGAGGAAGAGCTGTCAGTACCCGTGGAGCGGGTGGAGGAGATCCATAAACGCTACAAGGTAAGAACCAAATCATACGTGGACTCTAGGCGACAGCGAACCTCGGACGTTCCACCGGCACCTCGAAAGAGTGTGCACGATAGGGTGGCTGATCTGCCAAGATCCACTGGGGCACCTCAGTCCAGGCCAAGGCGAAAACTGGATTTCCCTCCTGAGCCTTCGAAGGCAAGGAAGTCTCCTCCAAAGAAGTCACAACCGGAAGCTGCCGGGAAGCAAGGGGCATTGGAGGCTCAGGAAGATGTGATGGTGATTGACACCAGCAAGGGTTCCACCGTTATGCGGTGGATACCAAAGGAAAACAGCGCGTCATTGGCGGCGAGCACGAGCAACGTGGGGGTTTCTGAGAGGGAGGTTGTTCCCAAGGAATCCAGAGTGGTTTTGGCGGAAACAAGCGGGCCGTCCGCTACCGTACCTCGGGCAAGGCCAAAAGGGCCTAAGGCGCCAACCAACTTCGTGGAGTACGCAGCTAAGAAGCTGCAGATGACGGTGCCGACTAGGACGTCCTCAGTCACCTCCATTATACAAGCTGACTCCGACGTAGGAGACCTAGACCTGGATAAGGAAGAAGAAGTGGTCGACTATGAGGATGAGCCCGAAGCGGTAGACGAAGGAGAGGTGCCAATGGACGAAGAGCAGACCGGGGATGAGGCCATGACTCACCATTGCAACATGGTCTTCATTCTGTCATCTGCTTATGCTCTGCCAGAGCCTTTGCCCACTGCTCACTTCATCAACAACGAAGAGGCTTCTCATCCTGTTTACTCAGTACAGGAGCCTGAGGGTGGGGGTGAGGCAGAAGCTGAGCCCGGGGTTTTTCGGTCCAGCCATCGATATCCGGAGGGGGCTGGAGACCTTCTGAAACAATGCGTGATGTTTGTCAAGCCTACGTTCGACATGTCCCAGCATCTGAAGCCTCTATACGTGACGGCAGAGGTGCAGGGCATGAAGGTCCGCAAGATCTTAATAGATACAGGGGCTGCGGTAAACGTCGTCACCACTACTCTTGTGGAACAACTGAAGATTCCAAAGGACAAAGTCATCCAGTCTGTCTCCAAGGTGAAGGGGTTTTCGGGGGAGGTAACTCCAACCGCTGGGGTGGCTGTGCTCCGAGTTAAGATAGGGCCCTCTGATGCCCATCACGCATTTTACGTGGCCAACGCGAACGCTCCCTACCATATGATCCTAGGGAGGGATTGGATCCATAAGGCGCTAGTAGTGCCTTCATCTCTCCACCAAGAGATGATCATGTGGGATCCAGTCACAGAGTTGCCAGTGCTCATCAAGGCAGATGAGCGCCCGTATTCGATAGCGGCCATCCAGTTGGAAGCCAGCTATTACAACAGAGACATGAGACCTCTCCGGATTGAGGAGGTCGACCATAGGGGGCATCCACTTGGGGTGACCCATAGTGAGCTGTCTCAGTGGGGAATTGCCCAGGTTATGGCGGATTATAGCCGGCCAATTTCCAATGAGCTCCGTCCCAATACTTCCAATGAGTGACGCCCTCTCGCAAGAGGAGTCGGAGGCCTTTGCTAGTTTTATGCAGCGATTGGCGATTTATCGATTAGAGCGAATGGCCTGGGAGGAGGTGGCATTGGTAGAGTGTATTGAGGAAGAAGAGTTTGAAGCTTCGACAGGGGTGGAAGTAATTCAGCCTGCTCCAGCAGTGCTAGATGATACTCCGCCCAAGGTACGCGATCCTGTCGAAAAGATCAACCTGGGAACAGAAACGGAACCCATGGAAGTGGGGATCAGCCAGTACCTTAGACCAGATTTGAAGCAGCAACTGATAGGGTTGCTGCATGATTTTAAGGACTGCTTTGCCGAGAAGTATCAAGACATGCCGGGGTTATCAAGAGAGCTGGCTTGCCATCGCATTCCTATCAAGGAAGGATATAGGCCAGTTAAGCAAGAGCAACGGCGGATGAATGCTGAAACGGCAATGGCGGTCAAGAAAGAAGTTCATAGCATGGTGGACGCTGGGATAATCAGACCAACCCTTTATCCGGAATGGTTATCCAACGTCGTCCCTGTTCGGAAGAAGAATGGCAAAATCAGAGTATGTGTGGACTACAGGGATTTAAACGCTGCATCTCCTAAGGATGTTTATCCTATGCCCATAGCGGATATGCTGGTGGATGCAGTAGTGGGACACGAGTTGCTCTCATTTATGGATGGGACGGCAGGTTATCACCAGATTCCAATAGACGAGCCGGACATTCCTAAAACCGCCTTCCGCTGCCCTGGGTTCACAGGAGCGTTTGAGTATCTTAGTATGCCATTCGGCTTAACCAATGCAGGGGCTACATACCAGCGTGCAATGAACGTAATTTTCAGCATAATATTGGGGGACATCCTTGAGGTCTACATTGATGATGTGGTGGTAAAGTCCAAAAAGAGGGAAGACCACATTGATCATCTCCGAAGGGTGTTCACAATCATGCGAAAGCATCAGCTTAAAATGAATCCGGCCAAGTGTGTCTTTGGGGTTTGTGCTGGTGACTTTCTAGGGTTTGTGGTACATGAGAGAGGCATCGAGGTGTCTGGCGACAAAGTGCAAGCTGTGTTGGACGTGCCAGCACCGAGAAACAAGAGGGAGTTGCAGAGCTTGCTTGGAAAAGTCAACTTCCTCAGAAGGTTTATATCCAACTCAGCAGGCAAGGTGGCACCTTTCTCGTCTCTACTCAAGCTCAAACCAGGAGAAATCTTTGAGTGGAGTCCTGAGCACCAAGCTGCTTTTGACAGGATCAAGGAGTATTTGACTAGTCCGCCGGTCCTTCGGCCGCCGACGCCTGGTATCCCTCTCAAACTGTATATTTCTGCTTCTGATATCTCTGTCGCAGGGCTGCTAGCCCAGGATGAGACCCTGGCAGATGGAAAGAAAGTCGAATATGCAGTAGCCTACGTCAGCAGGACGTTGTTGGATGCAGAGACCAGATATTCGCTAGTCGAGAGGCTGTGTCTAGCTCTGTATTGCGCGGCCATTAAGCTCCGCCATTACATGCTTTCATTCACAACAATAGTGGTGGCACAGACTGATTTGGTGAAGTATATGCTAACGAGACCTATCCTAAGGGGTAGGATTGGCAAGTGGGTGTTAGCCCTGTCAGAGTTTTCCCTACAATACGCGCCACTCAAGGCCATGACGGGTCAGGCTATCGCGGATTTCCTGTTACACCATCCTATTGAAGGGGAATTCGCAGAACCGCCAGAGTTCGTTGACGTGATCCGATACCAGCCTTGGGTCTTATACTTCGATGGTAGCAGTACCAGTAAGTTGGCGGGTGCGGGGGTTTGTATCCAGAATCCAGCAGGTGTCAAGTATTTATACTCTTTTCAGCTGGAGTGGACATGCACCAACAACCAGGCAGAGTACGAAGCCCTACTCATTGGTTTGGAGCTGTTGCTCGACCTGGGGGCACAAGAAATTGAGGTACTTGGAGATTCCATGTTAGTTATTAATCAACTGTTGGGGATCTACAAGTGCGTTTCCTTCCATTTAGTACACTACTACGAGCGGGCTATTGAGCTACTGGATCGATTTATTGATGTTTCCTTAGACTATGTTTCGAGGGAGTTGAACTCAGCGGCCAACGAGCTGGCACAATTGGCCACTGGAATCAGCCTAGCCCAGGGAGTGAAGGAAAGAATCCTTAAGGTGGAGCGTAGAACTCTACCATCCTTTGTTATCCGCCAGAGAGAGCGCGGAGGTTGGTCGGTCGCTACAGTTGAGCCTGTCGATACTGACTGGCGGATACCGATCATAGCGTATTTGCAGGACCCATCTGCACCATCCGAGAGGAGAACTAGACATCTCGCAACAAGTTATCTTCTCAGGGGAGACGAACTCTTCCGTAGAGGGGAGGATGGAGTCCTATTGAGGTGTATCTTTGGCGTCGAAGCCAAGCGGATCATGAGAGAGGTACACCTAGGGGTCTGTGGTTCACATCAGTCCGGACCCAAAATGAGATGGCTTATTCGCAGATATGGATATCATTGGCCATCCATTTTGAAAGATTGTCATAGTTTCGCTCAGGGTTGTCAGGAATGCCAGCAACACGGGCCAGTGCAGCGGGTTCCTAACATTCCTTTGCAACCCATCATCAAGCCTTGGCCTGCTAGGGGCTGGGCATTAGATTTCATAGGAGAGATCAATCCACACTCATCTGCGCAGCATAAGTTTCTTTTGCTGGGCACCGATTTCTTTACTAAGTGGGTTGAAGCTATACCAACCAGGAACTGCGATGCAGATACGGTCATCCGCTTTGTTTTCCAAAACATCATCTGCCGCTACGGCATTCCAGAGTGTATAGTGGCGGACAGGGGGGCAGCCTTCATGGCTGAGAAGACCCAAACTTGGTTAGCGGATTATGGTGTCCAGTTCCTCCATTCCTCTCCTTATTATGCTCAATCCAATGGCCAAGCGGAAGCTACTAACAAGGTGATCATATCCATTCTGAAGAAGATGCTAGTGGATAGCCCGAGATCATGGCACACTCAACTTGACAACACGCTTTGGGCCTATAGGACCTCTAAGCGGACGCCTACAGGTACTACCCCTTATTCGTTGATGTATGGCCATGAGGCTGTCCTGCCAATGGAGATCAATGTAGCTTCTTTACGGGTTCGCGAGCAACATCAGCTCCTGGGTGAAGACTACGTCCAAGCCATGTTCCAAGAACATGAAGACCTCGACGAAAAACGGCTGGAGGCCTTGGACACTATCATCCAGGAAAAGCAGCGGATCGCCAAGGCATATGACAAGCGGACCAAGGGTAAAACCTATGGCGAGGGAGACTTGGTCTGGAGGGTAGCTCTGCCCCTAGACGAACCGGGTCGTGGCAAATGGAGTCCTCGCTGGGAGGGTCCATTTGTCATCGATCGAATCGTGGGCAAGGGGGCGTACCAGCTCCGAGACTTGGAAGGTGAAGTTCACAGAAATCCCATTAATGGGCGATATCTTAAGAAATACTTCCCAAGCGTTTGGGAGTTCGAGGTCCCTCCGGCAGATGACGGTGCTGGACAGAATTCTTAGTCCAGTACGCTCAAAAGGCAACAAGTTAGGACGGCACATCCTCCAGGGGTGTTTCCGCCGTTTTTGAAGTGTTCTTCTTTTTCATTGCGAAACCGTTGGGGTTTTGTTCTTCTTTTACCTTGTCTTATTTCAACATCCGCCAGGGGTGTTGATGTCCTCATACTTTTCATTATCAATCAAATTCGTATCTTGGCGAATGATAAGTATGAAAATTGCAAATTGCTTTATTTATACAAAGGCTTTGCGGCCAGGGGCATTACAAGGAAAAGAAAATACAACGAGAGCTACTAGCTAGCTCTGATACCATCCTACGTCTCTCTTAGTCTTCAGGGACTGGCGGATTCCTCGTGCTGCTGCTTGATCCTCTTGCCCAAATCCTCTTCTTCTTCGGAGCTCTGCTAATTCCAGGAGGGGAAAAGGAGTTGGAAAAAAGGGAAAGATGAGGATGCAGTGGCGGCGCTTGAGGAAAAACACACAGTTCCGCTGAGGGAACGTGTGGATGGGTTGCTCGGGGTGAAGGTCATCGAACGTGTCAATGACATTCATCCAAGCACCTAACCGGGTCACTCGCGTTAGACTGGCCGGGTGTTGTTTAAACACCAGGAAGCACGGCTTCAGGCCGCCTAACGCTAGGTGACCGGGGTTAGGATTTACTTAACGCTGGGTGACTGAGGTTACTGGGGTATTTAACCAGGATTGCGGTTTCTCTGGCGGAAGGGCTTGTGGCAGCCAGAGGGCTACGCCATTTGCTAACCACTCTACGATTGCCATATTTGTTCTAAGCAGGGTGATCTGGTGAGATTTTTGCTGCAACCAGGGGGTTCCTTTTATACTACATGTGCGAGAGGATCCAACGGTTGGGGGTTACGCGAGCTTTAATGCTTCGATCTACCCATCTTTATGAATCTATCCGTTTTCGGCGCCTGCTCGCTTGGGAATCGATGCGTGATCAATGGGGTTTGACTGGCGCCTTCTCGGTTCTTCCCACCGTTTCGGTAACTGTCAAATCCTGCATTTATACCAGTTTACTTTTCCCAAGCATCTGCTTCGGGCTGCCTGGCGTTGGGCCTACTTTCCATTTCTAGTGGGCCGGATAGGGGTTCGACGACGGACGGGCTTTCACCTTTTCGTCGAACCTAGCCCGTCATGGGGGAAACCACTTGTGAATCCTATCTAAGTTTACTCGGCTTGGCTCTGGCTTTGCCCATCCGCGCAGCCCAGTAAACTAAGGGGGCAACATAAGGGCAATATCCGACTTATCTTTCGCGTTGGATTTTTCGAAATTTTTGAACTCTCTTTAGGGCCAAGCCTGGTTGTCCTTTGAATAGGGGTTTTTAGGAACATCCGCGTTGGGGTGTGCCCTAAAACCTTTGCCGTTGGTAAGAATTGTGCGATGCAAGTCTTGATCCTAAAATTTTGTTTTATTTACAAAAGTAAAGGGGCTTTGCGGCCATAGTGATTACAAAGGCAAGTAACTAGTAATACATATCCGCCAACTAGCTCTGATACCATCTTGGTATATGGGGATCTTCGCCACCTCCTTCGACCCGAACCCGTTCCGAACAGGGGTTGTAGAGTAAGATCCTGAGAGATCAGCGGATGAAGCGTAGAGATAGGGGTGGCAGAGACTGTCTTGATGCCGAAGCAGAGTGGCACATAGACGTCCGCTACCTATAATCTCTCGGTTATGCAATGAGTTCAATAGCCCAGCGTTGTCCACGGTTATCCGATTCCCCTTCATATGGAGGAGGACAACTGGCCTATTGAAGCTCATTGCTCCTCTCTCCGGAGAGGAAGGTACCCCAAACCGCATCCATGCTGGGCTTCCGGCCGATGCGCTAGTGGGGTGCCAAATCGACAGCTACCAATCTATAATCACATCCGCCCGGAACATAACATGGGGTGTTATGGTTCGGGATTTGTTTAACATGGGGTATTATGATTCGGGGTGTTCAGCAGAACATCCGAACTAGATCTGGTGGTAAGGATTTAGGAGGCCATAGCGGCTGGTAGCAGAACCTAAGGGAAGAAACGCTGAATAACATTCTAAGGCAGTTTTTTTGGGTTCTCGGGTCTAGCCAGGGGGTGTTGCTTTTATAGCCTTACTTAGAAGCAATCCAAGGGCTGAGATGAACTTGCGCAATTATTGGGCAGTTAGAGGTTGAAACAGTTTCCCGTTTTTAAAATTCAAATGCAAATTCATGAGAAACAGTTCTACAGTTTTCTGACAGCATGGGTAAGACTGATGCGCAGGGTTTGGTTTGCGAATCAAACTGAATAGGGCTTGGTAAATGGGCTCATATCATTAAACTCAGTGAATGAAATACATCAAGCCAGTTTTTATGGGCTAAAGCCGAAACTCATATAGATGCAGGCCCAACCGTTTGATGGTGGCCTTGGTCTTGCTTACCCCACGATCAAACTCTGCTGTTTCCTTCTTTGCTCGCGTCCGCTCCTCTTGTAGCTTACTCCCCAGGGCCTTCTGTTGATCTATTTCATTGGCGCGCTGAATTTGTTTCTGGCGGAGGAGGGAAATTTGCTCTTCAAGTTTAGCTATCTCAGCCGCTTCTGGGTTGCTAGTAGCCAGGGCGACCAAATCTTTGTAGGCACGAGCAGCATCCGCGAGAGCAGTCTCAGCTCCCTTAAGCTTAGCATGTTGAGTAGACCGGACAGGCAAGCGCTCGTGCAGACTCCTTAGCTCCGCGGGCAGCCGGAGGAGAGAAGCGTTGGCTTCAGCGTGGACCTCGGGAGGCAAGTGCTGGAAGTGGTGCTTAAGGACCTCAAGGGCAGAGGTGAGTTCATCCGCCACTTGAATATCTGCCGGGTCCTTCTCTCCTAGGTGTTCTAGGATTCCCCATGCCCTCTGTACCTCTTCAGGTTCCTCTTCAGGGCTTTGGGGAGGAAGGAAGGGATCTTCAGCCAAGATGAATTCAGGGACTGTTTGTTCCTGAAGATCTGGGCCCGATCCGCCAGGGGTCGCGGAGGGCTGGTTTGATAAAGACGCCGCGACCAGACCTTCGGGGGTTGGGGTCTGCGGCAGGGAGACCTGTGCAGTTACAGGTTCCGCGGAACCAGAGTCCGTTGCCTGCGTGACGATGCTGGTGGTCCCCACAACATCATCATCATCATCCACCTGTTCATAAAGAGGGGTTAGGAATGGTTCTAACTAAGGAAAAATAGCTCTTCGGGTGGATTTCACATCATACCTCAATAGCCTCCAAAAAAGGGATTTCCTCTGGCTGACTCAAAGGAGATCCGTGCTGCCCTGCTTGCTCTTGCTGAGCTGTATCAACTGGAGCAGCAGCAGGGGTTGGATCTTGTTCAACCTGGGGGGCCACATCCACCACCAGCGGGGTGGCATTCATGGTTGCCACTCTCTCTTCTTCCACCTGCTCATAATCAAGGAGGATTGGAAGCAATTCAGGGAGGTACCAATTTAGAACATAGGGAATATATACCTCCGTCAACGGGGTCTCTGCGGGCAGAGGAGATCCTGGCCGCCCTGCTTGTGCTGGCCGATCGGCTTCAATAGGAGCGTCAGCAGGGGTTGGATCTTGTTCAACCTGGGGGGCAGCACCCGCCAGAGACCCCACGCCAGCCAGAGCCTCTTCCTCCGCCGGAGATAGGTCAAGTGCAGGGGAGGATAGCTCGTCAGCCGCTGGTGGGTCTGTACCCTGAATCGGCTCCTCTTCTTTTTCTTCTTCTACTTCTTCTTCTACCTCGTGCTCCTCCTCCTGAGTCGAGTCCGAGGTCAACGGATGTGGAGTTGAAGAACTGCCAGGAGCGCCACATAGCATGAGCAGAGGCCTATCGGTTAGGGCCTTCGCCATAGTAGCATCTGGGTTTTCCCCCGCCTCCGGTCCAGTTTCTGCAGCAGCACGAGGGGTCAGGATGGGTTGGATAGAACTCTGACTAACTGCGAGGGTTAGACTGGAGGAAGTACCTGCATCAAGGCAACGCAGAGGAACAGGTTGAGGAAGACTGTCGCCGCAAAGTTCGCGAATACAGAGGTTCAGATAGTCCTCGTCGGAACTAGAAGAATCTGCTTCTTCAGAAGGGATAGAGGACTCACCAGAGGAGATCTCTATTACCGCAGGGTCTCGGCTGGTGGCGGCAGCGGACGAGGAACGCTTCCTCCAAGGGGGAGATGTCTGCAAAGAAGGATAGAGTTTGGATATCTGCGTCAGGTAGGTATTTATGAACTAATATCCAAGGATACAAGTAGCCGAGGGAGAGGTTGATTTCACTCACGGGTATGTCCTCCTCCTCATCTGATTCTTCATCCGCCTCAACAATAATCTTGCTTTTCTTTGGTGGCGGATGGGACGCGCAGATAGCTTTTCGCTTCTCCTTACCCGCAGGGGTTTGTTCGGATGCCTGTTTCATTAAACAGGTCAGAAACTAGGCGAGGTCATCTGACAAACCAAGATAGCAGTTAAAGGGGGAGGGGTAGCACCTTCTTGGGAGACAGGTCCAACTGCAGCGATTCGCCCTCCAGCACTTTCTCGTCGGCGGGGGTGAGGTGCGGACCTTGGTTCCGAAAGAGCCTCCGGAAGTAGAAGACGGATGGATGTTTGAAGAGTGTACCTCGAAGATGGGCCCACCAGTGCTGATATGGGCCAGTGGCATCCATGGAAGCCTTTACGTTGGGGTAATAATCCCAGTTCTGCTGGATGCCAAGAGGCTGCAGACGAGACCGATCGCTATGGTCAGATACGGGGGGGCAACTTCTGCTATTCCGCCACGCGGAGAAATAGTTCACACTCTTCAACGGCGGGTAGGGCAAGAGTTGTATGAGGCCGAATTGCCGGGCGAAGAAGTGAGGCGCGTAGACCTCGTGGACGGGATGTTTCTTGTCAAGAGGGAGGATGGGAAGATCGGCCATGGAGGTACTCCGGATGAAGATCCGTCGGCTGGTGGCGTCTTGCCTACTAGATGGGAGGAAGCCCCGGGATAGCCCGCGCGGATACTGCAAATGGATCAGCCGCTGCGCCTCAGTGAAGAATTCGTCGGCAGTTGTGTAGAAGAATATATCCAAGCAGATAGCGTAGCTGAGATCCGGGCTAGCGGCGCAGCCAACATACTCTTGCCCCACAACCTGGTCGAGTTTGGATTTCCTCTTCATAACTGGAGCAAGCTGGGGAAAATGCATTTGGCACCAGATGTCTAGGATCCAAAACGGGCCTGATTTGGCATAGTTCATCGGATGGGCGGATATTTGATACAGACAATGGTAGAGGTGCGCTAGAGCGAATTGGCCAAGGCTAACTTCTGCGCCAGCATATAATATTTCCGCCATACGGTGGTAGAGCTTGGTCATTTTGTTGGTGTTGGAGCAAACCACAAACTTGTTAAGCCAGAAAGATAGGAAGGCTATTCCACCGAGATCATCGTCCCTCTGAAAGAACGCATCTTTCCACTTCTCAAACCCACCAACCTTAAACCTATCAATTTCGCTCCGTGGGTATTTCCTCTCTGCATAGAGGCTCTCATCATAGTCCCCTAGGCCGAGCGGGAACCCGAAGCCAGCGTAGAGGTCTAGCAACGTCACGGAAGCATGGCCAAATCGGAATTCAAAGGCGTTGACCGTGGGGTTCCAGAGGCTGATCAGGGGAACAAGAGCACACATGTTACCTCCTTTGGGGTTGAGATTAAAGCAGAGCTTGAGCACATCCGCGATTCCGGCCTGTCTCCATCGGTCTTTATCAAGGGGAAGCCGGGCTGCGTACCAGGCTTTCATCCAGGACCGGACCAGAGGCCAGGCGGCATGGTTTACGGTGCATTGGTGAGGATCTTTCTGGAAATTTGGGCATTCCACCGGGTCTTCAGAGCGGAAGATCGCTGGCAGGGGGCGGGCCGGACCGTCGAGCACCTGGTGTGCTCCGCCATCGTTGTTAGCATCATAGCCCACTACATGAGGACCTAATGAGACGAGATCCTGTTGGGACTCTTTGAGGCAAGTCCGGTCATCTTCTCCGGAACAGGTGAGGAGAGTTTCGAGCTGTTTTTTGGCTCTGGCCGCCGTCGAGCAGCGGATGGCGAAGCTCATGGTGGATGCCATTGCAGGCCGAGCCGGGGTTTCTTCCGATTTCGGGCTAGGGAGGAGGAAAGAAGGCTGAGTTGGAAGGGAAACCGAGGGGTCTCTGTTAGGATTTATAGGAATCCGAAAGGGGTTCTTGTTTCGTGAAGCGCTGGGTTTCGCAGCAATCAAGGGTTTAGGTGAACAGTGTTACCGTTTTGAATTGGGAAATTGTGATTGGCGAGGAAACGGCGCAACAGTCCAGTTGTTTAAATTGCTACGGACGAGCCAGCGATTGGGGTTCAGTCTCTCTTCTATTTCGTTATACCTCAATATCGGAGACTGGGGGGCAATGTTTGGGCCACAATTGGAATTTATTTCAATTGGGCTTTCACCCCGAAGCCCAGAAGGGTTTTGATCAAAGTCAAACCCTTTAAGATCGTGCTTTCCCGCTTCAACCAAGGAGGGTGAGTTGGAAGGGGAACGTGAGTTGCTTCCTAATCCGATTGGGGTTGTCTCGTAGCAATCCATCAGCAAAGATATTTGTTGAGATTGAGAAGCAATATAGCAATGATTTCAATACCTACGCTAGGCTATCAATCATTAACAACTACGAGCCATGCTGCACCATGCTTTAGGGAAGTTTTTAGAGGAACCGGCCATACTGCGCAATGATGAAAGTTGAACAGTAACAGAAGCATAACAAGCAAGGTCATGACGTGTTGCTCCAAACTTCGAAGCTTCAATACCAACTATACCTCTGATAATATCTTTGCCGATTTGATGGGAAGTAGGATAAGGGAGGACACTCCTAATGAATCTCAAGGATCCGCCGGGCTGGAGTTGACAGCCCTAGGGGTCCTTGAGCCGTATAAATATAACTCTGCTGGCATCTAGGAAAAGGTTCTCAACCAAATACAAACAATCACAAGTTCTAGCGCAACGCTAACTTGCCAAAGCCTCTCCGGAGCAACTCACGCAATCCGCCTCCGCCCCACGATCGATCTAATCTCGTGCTTGTGCCGAGCGCTTTGCTGAGCTACTCACGCAACTCGCCTCCGCCCTACGACGGATCCAATCTCGTACTTGCGCCGAGCATTTGCTGAGCCTCACGCAACCCTCCTCCGCCCTCTTACGATCGATCTAATCTCGTACTTGCGCCGAGCATTTGCTGAGCCTCACGCAACCCTCCTCCGCCCTCCTACGATTGATCCGCTCTCGTACTTGTGCCGAGCGTTTGCTGAGTCTATCGAGTCAGTCCGCTACCCCCGGTAGCAATCGAGTCTGTCAGTCCGCTACCCCTGGTAGCAATCGAGTCGTCACTCCGGCGACACACCCGTGGTCTTGGAACAGCTCTGCTTTGCTTCTCCGGATCAAAGTAAGATCCTCAATCCTCGAGGGGTTGGGAAGAAAATCCTGGTAGAGAGTTCTATTCAGGTCTTGTTCGAGCCCTGTACGCCGGCTTAGTCAGCGCCCGCGTAACAGTCGCTTGACCAGGAAGTCAGAGTCGAATTGGGAGCAGACGAAGCGACTCGCCAAGGGGGTCGCACGCAGTCGAGTTGCACCGCTCCAAGGGTGCTGGCACGCCTAAGCATAACACAGAAACACAGCAACCACAAACCAGTGCTGACTGTTCGCCGGGTGCTGAACCCGCCACGAACAGGGGGGGAAACATAGCAATAAAAATATATATAGATGAAGAATGAGTATGATGAATACACAGCCTTAGAAAACCAATTAATGAAAGAAACTCATTGCGTCTCTTAGTCACTGGTACACTAATTTCCAGAAATGCATGTTTTTTTTTTAATACAAGGAAGGAGGATGGAATGTGGGGGAGGTAATCCAAAATGAACACTATTGTAGAATTCAAATGCATGTGTTCAACTACAAGAGTTTGGAAATCCTTACAATAACAAAAGGAAAACTGATATAAAAAAAAATATTGTATCCAAAGCGACCCTGAGATTTTATTTACTGCATACTATATAGTCTGGTTAAATATTATATTAGGTAGGTGATGAAAAGTTTAAGGGCCAAACAGTGATTTTCAAAAACTAGATTGTCATCGACAAAAAGAATTATATAATGTCCTGAAGCCATTATATAAAAAAACTATCCTTGAAGAAGTTAGATTCTACTTGTTCATGGTATGAAAAACTGTTCAACAGCAGAATCATAGTCATTGAGAACCAATAAACCATCATACATACAACTACCACATTCACATGCCTGAAACTACTTCAGCACCCAAAGACATTAAACTTCAGTTACTGAAACATGCATTGCATTTATCAGTTTGTACCAATGCTAAGAATTTCTCCAGAAATAAATAATGCACTTCTGCTCAAAAACAAGTTTTTAAGAACAATTGATTGGTAAATGTTCTATAAAACAAATTTTCATACTGAATTAGATTATTCAAATATATATATACTGAATTAGATTATTCAAATTTTTGGCTCTCAGTTGATATTTTATTATTCCCTATCAAAATTTCGCTTAATATCTTAATGAAAGGAAAATGTACCACCCACAGATAAGCCCCCTAAATCATAGCAATATAATAATCAGTTATAAAACTATATAAAGGATTCACTGATGTCTAAGTAAACTAGTGCAACAAAGGTAAAGTAAAACAAAGGGCAAAAACAAATTAAGAGGGGATGCCGTCGACTGCTAAAATCCCCCTTTTTGCAATAAGAAGTTTTAGGCATCCAGGCAGGCATCAGTTGATAAGAAACTGATTCTTTCCCAAGTCTTGTTACAGAGAGCAAGTGCATATGTTGCATCAATTTTACATGGCATAATGCAACTATGGGTTATACTCCCACACTTGGCATTTAGCAGCTAAGGTTTTGCAAGATACCACGATAGATATAGCTCAAAACTTCTTTTGTGCAGAACTTCACAAATCATAATTGTCTTAACTCCTAGATTCCCAACTGTTAAAGCTCACTACTACCAACATTCACAAATTTAATCACTAATAACTACAAATATAGGGCTTTAAATTGAAGTTCCACAATTACAACAATCCATTTTACATATCAGAAAAGACTTTTATTTCAATCAAGCTGCAAATTGAATGCTTGACAATATTACAAATTAAAAGAGAGAGAGAGCGAGGTATCAAAGAAATACCATGATTGCCAAGAACTAGAGCACCATTTAGAGCTGAATCAACTTTGCAATAAATTCGTCAATGTTTTTGTCAGAACTTCCACCATTGTCAACTGCCTTTTTAGCTGATTCTCTCCATTTCATGGCATTCCTTTGAATTTCTTTTCCTCCTTCTCCATCCATGACTTTACTTATACAATGCTCTACTTCTTCTTTCTTTACAATCCCCTTCTCATCAGGTTGAGCTCTAACCCCTATTTTCCAGACATCCTTAATGTACTTGGCATTGGTCATTTGGTCATTTCTTTGTGGCATTGCCACCAATGGAACCCCCAAACTCAAAGCCTCCAAAGTTGAGTTCCAACCACAATGTGTAATGAAGCACCCAACAGCCTCATGAGCCAAAACCTCCAGTTGGGAGCACCATGAAACCACCAAACCCTTCTCCGATGTCTCCTCTACAAACCCGTTCAAAAGTTTATCTGCTTCGGATTCTCTGACTACCCACAAGAACTTGCTTTTGCTCCTCCTTAAACCCAATGCCAGTTCTTCCATTTGCTCAGCTTTAAGCTGTGCTCCACTACCAAATGACACATAAACAACAGACCCTTTTTTCTGTTCATTAAGCCACTTCATGCATGCATCATTGTTGTATATTAACAGGTCGACACCATAATCTTTGTCATCTTCAAGCTGTTTATTCATGTAACCTGATGGTATTGTTGGTCCAATGGTCCTCACAGGCCAAAGGTCAGTCATCTGATCCACCACCTATACAAAGCATATGCAATTAAAGAGTTAACTGTGTGCAACATTCTTTTTCTAAAGAACATTAGTGTCTATGTAATGTGCTTACTTGTTCTTCCAACTCATAAACCGTGTTGCAGAGGATCCAATCAGCTTTTTCAACATTGGAGAACTGACTAACAAGAACATCAAGGTAAGCCGGATAAGACCCCAAATCATATATAAACGATGGAAAGTCCACAGGCGCAAGTGGTGGCATCCCAGGAAGCGAAATTTCAGACTGAGAAAGAGGAAGTTTCAGCAGCCCTTTGTTGACATGATAGTAAATGTTGTCAACAGCACAAGGCTGAGTGAAGAAGGCAGCTGCAACTATTCCAAACTTCTTGGCCACATCCAAAGCCCAAGGCGTGACTGAATCGTAAATAATGCAGTCAACTGGACATCCTGAGCTCGAAAGTCTCTCAAAGAGCACAGCCAATGTCTCTGGTCCTACTTGCCAAAACCTATCAATATATGCTTGTATACTTTCGGCCTCGTCTTTACCTTCATCGTAACCATCGGAGATTGTCTCCAGCTCAATGCCACTGGAACCTCTATGCATTTTCTTGGAGGCAAAACGAGTAGTGACGAATGTGACTTTGATCTGTTTATGATCTAAGAGCTTAGAGAATTGGAACATAGGGTTAATATGGCCCTGGGTAGGATAGGGTAAGACCAAGCAATGAGCTTTGTAGGCTCTGTTTTCTTTCTCCATTTCTCAGTCTTGGTGCTGTGTTTGGGTTGTGCAGAACTGTCAGCTGCAATTCATGAATATATATCAGTGCTGAAGAATCAAAGATGAAGTGCACAATTAGTTCACGAAAGCGTAATAATGTCAAAAGTTGCAACTTGCAAGTCAAGTGCGTCTCTTTGTTTCTGTTGTAACGAATGTAAGAAAGAACACAGATTTACGTGGTTCACCAACGATGTGTTGGCTACGTCCACGGGCAGAGGAGAGTAGTTTTATTATCTTGAGGAAAAACGGAATACAGAATACAATTAGGTTTAGGACGTTTATATACTAAACCCAACAAGAAACCCTAGCCCAACATAACAGATATCGTGAGCCCCGACTCAGTCAGCGCCACCAGACGACTAGTTCAAGGCATATACCAACAGTTTCACTATGTCCAAATACTACTAACTGACCCTTTGGTGGGGATTAAATATAGAATCAGTTGAATGTTGAATATGAAACAAAAGAAATAGGTGAATGCTTCCATTGATTGGATACAGGACCAGTAACAGGAATTAGACTAAAGGCTCGATGGACGTGACACCCCAATGGAATCTCACTTTACAACTTCCAGTTTTGCATCAAGAAACCAGAAGAGAAATCAATCTTCAAAAGCACACAACATATAGGGGGTGTTTGTTAAATGGGATTGTCCTAACTGGGCCTAAATTCTTGTAGAATCCAACACTCTACATACCCAGGATTATTCTACTGTTAGCCAGAATCAGTGAAATCCTAGAATCTCTAGTACCAAATTTGATAGAAGATAAAATATCACAACTCACAAAGCTCAAATCAGCCAACCCATATCAAGTTTCCTAATCGGGATGTGAATGCAGAAGTCTCGGGGGGAGAGAAAACACTAAGGGAAAATTGACCTGATCTTGGCCTCAGAAATCAATCCTAGATCCCGACGACGACGGTGACGTGGTGGGGGAAGGTGGCGATGCGGAGAGGGAGGAGACCGGCAACGACGTTGTGGCAGGGGAAGGTAGCGACGTGGAGTGGTGAAGCCGTGCAGAGGGCACTACAGTTTTTTTCTTCTTTTTTTTTTTTTAGAAGGTTCCTTTCGTGTGTGGCTTGTGGAGTTGTGGAACCCAGTCTAAACAGGATAGGGCAGGACCAAACAGTGAGCTTTGTAGACTCTCTGTTGTTTCTCCATTTCTCTGGTTCGGTTTTCAATCTGAAGCTGCAAGTCAATATATAGTGATGAGAAATGAAGACGAAGTGCAGAATCAGTCCACGAAACAATAGTCATACAAATCTTGTCCACCAAGTCACTCCTCATTTGCTGATGTGGATTTGAGCTCCAAGTAACATCCCCTAAATCTCTACGTCTCTATGTTACACCAAGTCCCAGAGCAACAATGATGTTTCGCTTATTCAAACGCAGCAAAAAGACAACTATGGTTGGATCCTGAGGTTTTATACAGGGAGGGCATCATTATAGAATCATTATATTCTATGACCAGCCGGAAGTAAGACTATCACGATTAAGTTGGTAAAAATAAGTGCAAAGTGGGACCAGTAAAGAAAATAGATGAATAAGACATTGTTGGACTTGGTAGAATGCAGAGGAAAATAGACAATTGAAGTTGATCTATGATTATGCACCTTTATTTGGTAGGTGATGAAAAGTTTAAGGGCCAAACAGTGATTTTCAAAAACTAGATTGACATCGACAAAAAGTATTATATAATGTCCTGAATGTTAAAGGAAAAACACATTATGTGTCTTCGTCAATGTAACTGACGAGAAGTAATTAGGTAGTCATTATTGTCATTAATGTATTTACTATTACCGTTCACCTTTATTTGGTAGGTGATGAAAAGTTTAAGGGCCAAACAGTGATTTTCAAAAACTAGATTGACATCGACAAAAAGTATTATATAATGTCCTGAATGTTAAAGGAAAAACACATTATGTGTCTTCGTCAATGTAACTGACGAGAGGTAATTAGGTAGTCATTATTGTCATTAATGTATTTACTATTACCGTTGTAATACTCACCCTATATAAAGGGGATTATCAATGAAATGAGTAGACCAATTCATTATTTCCTACAACACGTTATCAGCACTTTGCCTAACCTAGAGTTTTTTTTTTAGCCTAAGAAGAAAAAAAAAACAGACAGAAAAAAAACCCTAGAAATTTTTTTTTCTCTTCGCCGCCGCCGCAGCAGCCCACCCTAGCCTAGCATCGCTAGGCCTACACCAACCGGGCCACCGCCGCCGCCTCCACCGCCGCTAGCCTTGCTAGCCGCAGCCCCGCCCGAAGCCAACGAGCCTTCTCTGATCGGCGTTGGCCACTCCAATCACCACAACTGTGCTCGGACACCTGTGTTCGACCCAGATCGGGTGCCGGTCAACCACTCCGTCACTACCCACGCTAGCAGCCTCGCCTCTGCGACGCACCAGCCGGCTTGTCCCTCGCGACGACTCCGCCTGTCCTCCTCCCACGCTCTGATTCAGACGACCCAGGCCTCGCCTCGATCCAAATCGGACCACCCACTGCCTCGATCGCCGCCTGCTCTTCCGATTGAACAACCTCCAATTTGATCTGGACACCCATCGTCGATCCCGATCCACTCCCGACCCAGGCCTCGTCCTACTGGCCGACGACTCCGGCTCGCCGCCCTCGATCCCCTTCGAACCCAACCCGGATCTGTTGTCTCTTTTGCCGACAAAGCTTCGTCGACAGAATTTGACCTTGACCCCACCCATTTGCAAGTTATGCAGACCAGGATCATTGGGCCTGACCCGACCCACGAAGAAAAGAAAAAGATTTTTACCTTTATGGTAAAATTTAATGGTAATTTTAAAATTACCGCATAGTAATTCTTATTTATTGTGTGACTATTTACTGTTTTACGAATTTAATGGTAAATATGAAATTATTTAATTTATATGGTAAATATGAAATATATATGATTAAAGTGACTAATCATATGAATATTGTTTGTTTTTATGTGACATATCAATTACGATGCGGCGATCAATATGCGACGACAATATGGAGTCGGAGATCAAACAATCGCTTCATATGCAGTTTATTTGGCAAACTTACAAGTAATATTTACATTGAAGTTCTGCTTTCATTATATTTTGTTTCAGTTTTATATGATATAATGCTCTATTCAATTTGATCGCATTAGTATTTTATATAAATGTGAAACTTGAAGCATTATATGTTCATTTGATTAGTGTTAAATAATTGTTTTATTTAACATGTTATTTAGTTTGAGCATTGCTATGATAATGCAATTTCATGAGCAGTGTAATATAAAGAAAAAGGGACAAACCTACTACTGTGAAAAAACATTTTCACGAAGAATGAAAAATATGACCATTACAAATTTCGGTCTTGAAATCCAATTTTTATTTCTTGAAATTTTTTCAAGATGGATATCTTATTAATTGTGTAAAAAGCAACAATAATGAAATTTCATTAGCTTCACATGCAATGAAAACAGAGAAACCAAAATTTTACAGTGATAACGTAATTTCACAAAGCATCGGATTTACTATAATGTATCTTGGTTTATATTAGTTGTCGTGAATGTAATTTAGACCGCGAAGCTAATACATTTTATTCTTCCTATATTTTACAGATGGTTTAACCATCACAGTTTGACTTTGACACATTGGACTCTGAAGAACTTGAGTACCAAATTCCCCTATTAAGCCAACTAAGGCTTGAGCATGGTATATTTATGCAAACTGCTTTATGTAAATAGCTAAGAAATAATTATAATATCTTCAATGACAATGTAAGGTCTGAGAAAAATAAATTTTCTGAAACAAATTATGCAAAGTAATGCAACAACCCTAAAACAAAGGGCAATGACGATATAAGGTCTGAGAAAACAAAGGGTAATGACGATGTAAAGTCTGAGAAAAAAAAATATTTCTTAGAACAAATTGTGCAAAGTAATGCAACAACCCTAAAACAAAGGGCAATTACCATGGACGTAAAGATTTATATAATCATCCAAAAGCAAGTGGAGACAATTTAACATTTGAAAAGATGACATAGGGGACATGTCATGTGCAGTGAAGCACTCTGCCATTGTTGTAAATCAATGAAGTATTGATACGTATATTACAAGCTAGCAAAGAATTAGCTGTCACTTATAATAAGTATAAAGAATCATACGAATACGCGGATTTCGGAAAAGTATCTTCAATATCCAACAAGAACATTGAAAATGAATTTACAACTAAAGGCATACCATATGGAAAGAAGATGTCAATGACACATCTCATCATTGCAGCTATTAAAAGAGCCAAAAAGGATTTGACTCCATCCAAGATAGACTTTGATTAGTCTATTTTTAAAATTTCCAAGATATCCTTTTAAAGGCTATTACGCCTAAATTAGACATTTTGGTCTTAAAGTTTTTATCTCTAAATTGGACAAGACTAAATGTAATCGTTGACATGTTAATTTTTAAATTTTCT
Organism: Potentilla sterilis; assembly: GCA_963682095.1. Taxonomy (NCBI): domain Eukaryota; kingdom Viridiplantae; phylum Streptophyta; class Magnoliopsida; order Rosales; family Rosaceae; genus Potentilla; species Potentilla sterilis. The sequence goes on along the minus strand of OY821762.1, from coordinate 46,089,108 downwards.
CTAATGGAATTGAGATTATTCAAATTTTATTCATGATATACATAATTCAATTTTCTGCATCTAACTTTGCAAAGTATTGCATAAAGTAAAGCAACATATCATAATATAGGCATGACACAAAGAACTGTGTGCAAAGAAACACACCATGTAATCCCTAGAATAATAGTACTGAAGGACAATGGTACTAATATATCACAAAAATAGCACAATAGTACTAAAAAACAGTAGTACTATAATGAAAGTGATAAAGATCGGTATATCTGTTCCTTTGGGATACATAATGCATCTGCCTAACTGGGATTACCATAGTTTTTATTACAATCCCCATCGAGTTACTCTAAAGAACTTGAGTTACGTTTCGATGTATATATTGAGCATATGTCAAATTGACAATTTATACGATAAGAGAAAATTGAATTTGTTCCACACGTTAAATAAATTTATGCCACGATGTTCATGTAAAAAGACACAAGTGAGAATTCATTTGATCTCATTTGCATTACCTCTAATGACTACAGATGTAAACGAGTATTAGAGAAGTTTATATGTCAACTTAGTGGGTTATATGTAACCGCTAATTGAATCCAAAATCATAAGAAAATGATCTTTTTGAAATTCTGACATAGATTGACTTTGATATAGTGATCCATACATTAAAGAAATTACTATGGACACCCATATTTTGGATGAATAGAAGCAAATACCAGAAGAATATGGTTCACACACGAAACCGAGGATGACCAGAGAACATTTTATCCTCAAATATTGTTTCGACATAATCCATGTAGGGTTGAAGACATGTGTTCAATCCCTAAATTCCACCGCTCCCCTAAGGTGGTATTATAATATATTTGATGCACAAGTATATGCACTTATACCCTATTATGCTTCTGACATCCATCGTGATTTTATGAATAAAAGTACATCATTCAAAGCCTACTCGTAAAATTATGATTGACACCATCATATGCAAAGGAAACATGTGTTCTCATTATGTTCTTATATTGAATCCAAAGATGATTCAGTGGACTGATTCAACCACCTTGCGGACACCTTATATATTTTATGGTGTTGGTTGTTGTGTCGACACGCTGGTCACGTGTCATGACACCATCCACAATTAAAATTTATGCTGCTTATGCTAGAAAGTCAAAGCACCTAGGCCGGGTTAATTTCCGTAGGCGTAATGATATTATAGCTTATGATATGGGATCTGTAATGGGCATCATATTCCTATATAAAAACCCAATTGGTCTCACGAAAAACGACTACAGTAATAGTCTTGATATTGGTAAAGCACACCAATACTTCCGTTTTGGGTTATGCAATTTTACATGCAGCATTACTTATTCATCTATGGCCATCATCATTGAACCAATTTACACCATAGTTAGTCACTATGTGTAAGGATTGTAAAGGATATCAAACGAACTTGTAATCCTTGAGCTCTTTTGGATTGACACGGATCTACAATCTTTGAGCTCGATTAAATATTTTAATGTGCCAAAATTGCGCCGCCACAGCGCACAATGATGGGTCATTTAGGATGAATAAATAATCATGATGGATACGAACCTCCAACAATAGTCCGCTAAGTTGAATTCTTGACAGGCGATCTCTTTACCGCTAGACAAGCGGAGTGTCACTTTGATGAGACAGTCTTCCTGTCGTTAGGGGGAGATAAGAACAAGTATGTTCATGTGGAACGACAGGAATTGTCGTGGTTTGTCCCCACTGTGTCTCATCTTGATCCCCAAAAATCACACAAAGTAACGTGTGTAGATATCTTATACATTAAAGTGACGAGATCACATAAACCTACTGCACAATATACCTGTAAGGATTATGTTTTATCAAAAGGACATGGTACCACCCAAGAGGAATTGGGTATTGCACTGCCACCATGAATGGTGGCATGGTGACACTATAAGTGGCATAAATGGTGTCACAGGCCGTGACTCTCCAAGGAAGAGGGGGAGGTCACCTTACACTACCAGATCGGACAGAATAGCCGACGAAAAAATTTTCGTCGACTATGCCAAATTTTCGTCGGCTATTCCTTCTGCCGACGAAACTTTCGTCGGCTATAAGTCGTCGGAAAAACGGCGTCGGTAAAACCAATAGCCGACGAAAATAACTAAATCGTCGGCTATATTCGAGTATGGTCGACGATTTTACAAACGAAAATTCATTTTGTCGACCAACCTGGGAAAAATATCCTACGAAATTCGTCGGCTATTTTCGAGTTGGCCGACGATATCGTACACTATAGCCGACAAAATTCGTCGGCTATTTATTCTGCAATATAGCCGACGATTTCGTCTATTTCGTCAGTTATTTCGTCGGAATATATTAATATTTTAATAGATATTAATTAATTATAGCCGACGAAATAATGTCATTTTCGTCGGCTAAAACGTTTATAGCCGACGAAAATTGGTAAAAATCGTCGGCTATAGCACTTATAGCCGACGAAATAATGCCAATATCGTCGGCTATTCTTACATTTGGGGAAAAAAAATTTAAATTAATTTCTAAATTACCATTCCAAGCAACCTGCAAATCACAAAGACAATCCATGCATTTGCACCAACAAGAAACACGTCTAAATGACTTATTATTTAATTTGTTCCAATATACATAAAATATAACCCTAATCATCACCTAAAGCACTAAAGTCCACCACGTCATCCCCAACATCCTGCTCTCCATCATGCTCGTCATCCTGCTGAACGAACTCAGGAGGTTGAGGCATTGGAGGTTCAACTAACGGCTGAAACGGGGGCGGGGGTTCAAGGGCTTGTTGTTGTGCCGGGAACATATCGTACCACCAGTTTTGTTGCCCGTCGTAGTTGTGTCGCCGAATTCTGTCGCATTCAGCATGCCAACTGGCCATATCCAAATGATACTGCTGTGTTCTGCGGCGTTGCTCCTGTGATCTCTGGGCCTCGGCCGCCAATCTTGCGGCCAATCTCTGCACTTCCCCCCTCATCTGTTGGGTGTCTCCGCCTCCCTTCTTTTGACCTCCCTTAGTGGCCTTCAGGAGCCCTATTCCAGAACTTCCCAAACCCCGGCAGTAGTATTGGTTTGACCGGTGTGGGAAGGCTGCGTCGAACATCCTCGCTGCAGTTTGAACATTCGATCGGTCGACCTGGCGCAGGGCTTCTTCCAGATCTGCCTCTGAAATGTTCGGTTGTGTCTCCCGAACTACTTGCTGCAACATCTCTTCTTCGGCCCGGTTCACCCTCTCCTAATTGAACGGGTAAAAAAAATAATTAATATTCTAACAAATATATAATTAAGTAAAATTAATAATTAAAATTTTAAAATCGTAATCAACGACTTACGAGCTGTTCTGTCGCTTGTGGATAAGCCTTCTTGAACGTCTCCATGTACGGGTTGCTATCAGGATGATCTCTAAGCGCCTCCTCCTGATATTGTGCAAATGGCCTAGAACCACCATTGTGCAACTCGTCATCGGCTCCCGATGAACCTCAGGCATACGGACCTGAGGAACGTCTGCAGCTATCTCGTCCTGAAATAGCTGCCTACTGAACCTCGGAGCATCTGGCCCGACAGGGGGACGTGAACTGCTCGACGGCCGCCCCGCCTGGAGAAGGGTCTGGTGCCGAGAACTCACACTCCTCCGCTGTTGGGATGAATCCACAGGCCTCCGCGCCTGGGATGAATCCACACTCCTCCGCGGCTGGGTGCTGGTCCTCTCAGGCTGGCTAAGGGTCCTGTCGGACTCTGCGGAACCGGCGGAACTTCCAGAACCCTAGATCTGGAACGACGGCCTCCGAATAACTGTCTCAATGCATCGGCCATCTGCAGCTTGAGGCATTAATACATTAATTAATATTAAATTATATTACATTAAATAACAAATTTTAATTAATATAATAACCAATAATACTAACATATTTCAAAACATACTAACAAATTAATATTTAAATTTTAACTAATTTTAAATAATACTAACCATTAACCTAAATATAACTATTTATATACAAATATAACTATATTTCATTATTAACATATATATAAATACAAATAACCATTTATATATTAAGAAAAATATATAAATGGTTATAATTAGACTACCAATTTATATATATAATTAATTTAACAATTTATATATAACAATTTATATAATTAAAATTAAATATATAACAAATATATAACAATTTATTATATAACAATTTATATAATTAAAATAAAATAAATAACAAATATATAACAATTTGTTAAAATTAAATTTATTAACAAATATATAACAATTTATATAATTAAAATTAAATATATAACAATTTATAAAATTAAACTAAATTGAAAAAAAAAAAATTAACCGGATCGGAGGAGGGGGCCGGAGGAGGAGGGGAAGGAGGTCGGACGAGGAGGGGAAGGCGGAGGGGAAGGAGGAGGAGGAGGAGGGCGGCTTGGAGGAGGATTTGAGGAAAGAGGAGGATCGGAGGAGGAGGAGGCCGAAATTGGAGGAGTGTGGCGCCGCCGATTTGAGGAGGAGGAGGAGCAGCGCGGCGGATTGGAGCAGGAGAGCGGCAGATTGGAGCAGCAGCAGGAGGAGGAGGAGGAGGAGAGGAAAAAGTCGGGTAGGGTTCGAGAGTTTCTGATTTATAGCAGAAAGAATAGCCGACGATTAAAAAAGATTTTGTCGGCTATTTAAAGAATAGCCAACGAAATCTTTAAAATCGTCGGCTATTCTTTGAATGTCGTCGGCTATGCTTTAAATATCGTCGGCTATATTTTGGAAGATCAGCAGCCGTCTGATCTGAGCCATCCAACGGCGGACAATAAAAAGGTGCGGATCGCTAGAGTTTAGCCGACGAAAATTATATTTCGTCGGCTAAACTTTGGAAAATCAGCAGCCGTTGGATCTGAGCCATCCAAAGGCGGACAATAAGCTGATCGCAAGAGTTTAACCGACGACATATAATTTTCGTCAGCTAAACTGTTGGTCAAACCAGTAAGTCAAACCTCTAAACGCTTTAAAACGGAAATTAGTCTAGTTAAACGACGGTTTCTGGCCTCACCTTCAACATATAATAGTTTTAAATCAATGAGACGCAACTAATCGTATAAAAATTTTACAAAATTGATTTAAGGAACGTCAGACTACCCATAGGAAAACGGAAGTAAAAAACAATTAACCGCAACATTCGGCACACAGATTTTGTTGGAATCTTGTCATTTTTCAACCGTAGACGTATTTCATTATTTCGGTCATATCTTATTTGACGACATATTTGCATTTGAAGAGTGTACGTATAGTAAATATTTGAAACTATACATTCACTTAAACACTTAGTAAATAAGTTAAGGAACATTAGTGCATATGTTCCGATTTTGAATCTAAAAGTTTGGAAAATCTATTCCAACCGTCATATATCACCGTTTAGATTAAATACATGTATGAAAAAAAATCCAACTACATCTGACAACGTTAAAGGCTCGATCGGGACGGTCAACCGGGTGAGTGTCTTTAAACGCTTAGAAATGGTAATTGGCCTGTCTAAATGACGTTTTTTTGTCTGACCTTCAACAGATAATAGTTTCAAATCGATGAGACGCAACTAATCGTATAAAAATTTTTCTCAAAATTTTTACCGAACGTCAGGCTACCCATAGGAAAACGGAAGTAAAAAACAGTTAACCGCAACATTCGGCACACAGATTTTGTCGGAATCTTGTCATTTTTCAACCGTAGACGTATTTCATTATTTCGGTTATATCTTATTTGACGACATATTTGCATTTGAAGGATGAAGCAATGGTTTGCCGATAGTGATAGAATGGTTTCCCAGAAAGTGGCCAGAATTCATCTCCATTCACTTCAATTACAGAATTCAATGAGGATTGAGCCATTTCAGGGACTTCAACTGGTTTCACATACAGATGATCTGCAACATAGATGTGTGCTATAAGGCTTTAATTTCAAAGCAAACATACTCAAGACTACATAAACACAAAACACAACAAAAATCCTATGATAGGCAATCAACTTTCCGATTTTAGTGATTACTGAGAGCAAAGATCACCGCAGTATCCCAATAAGGCACTTTCAAAGCCTTGAACAAACTCCAACATCATGTTTCAAACACAATAACACACCGACATTGCAATTCTTTTGATCATATCAAAAGAGCCAAGGCTAACCCTTCTCTCATGAGTTCTCTAAGATTGAAAAGGAAAAAACTTTCTGACAAAGTGATTCCAGAATATGGAGAAACAAATGCATAATGGTTAAATTATGAGTACAGTAAAGCTGTATTAGAGTTTGGAGAGTGAAGACAGTACCTTCGGAGTTGGTTGGTGAGGAGTTACTGAAGAGTGGAGAAGCCTAGAGGAGCCATGCAGATACTTAAAAAGAGGAGAAAGTTGCTATAGTAAAGAGTGACAAATTTCTGAACAGGTGAAACCTGACTTTGATTTTACTCTTTTTCACTCTTCCTCCTCTTTCACTCTTTCTCCCTTTTTTTTCTTTTTTTTTTTAAATGAGCAGCTGCTGTCTAGATCTGAAAATATATAGACGTATAGCCGACGAAAATGCCAATTTCGTCGGCCAAACTTTCAAAAGTTTTCGTCGGCTAAAGTTTCAGAGAAAGGCCGACGAAAATCCAAATCGTCGACTATTCAGTGGGAATAGCCGACGATTTTTTTTGTTTACCAACGAAAAAACAAATCGTCGGTCGTACTATGGGAATAGCCGACGATTTGTTTTTTTTACCGAGGAAAAAAAAATTCGTCGGCCATTCTTGGGAATAGCCGACGAAAATTTTAGGTCGTCGGCCGCTTTTTTTTTTTTCGTTGGGAAAACCCTTTTTTTCTGGTAGTGTTAGGTTCAATAAGGCTCGATGGACGTGACACCCCAATGGAATCTCACTTTACAACTTCCAGTTTTGCATCAAGAAACCAAACCAGAAGAGAAATCAATCTTCAAAAACACACAACATATAGGGGGTGTTTGTTAAATGGGATTGTCCTAACTGGGCCTAAATTCTTGTTGAATCCAACACTCTACATACCCAGGATTATTCTACTGTTAGCCAGAATCAGTGAAATCCCAGAATCAGTGAAATCCTAGAATCTCTAGTACCAAATTTGATAGAAGATAAAATATCACAACTCACAAAGCTCAAATCAGCCAACCCATATCAAGTTTCCTAATCGGGATGTGAATGCAGAAGTCTCGGGGGGAGAGAAAACACTAAGGGAAAATTGACCTGATCTTGGCCTCAGAAATCAATCCTAGATCCCGACGACGACGGTGACGTGGTGGGGGAAGGTGGCGATGCGGAGAGGGAGGAGACCGGCAACGACGTTGTGGCAGGGGAAGGTAGCGACGTGGAGTGGTGAAGCCGTGCAGAGGGCACTACAGTTTTTTTCTTCTTTTTTTTTTTTTAGAAGGTTCCTTTCGTGTGTGGCTTGTGGAGTTGTGGAACCCAGTCTAAACAGGATAGGGCAGGACCAAACAGTGAGCTTTGTAGACTCTCTGTTGTTTCTCCATTTCTCTGGTTCGGTTTTCAATCTGAAGCTGCAAGTCAATATATAGTGATGAGAAATGAAGACGAAGTGCAGAATCAGTCCACGAAACAATAGTCATACAAATCTTGTCCACCAAGTCACTCCTCATTTGCTGATGTGGATTTGAGCTCCAAGTAACATCCCCTAAATCTCTACGTCTCTATGTTACACCAAGTCCCAGAGCAACAATGATGTTTCGCTTATTCAAACGCAGCAAAAAGACAACTATGGTTGGATCCTGAGGTTTTATACAGGGAGGGCATCATTATAGAATCATTATATTCTATGACCAGCCGGAAGTAAGACTATCACGATTAAGTTGGTAAAAATAAGTGCAAAGTGGGACCAGTAAAGAAAATAGATGAATAAGACATTGTTGGACTTGGTAGAATGCAGAGGAAAATAGACAATTGAAGTTGATCTATGATTATGCACCTTTATTTGGTAGGTGATGAAAAGTTTAAGGGCCAAACAGTGATTTTCAAAAACTAGATTGTTATCGACAAAAAGTATTATATAATGTCCTGGAACCATTATATAAAAAAAAAAACTTTTTTTTATCAATAACTACAATTTGATGTTCATATTTACCAATAACAAGATTGGTTTTCAGAATTTCCATAAGTAAGTTTCCATCCAAAATTAATAGAATCTGTTAACTCATAAATTACAAAATTACTCTCATTGAGGCAAAAAAAAATCTAAACTATGTATCTCTAATGCTACTGAACCTCAAATATTAATCTAATACCACTGAGCCTCAGAATCTCCGCCGTCCTCCACCGCGCTTAAATACCACTGAGCCTCAGAACCTCCGCCGTCCTCCGCCGCGCTTCAATACCACTGAGTCTCAGAAGCTCCGCCGTCATCCGCCGCGCTACCAATACCACTGAGCCTCAAAAACTTCGCTGTCCTCCGCCGCGCTTCAATACCACTGAGCCTCAGTAATCAAGAATCAGATCTCAACCATAACCAACAGATAAAGAAAATCAACACACAAACTGAGAGAGAGAGAGAGAGAGAGAGTCTGAGTCAGAGACAGAGATATAATGCCACCGACGACGACCGCAGCCGGAACCTGCAGGACCTCGATCGTGCGGCGCTTCCACGCCAACCAATTGGCCCCCTTCTCCTCCGATAAACCCGATCTAACTACTGATCCGACCCGCCGGAGCTTCCACACTGCAGATCTAGAGCACGATCGGAGGACGAGCACGATTGGAGGCGTCAAGGTCCTTGTAGTCGCTATCCCATACGAGCATCGGGATCGCCAAAGTTGCGAGCAACATGGCGACCTTGATCTCAAACTCCATCTGATTTCGCTGCATCACGTCCCTGGCCTCCCTGCCGCGCCCTTAGAAAATGTGTTAACTTGTTCTCAAAGCCAATTTTCTCTCACCAAAACTCTTCACTGTCTCTATCTCTCTCTCTAAACTCCACAGCCACAAATGGGTCAAGGAACTCTGGGCGGCATGAACCAGCAGGGCCTCCCCGGTGACTGAAAGCCCGACGGCAACAACAAGAAGGAGAATAAGTACGAGCCGGCGGCTCTGCCGTCCCGCGTCGGGTTCAAGCAACAAAAACAGAAAGGTCCAGAGGCGGTGGTGCGGCTTCCGACGGTGACGCCGCTGACGAAGTGCAAGCTCCAGCTACTGAAGCTGGAGCGGATTAAGGACTATTTGATGGAGGAGGAGTTCGTTACGAACCAGGAGCTGCTGAAGCCTTAAGAGGAGAAGGCGGAGGAGGACAGATCCAAGGTCGACGATCTACGTGGCTCGCCGATGAGTGTTGGGAATCTCGAGGAGATGATTGATGAGAATCACGCCATTGTTTCGTCGTCGGTGGGGCCCGAGTATTACGTCGGGATCTTGTCTTTGTGGACTCGAACCAGGCGAGGTCATAGACGTTGATATATATTTATCTCTCTACTTGGCAGAGAGAGAGGAGAGAGAGGAGATAGGAATATGTTGATATATATTTATATGGATGACATGTGTTGTAATTTATACATTTTCAGGGTTAATTATGTCATTAAATAGTGGACTGGTTAACAGTCCGTTACTGTTAATTTCCTGCTGATGGTATAAAAATATTAGGTCTTGCTATTGGTAAATATTAACATCAATTTGTAGCTATTGGTAATTTTGTATATATTTATCTTTCATGGGTTTTTTTTACCAATAACTAAAATTTGGTGTTCATATTTACCAAAAGTTTTCACAATTACCATCAGCAAGTTTCCATCTAAAATTAACAGAATCTGTTAATTCATAAATTACAAAATTACCCTCGTTGAGGCAAAAAAAAAATCCAAACTATGTATCTCTAATGCTACTGAACCTCAAATATCAACCTAATACCACTGAGCCTCAGAAGCTCCGCCGTCCTCAGACGTCCTCCGCCGCGCTTCAATACCACTGAGCCTCGGAGGCTCCGCCGTCCTCCGCCGTCCTCCACCGCTCTTTCAATGCCACTGAGCCTCAGAATATCAACATAATGATTCCCAACTCCACATAAACCTCGTGAACCCTAATCTACCCCCTCCCAAATTCCTGGATAGATCTCCTCCGAGCCTACTCCGACAACCAAAACCCTAATTCCCCCATCTCCTCCTCCTCCTCCTCCTCCTCTGACTCTTCCCCTACGCGGCTCCTCCAATCCAAAATCCTAATTCCCCCACAAAAATTCCAAAAGTTTAAACAGAATTTCAAAAGCTCAACGAAAAAATTTGAAGATCTCAAAGAAAGAGGAAGAATCCTAAACTTCATCTTCGGCATTGGACGAAGAATTCCAAAAACTCAAAGAATTCGCTGGAACCTCTGATCTGGTCGGGCTCGGTGGAGGAGTGGTTGAGGTGGTGGAGGTCGTCGTTGGTGGAGGGAGGTTCGAGATAGACGAGGAGGAGTGGTTGATTCGACTGTCGGCGCGAGTAAAAGAAGATTCAAGCGGCGGCGAGCAGCGCGGCGAAGACGAGGTAGTTGATACATAAGTAGGTGACGTTCTTCCTCACGCGTAAGGCCGCGTCGGAGAATGAGACCGGCCGGGAGAAGGCGGTGCGGTCGACGAGCTCGAGCCAGGGGCAACCGTTGGCGAGCGCGTTCCTGGAGAACACCGAGAGGCACGTGAGGATGGATCGGAACGACGACATCAGAAATGAAGGTGGTTCGTTGGGGGTGGATTGTTGCGAGGTCATCGGGATCGAGGAGGATTACGGTCAACCCACTCTAAACTTCCTCCGCCTCCGGCCTCACGCCTCCGCCCTCGCTCTGCCCTCGCATGGCCCTCGCGCCTCGCTCTTCCCTCGCTTGGCTCGCCGTAGCTCACCACTCGCCACTCGCCACCCAGCCTCGCTCTTCCCTCGCATGGCCCTTGCGCCTCGCTTGGCTCGCCACCCAACCTCGTCGCTCGCCGCCTCCCCTTGCCCCTCACCGCCTCAGATCAATTAGGGTTATTTTGAGAAAATATATATATATATATATATATATGGATTGTAAATTATAAATTTTCAGGGTTATTTATGTCATTAAATAGTACACGGGTTAACAATCAATAACTGTTAATTCCTGCTGATGGTATAAAAAAATATAATCTTGCTATTGGTAAATATCACCATCAAATTATAGTTTTAGGTAATTATGCGTAAAAAAAAACTATCCTTGAAGAAGTTAGATTCTACTTGTTCATGGTATGAAAAACTCTTCAACAGCAGAATCAATCATTGAGAACCAATAAACCATCATACATACAACTACCACATTCACATGCCTGAAACTACTTCAGCACCCAAAGACATTAAACTTCAGTTACTGAAACATGCATTGCATTTATCAGTTTGTACCAATGATAAGAATTTCTGCAGAAACAAATAATGCACTTCTGTTCAGAACAAGTTTTTAAGAACAACTGATTGATGAATGTTCTATAAAACAAATTTTCACACTGAATTAGATTATTCAAAATATATATATATATATATATATATATATATATATATATATATATCAATGAACTAGAATTTTTGGCTCTCAGTTGATATTTCGTTATTCCCTATCAAAATTTCGCTTAATATCTTAATGAAAGGAAAATGTACCATCCACAGATAAGCCCCCTAAATCATAGCAATATAATAATCAGTTATAAAACTATATAAAGGATTCACTGATGTCTAAGTAAACTAGTACAACAAAGGTAAAATAAAACAAAGGGCAAAAACAAATTAAGAGGGGATACCGTCGACTGCTAAAATCCCCCTTTTTGCAGTAAGAAGTATTAGGCATCCAGGCAGGCATCAGTTCATAAGAAACTGATTCTTTCCCAAGTCTTGTTACAGAGAGCAAGTGCATATGTTGCATCAATTTTACATGGCATAATCCAACTATGGGTTATTCTCCCACACTTGGCATTTAGCAGGTAAGGTTTTGCAACATACCAAGAATCCAAGATAGATATAGCTCAAAACTGGTTTTGTGCAGCACTTCACAAATCACTATTGTCTTAACTCCTACATTCCCAACTGTTAAAGCTCACTACTGCCCGCAATCACTTAGTTAATCACCAATTTATCCTAATAACTACAAATATAGGACTTTAAATTGAAGTTCAACAATTACAACAATCCATTTTACATATCAGAAAAGAATTTTATTTTAATCAAGCTGCAAATTGAATGCTTGACAATATTACATATTAAAAGAGAGAGAGCGAGGTATCAAAGAAGTACCATGATTGCCAAGAACTAGAGCACCATTAGAGCTGAATCAACTTTGCAATAAACTCGTCAATGTTTTTGTCAGAACTTCCACCTTTGTCACCGGCCTTTTTAGCTGATTCTCTCCATTTCATGGCATTCCTTTGAATTTCTTTTCCTCCTTCTCCATCCATGACTTTACTTATACAATGCTGTACTTCTTCTTTCTTTACAATCCCCTTCTCATCAGGTTTAGCTCTAACCCCTATTTTCCAGACATCCTTAATGTACTTGGCATTGGTCATTTGGTCACTTCTTTGTGGCATTGCCACCAATGGAACTCCCAAACTCAAAGCCTCCAAAGTTGAGTTCCAACCGCAATGTGTAATGAAGCACCCAACAGCCTCATGAGCCAAAACCTCCAGTTGGGAGCACCATGAAACCACCAAACCCTTCTCCGATGTTTCCTCAACAAACCCGTTCAAAAGTTTATCTGTTTCGGATTCTCTGACTACCCACAAGAACTTGCTTTTGCTCCTCCTTAAACCCAATGCCAGTTCTTCCATTTGCTCAGCTTTAAGCTGTACTGCACTACCAAATGACACATAAACAACAGACCCTTTTTTCTGTTCATTAAGCCACTTCATGCATGCATCATTGTTGGATATTAAAAGGTTGACACCATAATATTTGTCATCTTCAAGCTGTTTATTCATGTAACCTGATGGTATTGCTGGTCCAATGGTCCTCACAGGCCAAAGGTCAGTCATCTGATCCACCACCTATACAAAGCATATGCAATTAAAGAGTTAACTGTGTGCAACATTCTTTTTCTAAAGAACATTAGTGTCTATGTAATGTGCTTACTTGTTCTTCCAACTCATAAATCGTGTTGCAGAAGATCCAATCAGCTTTTTCCACATTGGAGAATTGACTAACAAGAATATCAAAGTAAGCAGGATAAGACCCCAAATCATATATAAACGATGGAACGTCCACAGGCGCAAGTGGTGGCATCCCAGGAAGCAAAATTTCAGACTGAGAAAGAGGAAGTTTCAGCAGCCCTTTGTTGACATGATAGTAAATGTTGTCAACAGCACAAGGCTGAGTGAAGAAGGCAGCTGCAACTATTCCAAACTTCTTGGCCACATCCAGAGCCCAAGGCGTGACTGAATCGTAAACAATGCAGTCAACTGGACATCCTGAGCTCGAAAGTCTCTCAAAGAGCACAGCCAATGTCTCTGGTCCTACTTGCCAAAACCTATCAACATATGCTTGTATACTTTCTGCCTCGTCTTTCCCACCTTCATCGTAACCATCGGAGATAGTCTCCAGCTCAATGCCACTGGAACCTCTATGCATTGTCTTGGAGATAAAACGAGTAGTGACGAATGTGACTTTGATCTGTTTACGATCTAAAAGCTTAGAGAATTGAAACATAGGGTTAATATGGCCCTGGCTAGGATAGGGTAAGACCAAGCAATGAGCTTTGTAGGCTCTGTGTTCTTTCTCCATTTCTCAGTCTTGGTGCTGTGTTTGGGTTGTGAAGAACTGTCAGCTGCAAATGAACATATATATCAGTGCTGAAGAAACAAAGATGAAGTGCACAATTAGTTCACGAAAGCGTCATGGTCAAAATGCTGCAATAATGTCAAAAGTTGCAACTCGCAAGTCAAGTACGTCTCTTTGTTTCACTATGTCCAAATACTACAAACTGACCCGAATCACTTGAATGTTGAATATGAAACAAAAGAAATAGGTGAATGCTTCCATTGATTGGATACAGGACCAGTAAGAGGAATTAGACTAAAGGCTCGATGGACGTGACACCCCAATGGAATCTCACTTTTCCACTTCCAGTTTTGCATCAAGAACCAGAAGAGAAATCAATCTTCAAAAGCACACAACATATAGGGGGTGTTTGTTAAATGGGATTGTCCTAACTGGGCTTAAATTCTTGTAGAATCCAACACTCTACATGCCCAGGATTATTCTACTGTTAGCCAAACCCGTGTTTGGTGGCAGCATGATTGAGGAACTAGAAGAAATCCCAGAATCAGTGAAATCCTAGAATCTCTAGTACCAAATTTGAGAGAAGATAAAATATCACAACTCACAAAGCTCAAATCAGCCAACCCATATCAAGTTTCCTAATAAATTTGGATCCAAATTAATAGAAGTAATTGACCCTCGAATCGTCACTAGTGGGGGGAGAGAAAACACTAAGGGAAAATTGACCTGATCTTGGTCCCAGAAGTCAATCCTAGATCCCGACGACGGTGACGTGGTAGGGGAAGGTGGCGATGCGGAGAGGGAGGAGCTCGGCGACGACGTTGTGGGTAGCGACGTGGAGTGGTGAAGCCGTGCGGAGGGCACTACACTCGTTTTTAGAAGGTTCTCTTTCGTGTGTGGCTTGTGGAATCTCATGGGTTTTCATGGGTTAGAAAATCCCCATCTGCTAGTGCGCTATGAACTACACACGACAGTTCAATCCCAGCGTATCCCACATAACAAACACACCCATATAGTTAAAATTATCGAAATGAGTTGCATTTATTTTTCATCACAAGAACAATTCTTATTCTCTGAACAGGAAAGGCCCCAACTGAAGCCAAACTAATGGAATCATCAGTGGAAAGGATTGCAGGCAGTAGTACAATGGCTAGAGAGAGAGGTACTAAAGAAGTTGCATGATTTCAGCAGACTTGACACTTGAGCATTTTTTTAACGCTTAACCAAGGTTTCAATGAACTCATCAATGTTTTTGTCGGAGCTTCCACCTAGATCCACAGCCTTTCGAGCCAAATCTTGCCATTTCATGGCGTTCTTTCGTATTTCTTTTCCTTTGTCCCCCTCCATGATTTCACTTATACAATGCTCGATTTCTTCTCGCCTTACAATGCCTTTCTCATCAGGTTGAGCTTTAACCCCTACTTTCCACACATCCCTAATGTACTTGGCATTGGTGCTTTGATCAGTCCATTGCGGCATTGCCACTAATGGAACTCCCAAACTCAACGACTCCAAAGTTGAGTTCCAACCACAATGTGTAACGAAGCACCCAACAGCCTCGTGATCCAAAACCTCCAGTTGGGAGCACCATGAAACCACCAAACCCTTCTCAGCTGTCTCCTCGATGAACCCAGTGGGGACTTTATCTGCTTCTGTTTCTCTAACTACCCACAAGAATTTGCTTTTGCTCCTCCTCAAACCCCATGCCACTTCCTCCATTTGCTCGAGTCCAAGTTTTGCAGCGCTGCCGTATGAGATGTAAGCAACAGAGTTCTTTGGATGTTCGTTTAACCATCTAATGCATGCATCATTGTTGGATTTAAAGAGGTCGACACCGTAACCTTTGTCGTCTTCAAGTCGTTTATCCAAGTAGTTAGATGGTATAGTCGGTCCAATAGTCCTCACCGGCCAAAACTTTGCCATCCAATTTACCACCTACAAAAAGCAAAAACAATGAAGCACGATAAGTGATGACAGTTAGTTCTCCCGTTTGGTTATCATCAAAACTGGTTTTGGAACTTCAGACTCATAATAGAACCATGAAAAACAGATTAAGATGACATGGTTGAATAGAACGATAGTATAGCCGTCTCGTATGTACTTACTTGTTCTTCCAACTCATAAAAAGTGTTGCAGAGGACCCAATCGGCTTTGTCAACATTGCTGAACTGACCGATAACAACTTCAAAGAAAGCTGGGTAAGACCCGAAATCAGATAGAAACGATGGCAGGTCCAAAGGCTCAAGCGGTGGCATCCCGGGAAGTGAAATTTCAGAGTCAGTAAGAGGAAGTTTAAGCAGCCCTTTGTTGACATGATTGTAGATGTTGTCAACAGCGCAAGACTGAGTAAAGAAAACAGCCCCAGTTATCCCAAACTCCTTGGCAATGTCCAAAGGCCAAGGCATGAATGCATCATAAACAAGACAGTCAACTGGGCACCCCGAGCTGGATAGCTTCTCAAGGAGCTCAGCCAAAGTCTGCGACCCTTCTTTCCACAAGCTCTCCAAATAGACCTGAAGACTTACTCCCGACGCTTTCCAGCCTTCTTCGTCGTAACCATCGGAGATGGTCTCCAGTGAGAGAGTGTCGAGCGCAGTGCAGCTTGATCCTCTGTACATTGTTTTGTAGATATATCGAGTAGTGACTAGTGTGACTTTGACTCCTTTGTGATCTAAAAGCTTAGAAAATTGAAGCAAAGGGTTGATATGGCCTTGACTAGGATAGGGCAAGACCAAACAGTGAGCTTTGTAGACTCTCTGTTGTTTCTCCATTTCTCTGGCTCGGTTTTGAATCTGTGTTTAGAGAGAACAGCTGCAAGTCAATATATAGTGATGAGAAATGAAGACGAAGTGCACAATCAGTCCACGAAACAATACTGTCATACAATTCTTGTCCACCAAGTCACTCCACATGTGCTGATGTGGATTTGAGCTCCAAGTAACATCTCCTAAATCTCTACGTCTCTATGTTACACCAAGTCCCAGAGAAACAATGATGTTTCGCTTGTTCACAAGCAGCAAAAAGACAACTAATGTGGTTGGATGACTTGGATCTTGAGGTTTTATATAGGGGAAGGCATCAGTATAGATTATAGAATCATTTATCCTATGACCAGCCGGCAGTAAAGAAAATAGATGAATAAGACATTGTTGATAGAATGCAGAGAAAAATAGACAATTGAAGTTGATCTATGATTATGCACGTTTGTTTAGGCAGAGAGAGCCAATAATTCACTGTTCAAAAAATTTCATAGCAAAGTGCAATTCGGCTTTTACATCAGTGCCGCATGACTTCCCATGCATTTTCCCTGTACCTTGGTTAGCTTGGAGTCTTAGACCCAACCTAAGGCATGTCCTCTGGGAGCCATTTACTTTCTTTTTATGTTCCCCAGAAATTGTTGTTTAGAGCAACCATGCATACCATAATCTATATTAAGTTATTATCTGCCTTGGGTAAATGAACTAAAACCATATTATGCTTGCAGCCAGCTCCGACAAAACAGATATCAGTGAGAGATTTATTCAAGATAACTTCTATATGCATGAACTGGTACTAGTAATGTACTTACAAAACTCAGAATCATATTATATCCAAAGACCAAATGGTCATTAACACAAAAACAATATCCACAGAAACAAAAGCAACAGCTAAAACTGATCCTCATTCTTTTCACTGCACTAGGAAATCCAACTGTGCTTATTGTAAATATCAAGTGATCTGCTTCAAGTAAATGAACCAAAACCATATCATGTCTATCAGAGCAGATAGCAATTACATATTTGATACTAGCAATGAAATTGCAAAACTTAGAATCACAAGAACAATATCTACAGAAAGTCAGAAACAAAAACAACATAAACTGACTATTCTTCAGTCTTTTAACTGTACTCCAACTATGCTTATTATATATTAACAAAACAAGAACGGATGAACCTGCAGCTTCAGTTGCAGCACTCAGAGGTGGAGAAGGTCCTGGACTATCCACTAAACCCTCCTCCCAAATTGCAATTGGGAGAGAAATTCTGCCTCCTCCCATGTCGAAAGATTACAGAACCACCACCAAGTGGGTATGGTAACCGTGGTCGTCCGAAAGGATCAGGGACACCAAAACCTGGAGGATCCCTAATAATACCAGGAAAACCAGGTACAAATGGGATTGGCTCCCTCCTCATAGAAATGAACGGACCAGGCCTATTATGATCTCTCCACATCACCACTGCCTTCTTCTGCTTCTCCCTATCCTCCCACTTGTCAGCAAACCGAAACTTCCAGTTACCAATTCCTCCCGCTCCCGACCCAAACTCCTCCACAAACTTCTGCTTCCACAGCTCGTCATTATTAGCTAGATTTTGCAGCTCCTTACAAGCACATCCCACTTTCGCAACGTCAGCACCAGACAGCCTCTCCAAAACATTCATCTTGAGATCCAACGGCAGGCACACGAAGCTGGCCGGTTCCGGCAAACCAGCCTTTTCGCAGAGATCAATCAGTAACGGATACGTAATCCCATCCTTAACAATCCTCCAAAACTCAAAAATTTCAATTTCCGGTACAAAGACCTCACTATCACTCACATTCCTGCTCCCCCACACAAAATCCAGCATCGGCGCAAACCTCTTCACATCCAACGACACTCGATAAGGCCCACCACCGCCGCCACGGGCCAAAGAACCATACACATTGACAAATTGCCCCAAAGTCTGAATCTTCAGCACCACAGCCTCAACCACACCACCAGCATTGCCCCAATTCTGCAGAATCTCAGGCAATGTATACGACAGCGACAACGTATACGCCACAGCCGGCCACTCATTCGGCAGACGAAACCGATCAGTCTGCACAGTTGAAACAGAATCAAACCTAACGAATCGAGACTCCGAAAGCACTGCGTGTAATGCAATCACCAGAAGCTTGTGATCGCTTCGATCTTCAGCTAGCTCCTCCCTCATCACTCTCCTCAAGAAAAACGGAACCGAATACTTCTTCCTCACCACTCCTCCACTCAATTCGTCATCAATTTCCATAAAAGACGAACCTTCACCAGTTAGGGTTTCCGAAATCGAATCACCTAGGGTTTCCGAATCCACATACCTCGCCTCTTCTTCGCGAATTAGGGTTTCCGGATCCAATCTCGGATCTTCGGCCATGGCCTCACTCGCGGAAGCCGCCGCATCTTCTCGAATTAGGGTTTCGGACCTCGGATGTTCATCCATGGCCGAACCTTGGGGAACTAGGGAGTAGAAGATGAGGTCGCCAGAGGTGAGGCCGAGAGAGGAGAGGGAGGCGTCGGGGGAGGGGGAAAGGAGCTCGTCGCGGCGGTTGAGGGAAAGGCGGAGAGAAGCGGCGGCGGCGGAGATGGATTGGGAGAGGGATTGTTTGAGGTCGTCGAGAGTGCTGTGATTCGGGACCTCGAGTCGGATAGTCTCTTTGGTTTCGATGGAGCGTAGTCGAAGCTTCATGGCTTTATCGACTGGATTCGACTCTCTCTGTAATCTGCTCTGCTTTTGGATTTGATTTTCCAAGTGAGGAAGATGACGGGTGTGTGCCTCCTATTTATCTGGACAAAACACCCCGGGCGACGTCGTTTTGGGCCGAGAGTAGGAAAGTAAAGAAAAATACTTGTAAATTGAATAACGCCCAAAAAAATTTCCTACCACGCGCCTAATCCTAAAATCCTATCCGTTGCTCAGCTCGCTCACCGGTTGGCCAGCTCTGCTCAACTCCGTTCTGGCTCTCTTCTTGCCTCCTACTAAGAGTGGTGGCGATTCCAGTATTCACGCTCTCCGTCCTTCCTCAGAGAGGTGGCGGAGATCAGAACTCTCCTATGCTACAACGTAAACGAACTAAGAATGGTGGTGACGTCACTTCTGATTCTGAAGCTCTTCATCTGGAAGAGCTTGATTCCTCAGTCTAGGCCCCTCCACATCCTACGGTAGAACCCAGTTATGCTAGCATGCTCAGGAATTCAACTGACCGGTTCAGCAAAACTATGGTAGATGATTTTGAGATCTCAGATGAGGATTGCATCTACTCTCAGGGTAAGCATGGTCCAAACATCTCCTTCTCTGAGAAGGTCCACAATAAACTTAACTATGACTGGAGATGTGCTGTGGTGGTTAAGCTCATGAGAAAACCTAACTCGACCAACACATTTGATTTCATGCTCAGAGGGTTGAGAAGGAAGTGGCAAGTTAAGGGTGGCTGGAAGCTTATTGACTTTCCTAATGACTATTTCATTGTGAAATTCAACTTGGAGGAAGATATGAATCATGCATTATGTGATGGACCTTGGATTCTTGCTGGACAAACTCTCACTGTTCGAAAGTGGACACCAGATTTTGACCCTAAAACTGAGGTGATAGGCAAGATGGCCCTCTGGGTCAGAATCTGTGGCCTTCCTGTTAAGTACTTCAAGGATTTTGCTATTCCTAAAATTGAAAAAATCATTGGTGATGTTGTAAGGGTGAATCCAATTACTCTAGGTCAAGCTAGAGGAAAGTTTGCAAGGGTGTGCGTCGAGGTTGATTTGAATAAACCTCTAAAGCCTTTTGTGGAAGTTGAATATGTCTCCTACAATGTGGTGTATGAAGGCATTTCTCTTATTTGTTTTGAATGTGGGTGTTATGGACATGCCAAAGATAAATGCCATTCTGTGATTCACTCCAATGCAGCTGGTCCTGAGATGAATGTTTCTTCTGGAACAAATGACGATAATGTGACTAATGATGGGGGGAATGTTATGGATGAAGGCCTTGAGAGCTCTAAGATTATTAAAGAGGATATGGGGCCTTGGATGCTTATGAGCTACAAAAATAAGAAGAAATCTTCTGATGTTTCTAGCTTGAAGAAGGGAGGTTCCAAAGGTTCTAGATTCTCAGTCTTGCAAGATGACCCTACTGGAAGTGATGCGATAGTTGAGAATGTGTCATCTCCTGTGAAAGCTACCCCCGCAATTGTTAAGCTATGGAACAGTCTCTAGGAAAAACAGAAGAACTCTTCACATAACATTCCTAATATTATCAACAGTTCAGCTTCTGCTCACAACAAATGTGCCTCTAGAAATGGTCCTAAGGAGTGTTCCTAATCTGAATGATTCTAAACCAAATACCAGATTTCCTTTGAAGGACCTCTCTAATGCTAGCTCTAAAGCTACTGCTAAGTCTACTTATAAGACTGCTAGGAAACCAAGAGTTGTTCCAATTTCTATTGCTAAACAACAATCTTCTGCTTCTAAAAAGCTCTCTTTTGATAATATAGGGGATGTGTTTAGCACTGGAATTGCAGGGATTTTTGGTCATTGCCCTCCAGAGCCTTCCATGGACCTGGGTGTGAGCTCTTCAGCAGGACAGGATTCTAACACCTTTGTTGAAAATATCTTTGATGAAAATAGCAGCTTGGCTAATGATATTACCCTCTCCTCCTCTCCTGAGGATGAGATGGCCAATGTTTAAGTTGGACTTTGTCCTTTCCCTTCCTCCTTTTTAGATGGATAATATCTTTTTCTGGAATGCTAGAGGTGCTGGTAGTGAGAAATTTAGGTCTGCTATTCAAGACCTGGTTAAGATGAACAATGTGGATGTCCTAATTATTTGTGAGCCAAGAATTCAGTTTGAGAGTGCCAAAAAGTTTCTCCTTACTCTTGGTTACACTGAACAATGTAAGTGAAGCTGTTGGTTTTGCTGGTGGCCTGTGGCTGCTTTGGAACAGAAACAAAGTTAGCATTGAACCTGTCCATGCCAACTTTCAATCTGTTTCTGTGAAGAGCTCAATTAATGGCTCAGATCCCTGGCTCTTGTCTGGTGTGTATGCTAGCCCTTGCAACTCTGCAAGAGCTCAATTATGGAGTTATCTAGAATCTATTCAACAATCTGTTAAGCTGCCTTATGTGATTTTGGGGGATTTCAATGAGCTGCTTTCCTATTCTGACAAAATTATAGGTTCTAGACACTTTAGATTTGGAGGCATGCATGACTGGGTTTGTAGAAATGGTTTAATTGATATGGGATTCCAAGGCGCCTCCTACACTTGGTCTAACAATTATGTGAAAGAAAGGTTGGATAGGAGCTTCTGTGATAGTAATTGGAGAATTATCTTTCTTGATGCTTGTGTTATCCACTTAGCTAGAATGAGGTCTGATCACTGTCCTATTTTGATTAGACTCTGTCCTAGTCTTAGAGGGATAAGGAAAAACTCCCTTTTTAGATTCCAGGCTATGTGGATGAATCATGAGAACTATTCTGATATGGTCTCTGATTTTTGAGAAACTCAGGAAGGGAATATTTTGGAAAAAAAACTGGCTGGCTTGCTAGTTCCTTGTCTGATTGGAATATGAACGTTTTTGGTAATATTTTCAAACAGAAGAAGTCTTTGCATGCTAGAATTTGTGGAATCCAGAGATGCTTGGGAAGAAGTAACAATAGTTTTCTACAGGATTTGGAGAAAAAGCTAATTTCTGATTATGAAAAAGTAAGAGACTCTGAAGCTCTTTTCTGGAAGCAGAAGTCAAGAGATAAATGGCTTGTGAAGGAGATAGAAATACCAAGTTCTTTTATCTGACTACAATTATTAGAAGAAGGAGGAACACGATCAATCACTACAAGAAAAAAAGGCTTTGCCGACGAAAAAAAAAAAAACGGCCGACGAAACACTTTTTTCGTCGGCTATTCCCAAGAATGGCCGACGAAAATTTTTGTCGTCGGCAAAAAAAAAATTTCGTCGGCCATTCCCATAGAATGGCCGACGATTTTTTTTTTCGTCGGTAAAAATGAAAAATCGTCGGCTATACTCCTATAATGGCCGACGATTTAAAGTTTTCGTCGGCTATAAACTTTTGGAAGAATGGCCGACGAAACTTTTTTATTTCGTCGGCCATAAGTTTTTTTAAAAATAATTATTTTACGAATAATGGCCGACGAAAATTAATTATTTCGTCGGCCATAAATTATTTAAAAATAATTATTTTACGAACAATGGCCGACGAAAATTAATTATTTCGTCGGCCATACGTTTTTTAAAAATAATTATTTACGAACAATGGCCGACGAAAATTAAGTATTTCGTCGGCCATAAGTTTTAAAAAAAATAATTATACGATTATTTTTGACAGAAAACGACAAAAGAATAGCATAGCCGACGAATACTAGGTTTGATTTCGTCGGCTATGATTAAAAAAAAAAACAAAAAAAGAGCAGTTTCCATTTTCTATCACTATCGACAAACCATTGCTTCATCCTTCAAATGCAAATGTGTCGTGAAATAAGACATGACCAAAATATTGAAATACGGCTACGGTTGAAAAATGGGAAGATTCCGACAAAATCTGTGTGCCGAATGTTGCGGTTAACTGTTTTTTACTCCCGTTTTCCTATGGGTAGCCTGACGGTCGGTAAATATTTTGAGGAAAATTTTTATACGATTAGTCGCGTCTCATCAATCTGAAACTATTCTCTATTGAAGATCAGGCCAAAAAACGTCATTTAGACGGGCCAATTTCCGTTTTAAAGCGTTTAGAGGTTTGACTCACCCGGTTGACCGTCCCGATCGAGCCTTTAACGTTGTCAGATGTAGTTGGATTTTTTTTCATACATGTATTTAATCTTAACGGTGATATCTGACGGTTGGAATAGATTTTCCAAACTTTTAGATTCAAAATCGGAACATATGCACTAATGTTCCTTAACTTGTTTACTAAGTGTTTAAGTGAATGTATAGTTTCAAATAGTTACTATACGTACACTCTTCAAATGCAAATATGTCGTCAAATAAGATATGACCGAAATAATGAAATATGTCTACGGTTGAAAAATGACAAGATTCCGATAAAATCCGTGTGCCGAAATAATGAAATCAGTCAAAACCCGGTTTACTGCAGATTTGGCATCCGGCGTCCGAATGACAATTGTGATACCATTCCGGAAAGGGAACGACGCCAGGAACAAAACTCGTAGCTTTGCTACGACGTGTGGGCTTTTTCGGGCTTTCGAGTTCGTTTAGGGCCTCAAAACGGCATTTTAGTATGTTTTCATAGAATAGCCGACGAAACATTCAAATTTCGTCGGCTATTCTCTAAGTATAGCCGACGAATTCAAATATTTCGTCGGCTAAACTCTTGATCCGCGCCTTTTTATTGTCCGCCGTTGGATGGCTCAGATCCGACGGCTGTTGATTTTCCAAAGTATAGCCGACGAAATAAAAATATTTCGTCGGCTATACTTAGAGAATAGCCGACGAAATATTTTAATTTCGTCGGCTATTCTCTAAGTATAGCCGACGAAATATTTTTATTTCGTCGGCTATACTCCTTCTAAATCTTTTAAATCCTCCCGCCTTTTTTCTCTCCTCCTTCCCCCCCTCCTCCGGCCTCCTCCTCTTCCTCCTTCCCCTCCTCCTCCTCCTCCTCCTCCTCCTCCTCCTTCCCCTCCTCCGGCCTCCTCCTCCTTCCCCTCCTCCTCCTCCTCCTCCTTCCCCTCCTCCGGCCTCCTCCTCCTCCTCCTTCCCCTCCTCCTCCTCCGGCCTCCTCCTCCTCCTTCCCCTCCTCCTCCTCCGGCCTCCTCCTCCTCCTTCCCCTCCTCCGGCCTCCTCCTCCTCCTTCCCCTCCTCCGGCCTCCTCCTCCTCCTCCTCCTCCTTCTCCTCCTCCTCCTCCTCCTCCTTCCCCTCCTCCTCCTCCGGCCTCCTCCTCCTCCTCCTTCCCCTCCTCCTCCTCCTCCTCCTCCGGCCTCCTCCTTCCCCTCCTCCGGCCTCCTCCTTCCCCTCCTCCTTCTCCTCCTCCTCCGACCTCCTCCTTCCCCTCCTCCTCCGGCCTCCTCCTCCTCCTTCCCCTCCTCCTTCCCCTCCTCCATCCAAAGCATAATTTAATTTTTTTTTTGCCTAAAATTTAAGAATAGCAGACGAATTTTACCAATTTTCGTCGGCTATAAGTTGTATAGCCGACGAAAATTCTAGTATTTCGTCGGCTATAACTAATTATGCCTATTAAAATATTAATATATTTCGAGGAAATAGCCGACGAAATTTTATTAAATCGTCGGCTATAGTTAAAACATAATAGCCGACGAAATTCGTCGGCCATACTTAATGGATTTCGTCGGCCATACTCAAAAATACCCGACGAAATTCATCGGCTATTTCTCCCACGTTTGCCCGACGAATTTTTGGATTCGTCGGCCATATTTAACTATAGCCAACGAAATTGTTTTTTTCGTCGGCCATTGGTATTACCGACGGCGTATTACCGACGACTTATGGCCGACGAAATTTTCGTCGGCAGAGGGTATAGCCGACGAAAAAATGGAATGGCCGACGAAAAAATTTTCGTCGGCTATTCCCCCGTATCTGGTAGTGAATGGTTTGATGGATGAAAAGGGTGCTTGGACTGAAAATATCAGTAGCATGCATGAGATTGCTGTCAATTTTTTCAAAAAACTCTTTTCTGCTGAACCTATGCAAGAAACTAATTTTGAACTTCCTTCATATTACCCTGATATCTCCGGCCCTGAAATAATGAAGATGAATAGGCATATTACTGTGGAAGATATTCATGATGCTCTCTTTAGAATTGGCAAGCTTAAAGCTCCTGGTGTGGATGGCTTTCCTGCCATTTTCTTTCAGTAACACTGGAATATTTGTGCTCCTGATATCATTGCTACTGTGAATTCAACATTCTCCAATGGTAGCATTCCTCCTGGTCTTAATCATACTCTTATCACCATGGTGCCTAAAACTTCTGCTCCTCAGCACATGCATCTTTTTAGACCTATAAGCTTGTGTTGCACTGTCTACAAAATCATTTCTAAGATTATTGTAGATAGAATAAGGCCTCTGCTTAGAAAGTGGATCAGCCCTAATCAAGTGAGCTTTGTGCCTGGTAGACACATTTATGATAATATCATGATTGTTCAAGAGATCTTGCACAAGTGCAAGAATTCTAAAGGGGCGAAGGGTTTCATGGCTTGGAAAGTTGATCTGTCCAAGGCTTATGATAAGCTAAGTTGGATTTTCATTGAAAAAGTCCTCATTGAGATCAAACTGACTGCTAATCTTATCAAAATTATCATGAGTTGTGTCTCTTCTGCTAGTTATCTAATTATTATCAATGGTGAACTTTCTAATTCTTTCACTGGCAGCGGAGGTATAAGACAAGGTGATCCATTATCTCCATACCTCTTTGTCTTGTGCATGGAAAAGCTATCTCACATTATTCAATATACTGTTGGCATGAAGGTTTGGAAACCTATTCAAACATCTCAGTCAGGGCCTTTTGTCTCCCATCTCTTCTTTGCTGATGACCTTATCCTTTTTTCTGAAGCTACCCCTCAGCAAGCTTATGTTATGAAAGATTGCATGGATATTTTATGTAATATTTCTGGTCAAACTGTTAGCCTTGAGAAGTCCAGAATTTACTGTTCTCCTAATGTCAATTCTTCCCTTGCTAATGATATAAGTTCAATCTGTGGTTCCCCTCTAACTGCAGACCTTGGAACTTATCTTGGAATGCCTCTCATCCATTCAAGAGTCTCTATCTCAACTTATGCAGGTTTGGTTGATAGGGTTCAATCTAGGCTTGCTAGCTGGAAAAGCAAGTCCCTCAACATGGCAGGAAGGCTCACTTTGATACAATCTGTGACTTCATCTATTCCAGTCTATGCAATGCAAACCACTAAGCTGCCTGTTCATACATGTGAAAACCTTGATAAGCTCAACAAAGACTTTCTGTGGGGTGATTCTGCTAACAAGAAGAAAATCCATCTTTCCAACTGGGACTCAGTTTGCAAACCTAAAGGTTTTGGTGGCTTGGGGATTAAGAAATCTGTTGATATAAACAGGGCCATGCTTGCTAAAGCTAGTTGGAGAATTATGCAGAAGGATAATGGTGTCTGGAGTAAAATTTATCAGAAGAAGTACTTGCATTCTGACTCCTTGATTATGGAAAATTATGTAAAGCCCCCTAGCTGCTCTAGCACTTGGTCTAGGATTGTGTTTGGAGCTAGCTTGCTTAGAAAGGGTCTGAGATGGAGAATTGGGGATAGTTGCACTGTTTATTTTTGGACTGATAATTGGTCCCATTTGGATATTTTGCAGAACCTTGCCTTGAGAGAGGAAGAGATTGATCTTTCTGCTAAAGTCAAAGACTTCTGGTCTGATAGAATGTGAAATACTGATCTGCTTTCTAGAATGCTCCCTATTGATGTGGTTAACTCAGTCCTTGCCATTCCCATTGCCACACATGATATGCAGGATGCTCTTATATGGAGTGGTATCTCTACTGGTATTTTCTCAGTCAAATCTGCCTACAAGCTGCTATGTGATGAGCAGAATCTCCATCACTATAGCTGGCCTAGAATTTGGTCTATGCACATTCCTCCTAAGCTGAAGTTTTTCCTGTGGACCCTTGTCTCAGGAAAAATGCTTACAAATGTGCAAAGAGTTAAAAGGAAAATTTCTTTTGATTCTTCCTGTCACCCTTGTAATGGAGTTCCTTAAACTATGCTGCACCTGTTTAGGGACTGCCGTCAAGCCAGAAAGATTTGGAGCTTTTTTAACATCCCCACTAATATGAAATCTACCTTTGTGCTGGATTGGGATGGATGGCTTTATGCAAACATGATGCAGAATAAGTGCCACATCAATAATATGGAGTGGAATGTTTCCTTTACTTTCTGCTGCTGGTTTATCTGGAAATGGAGATGTAGGTGCATTTTTTATGGAAGCTTTCAATACCCCTTTAACCCTGCTGAGGTAGTCTTCAACTATGCTACTGAGTGGAACAAAGTCATGGCTAAGTCCAAAGTGCAAATGGTCAAATATGTTAAAACTCTTTCTTGGATAAAGCCTAGTCCTGGTATCTTTAAATTGAACATTGATGGTTCTAGAACTAGAAATGGAAATATTGGTGCTGGTGGTGTTATAAGAGATGACGCTGGTATTTGGCATGCTGGTTTTATGGTGAACATAAGAACTGGTGAAGTGCTCCAAGCTGAGGTTTGGGGGCTTTTTCATGGTCTGCAGCTTGCTGTAAGCATTAACATTTCCAAGATTATTGTCGAATCTGACTCTGCTGTCTTGATCAACCTCTTGCGTAGTGACTGCATTGATCTGCACCCTTTTGGTACCATTTTGAGCAACTGCAAAGCTTTAATGCAGGAGTTTGAGGACTTGCAGCTGCACTACATCCATAGGGAAAGGAACGTTGTTGCTGACCTCTTGGCCAAGAATAATACTTCTCATTCCATAGGTGTTTGCACTCTTTTAGACCCTCCTGCTTTTGTTTTTGAAGCTCTCCTCGATGACATTGTTGGAGTTGCTAGACATAGGCTTGTAAACACCAGCTTGGCTGGTTAGTTTTGTTTGTGTGTTTTGTTTGGGCGTTTTTGCCCCTTCTTAAATAAAAAAAAAAATTACTTGTAAAAAATAATCATTTGCTTAACTGATTGTATCAAACAAATGGACGGCTGATCATGAGACTTCCAACTTTCACTAGAACTGTTCATTTATTTAATGCAATTGAATGAGCTAACGATTTTGGTTTATTCTGAATTTTTGCATAGATGATCTTTATTGATTAATTCAACTTTTAAACGGTTAAAATCGTTGATTACATTGCCTAAAATATGCAAATTAGAGAAAGTATTGACGCACACCATCCATACAGGTATGGACACAAGTATTTTCCAAAAAATAATCTTGAACTTGATAATGCTCTTTCTCAAAAAAAAAAAAAAAAAAAAGTTGATAATATTCATAGCTAGTGAACATCGAGTCCCACGCAAGTATAGATTTGTGCTGAATCTCTGTCAAATTTCTTATCGTTTATTTCTGTGGTTTGTGTACTTTTACGTCGTCGGTACATTGTAATGTTTGACGGCTTAGTAGCTTATGCAGTCTTCTTTTCTTCGAAGCCATTATATATAGAATTTTTGAGACTCAACAGCTCAACTTGTTGTGAATACAAAACTCAAAGTCGGAAGAATTATATACCGCGCTGATTATAAACTTCATGATTTAGAATCTATATTCACTCTCATTTCGTGTCAGTAAACACCTCTTTTCCTTTTCAGAGAGAGAGAGAGAGAGAGCACTCTGAACTCATAGATTTTTCTCTAGAAGAAATTAATATTCTTATGAGTAAGCACCATATAGCAGCAAGAGTGAACCTGTTGACAGTAGCCGCAGAGGGGCTACAGCAAGCCCACAGACCCGCGACAAGTGCACCAGGGCCCGGCCCAGGACCCAGGATCGGATCACCAGCACCAGGCCTCGGGGCCCAGCGGTCTATCCTGCCTCCAAGGGTCCTGGGACCGGGGGCGCCTGCCTGCCAAAGAGGGCACCAGAATATCCAAACAGAAGGGAACCAGTCCCACATCGAAGAGTAAGGCCAGCCCTCACCCTCAGCCACCTATATATGGGCCTCAACTACCACCATAAATAGGTAACTTGTCTCTCTCCCTGCTTACGTACGTGCCCAGGTTATATATATTCCAACTATACTAACTTAGGCATCGGAGAGGTGAATGCCGGCCCGCCCGGTATTCCCCTTAGTAAGCAGGATTGCAGGAGATCGAGTTGGATTCATCAAGTATCTACTAGACCCCCGGGTTTAGGCAGAAACAATTGGCGCCGTCTGTGGGAAGTCTGAACAAGAAGCCATGCAAGCAACACCGCTGGCTGAGATTGTGGGAATGAGTCAAGAGAAAGGAACCACTGAGGAGGGGCGTGTTGCGACTGTGCAAACGCTTGCCTCCACCCCTGTCGTCACGCGGGAGCTGCGTGGCGAGCAGGGCAGCGATTTGGGAAGGAGCCGTGGAGGACCCTCCGGTGATCCGGAGCCCCGCCACGA
Organism: Potentilla sterilis; assembly: GCA_963682095.1. NCBI lineage: Eukaryota > Viridiplantae > Streptophyta > Magnoliopsida > Rosales > Rosaceae > Potentilla > Potentilla sterilis. The sequence goes on along the minus strand of OY821762.1, from coordinate 46,059,534 downwards.
GAGCTCGCACGGGAAAGACCCGATAGAGGACGAAGGCAGTCCGGTGCTTCGTGGCCTATCCCTGACGTTCTCGGATGATCCGAGTGATCAGTCTGAGAGCCAGGATCAAGACCCCACGTACAGCCCCGACCATGACGGCATGGCGGGAAAGGTACGGGCAATGGCCGCAGAAGTTAGTCGTCTCAGAGAGGAGAACCACCGGGACCGAGCCAAGTCCCAGGCCCGATACGAAGAAATAGAGGCAGTAAACGCCGCCCTGGTAGCCGCCCTAGAGAGGGGGCAGCAGCGCAGTGCCGCCATGGCCGAGGCACAAGCCGCACCCCTGCTAGTTCAACCCCGGCAGCTAGAGGCAGGGCAATCTTCAGGCGCCCGGCCCAGCGAGCCTGTGCGAGAGAAGTTACAAGCCGGCGAGGACCTGCCGAAGAGCACGCCCGCCTCCCACCAGCCGCACGCTTCGTCCATGGGTGAAGTGGATACTCCAACCGCCCGGGCGCTGCAACTGCTAGCCAACACCGTGTCGGATCTGAAGGCCCAAATGGAGGCAAACGAGAGGAGAGCAGCCCGGCCATTGGAAGGCGCCCGGTTCAACGAGCGCTTGGGCCCCTTTTCACACCGAGTCATGGAGTCGGGGAGATCTGGCAACCAGAAGTCCCTCAAGCTCACCTATTCCGGGTCCGGTTGCCCGTATCAGCATCTAGACAGCTTCCGATCCCAGACCTGCGCCAAGGGTTACTCCGATGCAATCTGCTGCAACATCTTCCAGGAGACCCTGTCCGGAGAAGCGCTCAGTTGGTTCTACGAGCTTCCTGCGAATTCAATCGAGGCATTCGAACAGCTGGCTGACCGGTTCGTAGGCCGCTTCATCCTCCGAGTCGAGGGAGCACGGACGTCCACCGTCCTCTTCAACTGCATCCAAGCCCCCGAGGAAGAGTTGAGGACCTTTGTCAACCGGTGGCAGACGGCCACGGCCGGGGTTCGGAACTTGGACAAGGGCATCGCCGAGATGGCATTCAAGCAGGGGCTTCGGGCAGGGAAGTTTTCCTACGCCGTCAGGGTAGAACTCCCTCAGGGCTACGACGAGTTGATGGCTATGGCCATCCGGCATGCCCAGGCTGATCATGAGACCTACGGGAACCACCTGCTGAAGAGGAAGCGGGATGAGCAGTCTTTGGACCATCCCCGGGGGGAGGATCCCCCGCGCAGTCAAGAGAGCAAACCCGGCTAGCGAGCCGAGCACGGGAGTCGCCGACCCAGCCGGAACAACAACAACGGCAAGACCTGGCCGCAGCGGCAGCAGAGGCCCTTCTCTGACAGGCCCCAGTCTCGGGCCGAGAACAAACCTGCACCGTACCACCAAGAGCGCCCCCTGGCAATTATGCCAGCACCCCCAGCTAATCAAGAAGTCTTCTCCACTCTCACCGCATCCTACGAGGACATCCTGCTGGAGAATGCGAACGTCATTGCCCCACCGCCCCAGAGAAGGTACCCCAAGGGGAAGCTTACGACGGCGCAGACGGGCAAGTACTGCTCGTACCATGATGAGGCAACTCATCGGACGAACCAGTGCTTTGCCCTCAAGACTGCAGTACAGGGCTTGATTGATAGCGGCCAGCTCCAGAGATACGTAGGGGAGAGAAGAGCAGACCCCGACCGGGAGAGTAACCCGGCTTGGTAAACCCGCTGGGTCCAGGCGGTTAGTTTGGCATATCGCCGGTTCAACCGATTGTAAAGATCAAATATATGCAAACTACTTTTGAAAACTCTAGCCCCGCAAGCTCAGATATATATTCATAATTAATTGAAGTATTCAAGCAGTAACCGCTCCGAAGAGTTTTTTTTTTACAAGCAAGAGCAAGAAAAACATCCTAAGGAGCCGCATCTCCAGCGATAGCCTCGTCGTCGGCCTGGGATCCGGCTGTGGCTCCGGTAGGCTCGGCACTGTTGGTAAAAGAATCCAAGTGCGAGCGACGCTCTGCTCCTGGTTGTTCCTCCACCGCCAGCTGCTGGACGACCGGCTCCACAGGAGCATTTCCTTCGGCAGAGGTACCCGGCATCAGGGAAGTACTTAACCACCCCTTCGCCGCCCATTCCGTGTACGCATCCGAGATGCCTTCTTCCCGCGCCTTCTCTAGGCAGTCCAGGAACCGGTCGCTCTCCTCGTATTGAAGAACGAACCGGTCGAACTGTCCCGGGTCATCTCCCCCAGCAGCAGCAGCGGCGGCACGTGCCTGGAGCTCGTCTATCTTGGCTTCCAGCTCGGCCCTCTCAGCGTCAGCCCGCTCCCGCTCCCTCTCCATGATCCGGCTCTGCTCCTCCAGCTCCCGGGCCTTCTCCTCCATCTTCCTGGCCTTTTCCACCATCTTCTTGGCCCTCTCCTCCGCCCTGGCCTTCTCCCGATCCGAGCGGGACTTCTCCACCTCCAGAAGCTTCTGAGACTTGGATAACGCAGTTATCTGCCTCTTCAGCTCCGGGAGCTCCTCGCTCGCATCCGGCTGGTACAGGTGGTAGAGCAGCTGCAGGGCAACAAAGGCAGTCAAGTGGCAAAGAAAGAAGGCAGGATATAAGCAGTACGGTGGTACCATGCGGTACTTACCCGGAAGATGGATTCCTTGCATTTTGGCCGGTTGCCACCCGCCAGCACGCCATCAACCCCGGGCTTGTCCAGGCCGAAGCTGGCCAGGTCCGCCATCATCTGCCGAACGAGAGCGTTGTCCGGGCTTCCCCTTGCCGCCTCCGCAGGCGCAGGACTGCTCTGCCGGTTAGCTCCGGTTCCCTCCCCAGCATTGGATGTTACGCTGCTGGTTGTCCTGACCCGCTTCGCCAGGACCTCCCGGGATGACCCGCCGGTTAGCGTCACCAGCAAGGGGGACGGACCGTCCGGCCCTTTCCGCTTCTCTCCCCGCCCTTCGGGAGAAGCGGCACGTGCGTTTGCACGAGGAACAAAAGCAGCGATACTCAGGCTCGCCGCACGGTTGGGGATCCTGTTTGCTCCCCCAGGAACCCGCACCGGTCCCCGGGTACTCTTGCCCTTCCCAGGCACCGCTGCTGCTGCAGAGTGATGGGTCTTCACCCGCTCCGGCAGGTAGGACGATTCGTCCATATCCCGGGCCTGGGGCTCCGCATGCAACGTAACCCGCCCGTCCGCTTCCACCGAGGACCGGGCGACGCTCGCACCCTTCTCCGTAAGCTGCCTCAGGAGGTCTTCCCCGTCCATCGAAAGAGTGTTTTCGGGCTTGATCACCGCCCGGGTTGACGCACCTGCAGGACAAGGAAAACGTTAAATTGTTAAGCAAAACCTAGCACAAGTCCCACCGCTAGGGTTTGTTACCCACCGGGATCCCGCCCAAGCCCACAGTGTTCCAGCACCTCTCGCCGGATGAAATTGTACGAACTTCGCTCCAGGTGGTCCCAGCAGCCGAGAATAGTCAAGACCCTCTCCTGCTCCAACTCGGACAGCTGGAACGACTGGTCGCTTATGGGCTGGAAGGCGCCAGGCACCCGGTACATCCTCCTCTTCACCTGCCAAGCCCCGCCAGCCATCACCACCTTCTTTCTCCAGCTGTTGTCTACCCATGAAGGCATAGTGGTGATAACCGCTTGATTGTTGCGGGAGTTGAAAGATAAGCAGCCTTTAGACCCCGCCTTCCTCGAGTAGGACAACCTATACAGCGCCCGAAATTCATTGATCGTAGGCATACTCATTCCGGACAAGTCGTATAGGCAGCCTAGGCTTAGTAGCCGCCTCCATTGGAGACCGGGCAGCTGCGCGGGCGACGCTGGCAGGGCACTCAGTATATACTGCACAAAGTCAGGCAGCGGTAGCGACATCCCGTGCCGGAACTGGTCCGGATGCACGGCAACCCAACCCTCCTCCGGGTTACAGGCCGACTCTCCAGGGTTCAATGGACGCAGAAAGATATCGTCCGGGATACCCCACGTTTTCCGGAACGCGGCAATCTCCGCGGGAGTCATGCTCTCCTCCGGTTCGTCACACACCACGGCAGTTCTTCCCCTACCAAGCGTGTAGCTTTCAGCGGGCGCACCGGCCATGCGCACCCCGTGCGGTATCTCAGCTTCCGAGGAATCTGACCCGGAATCTGAGGACGTGGACGAGGCACCGCTCCCGGAGCGGTCCGCGGCTTCTTGCTCCGGGGCTTCAGAATCGAGCCAGTCCTGCATCCTCTCCACATCATCCACCACAGGACCTCTTGCGGCAGATTCAGAAGCCTCCTCCGAGCTCGAAGTGTACATCTTAATCTAGGGGCAGAAAAGCAAAACCCTAGTGCTCGTCAGCAACAGACTACAACACCACCTTCAACGGCCTCTCCCCAAAAAGTTTGCCGCTGAGCAACCCGGTCAGCGACACAGATCCCTCCCCCCCGCCGCAAAACAACAAATCAAAAAGCAAGAAACACCGGGGCAAAGAACACAACTTACCGATTAGTATGCTCAGCCGAGGACAATCCGCCCTGCGAAAGCAACGAGCAATGGTAAAAGGAGGCTTGCGAGCGCTTCAAACAACGGATCTCTTGGGGCAAGGAACTTAGGGTTTTTTTCGCCGGACCACCTCCTTTTTCTCTCGGTCTCTCTTAAAAGTGCAAGAAGCAAAAGTGGAATGGAGAGCAGAAGAGACCTATTTATAGAGGGGACCGGTGCCCTAGGCATTTAGAAATCCCTCCAAAAAAACACAATCAGAGCAACTCAAACGCCTGTGAATCCAGGCCCTCCATCACAAAACCGTTCCCTGATGGCACATGTCCCAGCATTGGTAAACTGCCCACGCCATCATAACTGACGGGACTGATGGACTCTCTCCTTAAATGCATGTCAGCCACCTGTCCCACACGCTGGCGACAGGAAGGTAGGAGCAGGAACCAAGGAGTCGGGCTCCCCTACGCTTCCCCAGATTCCACGGTTGCACGCCATCATCATTGCAATTCAACCGCTTGAAGACCTCTCACCGGTTATGCTGATCCAACCGCTTCAAGAGCATCTATCCGGGTTTGAGCAGGACCTCGTTTCGATAGGGCATGTCGCCCGTGCGAGTCCCGCCCGGTTCCATGGCAGTTCGCGGTTGTGATCTTCCAACCGGCTGCATGGCTTCTTCGCTGCAAAGCTTGAAGACCTCTCACCGGTTATGCTGATCCAACCGCTTCAAGAGCATCTATCCGGGTTTGAGCAGGACCTCGTTTCGATAGGGCATGTCGCCCACGCGAGTCCCGCCCGGTACCATGGCAGTCCGCGGTTATGATCATTCAACCGGCTCCATGGCATCTTCCCCACATTTGCACCAACGACCTCGTTTCGATATGGCAAGACGCCCGATCGAGGTCCGGTCTGCAAGTTCATCCGGGACTCGTTTCGATTTGGCACAACGCCCGTCGAGCCCCCATGAACTCCACCTCGCACCGATATGGCAGGACGCCCGATCGAGGTCCGGTCTGCAAGTTCATCCGGGACTCGTTTCGATTTGGCAGAACGCCCGTCGAGCCCCCATGAACTCCACCTCGCACCGATATGGCAGAACGCCCGGGCGAGGTCCACCCCAACGGTTCCGTCATGTCCAACCAGCTCGAGAGTACTTTCCGGAAACATAATCACCCGGACCCATGGCTTTTTCACAGGGGGACTCGTTTCGATAGGCATGTCGCCCGTCGAGTCCGCCCGCCTCCATGGAAAACGCATGGGCTTTACAAACCGGGCGAGTTTACATCTAACACATGTACTCTTGTCCAGCAGGATAAAAACCCTGCGTCGCATTGAACCGCGATACTGTCCAGCAGGATAAAAACCCTGCATCGCACTGAACTGCGATACCTTTGGGAACACATGGGGGAGACTCGTTATCTCTACACCATCCCACCGGGCAGATTGTATCTCTAACACAGAACAAATCTCCCCGCAGGCTAACAAACCTGCACATTTACCTCATCGCTTATTCAACACAAGCTGAGAAGAACTAGCAAATGTTTGCACCGCTCCGTTTTGATTTGGCAGAACAACCGGTTCTGGCCTAGCTTGCACCGCTCCGTTCTGATTTGGCAGAACAACCGGTTCTGGCCCAGCTTGCACCGCTCCGTTCTGATTTGGCAGAACAGCCGGTTCTGGCCCAGTTTGCACCGCTCCGTTCTGATCTGGCAGAACGCCCGGTTCTGGCCCAGTTGGCACCGCTCCGTTCTGATTTGGCAGGACGCCATTTGGGATCAGTGAGCTCCGCCTTATTCCGAAGGGCAGCAGGCCCAATCAGAATTCCGTGCATTAATCTCTTGCATGGCGGATTTCAACGCCTCATTATCATTCCATGCACCATCTCTTGCATGGCGGATTTCAACGCCTCATCATCATTCCATGCACCATCTATCGCATGGCATCATCTCATGCACTCTTCGGGTTTTTACCCCGTTCCATGCTCTAACACTCGAGCACAATCCTGTTTTACATTACCCAACATGCTTATAAATTATTTCTTGCCATCGGTAACAGGTACTCACCTCGGTCACGCCCAATCTTTAACGCGGACTTGGGGGGACTGGGGACCTGTAGGTTGGTAACCCCGCGGGTCTGCGGGACAAGAGCAAGACAGATAAGTCCCCATTCAAGATTGCACTTGACCGAGAACTTGGGGGACTTGTTGACAGTAGCCGCAGAGGGGCTACAGCAAGCCCACAGACCCGCGGCAAGTGCACCAGGGCCCGGCCCAGGACCCAGGATCGGATCACCAGCACCAGGCCTCGGGGCCCAGCGGTCTATCCTGCCTCCAAGGGTCCTGGGACCGGGGGCGCCTGCCTGCCAAAGAGGGCACCAGAATATCCAAACAGAAGGGAACCAGTCCCACATCGAAGAGTAAGGCCAGCCCTCACCCTCAGCCACCTATATATGGGCCTCAACTACCACCATAAATAGGTAACTTGTCTCTCTCCCTGCTTACGTACGTGCCCAGGTTATATATATTCCAACTATACTAACTTAGGCATCGGAGAGGTAAAGGCCGGCCCGCCCGGTATTCCCCTTAGTAAGCAGGATTGCAGGAGATCGAGTTGGATTCATCAAGTATCTACTAGACCCCCGGGTTTTCCCAGGACCATATAAGGTATGATGAAAGACTACAAGACATCCCTTACTATAACAATGGCTTGGAATGGAAGGTGGATATATACTTGAGTCAACTAAACTTGCACGACCCCTTTACACCCAAAAAAAAAAAAATTGCATAACCAACTTGGAACTATGTATCAGCCTCTGAGTTATCATTCTTCCCTGGTTCCCTATTACAGTTGCGAAGTGAGAATAGAAATGGTCATCAATATACAAGAACATATGGACATGCAGTTTTTACTATTTAAAAATCTCCCCTGAAGAATGGTGCGTTGAAGAATGAGCTGGAGAATGTTCCTCCTCCATTGGGGAAAAGAGTGAGGAAACAGATGACGCCAAGGACACAACCCCAAGCAAATCTGTCATCACCTAAGGGAGTGATTTCATCTTTTGCAGGTACTTCTTCTCCACCTCGGAAGAAGGTTGCAAATAACCCCCATGCCAAGCAAAGGACACTTCCACTCAGGCCACCAATACCAAGTAAAAGTGATGTGGCAAAGGATAGCAGAGTAGCCGTGCTTCTCCCAAACATAGCTTGTGCAATCCGGCCTCCTTCGAGCCTTCCACAGGGCAACAAATTCAGTGAAGTCACAACCATTCCTGCGGTATAAATTTTTGTCAGTACCTTGCATCTATACTAGTTCTATGTAGCTAAGGACTACCTTGGATGATTGCAAACCATTTATTTAACAAGACAACACTGGCTTGGCATGAAGTCATGGCATTAAGTCACAATTATTTTACAGAAATACTTGGAGAACAAAGATGGTCAATAATAGAAACAAAACAGGTAATTTTATACCGAATTTATAGCCAACTCATACTAGTTTCCTGCCTTTATTTTCAACTTCTCCATCATTACAATAGGTTTAAATTCACAATTCGACCTTGGAAAGAAACTAAGTCATTTGCATTTATCCTGACCATTTACATAACTTAAGCTAAAATGCTTTGCAATTGCCAAAGAGGGTAATCATAAGGACCAAGTACAGATAGTATAAACAGAAGCTGAGCAACATAGAATCAAGATTCTGGACAAAAACTATCGTTGTTACCCAAATTGCTGACCACTAGCATAGTAATTTTGCAGTGAAGTTTTGATTTAAGGAGTAAGAAAAATCTTAATTGTATGGTAAGAAGGCCAGGGAACTCACCTAGAAGTCCAGCAAAAGCAAGGGGATCAACAGGAACTCCAACACCTTCCACTGCATTGGGTAACACATTCCCAAGATCATCAGCATAAGGACCAATAACGAATTGGATAAAAGAAAGCAGTGGATTGTTGTAGAAGAACTGAGGCCTTATATACCTGCCAAGAAATATAAGAATAATTGTTAGAACCAAATAATGAAGGTTGAGGTGAGGAACAGGATGCCATAGTATAGTGAAGATTATAGACCACACTACTAAGATAGGCATGAACTAAAATTTGATAGGCACTGTTGTAACCAAAGAAATACAAGTAAAATTTAGTTTTGACATAATTTCAACTTCTTATTCTGAGGAAGGTTAAAAGAAATTACAATGCATTGTCACCCCCATTAAAGCTTCCATCGACCACAAACGCAGCAACTGCAAGCAGCAGAGATGTAATATACGCACTAGCTGTGCGCGCCACTGGAATATCAAAGAGAGCTTTCTTATTTGGAAGAAGTGACTCATAGTTATTCATCACTCCTACACACCCCGTCCAATTGGATGGCACTAGAAAAGATGGGCTAAGTTTTACACCATACCGAGCTGCTGTAATTCTAGTGGCTATCTGAATAGCACAAGTATTGTCAGAACAAAAAACAAATAAATAATTAATTAACAATACACATAGACAATTGCAGTACGCTATTGCTCAACTGTCACAATGAATAAAGGGATGGAAACTGTCTTATTAGTTACATACTATCTCCACTTATTTAGGTACAAACATCAGGGAATAAACTTAATCATTTAATCCTCTTCTGATATCAGATTTTCATCTTCCATTACAGAAACAGGCGTACTGTCAAATGAACTATTATATTAGTCATGGAAAAGTACCCATGTACGATAACATACCTCAGAAACTCCCAAAATGGATATGAAGCCACCAAAGAGAGGCACAACATTAGCTAGGTAGTCATCAAAGGTAGCACCAGGTTTAAGGAAGAAGCCACTCATCAGAGCTATTGTCCCAAAAGTAGCAACACACAATGCTACTGCACTAACATAACCCCATGGAGTGCTCAGCTTGGTATACTCAAATTCGAGATCTATTTCTGCTTTAGGTTGCACCATACAGACCTAAAAGAAACGTAAAACCATCTTTATAAATTTCACCTCACAGTACTAAAAATAGGGCCGGATACGGAAGGTTAACAATTAAGGAACTTGCAGAAGTATAAAAACTCCCAAATCAGGGTCATAAACCAGTATATGCTACATCCAACTAAAGATTTCATCATCGCCATGTAGCACATGGTTAGATCAGTTCAGGAAAAAGCCAGAATTTATAGCAAATAAAGCCATAAAGCTGGTTATATGCATCTACTAAAATAAGGCAATGCTTGCCATCAATCTTGCATCCTCACAAGTTAGCTATTGTCTGGTAACTAGAATAACACCTCACAGAATGCAAACATGAGTGATTTACCAAAAACTAATAGGTTAACATTTAGGACAATATGATACATACAAAATCAAATCCATGCATAAAAATGAATTTTTGGAATAATTTAGAAAATTAGCCTATCTCAGCTCATGTTCAAGTACCTGCTTTGTGATGTCATTTGTTTTTTCCTCCATGAACCATAAAACAACCTCCCTTCCTGCCGCTTCAGACAGCTTTTTCTCTAATTTGGGCATGACCTCTTCAATTGGTCTCCTCAAATTTCCAATGAAAATGCCTCCATCTCCAAATCTCCGAACATCAGTTGGAAAAAACGTATCAAATCCGAAACAACTCTTCAACTGCAATATCAAATCATACAGAACAAAAGATTGTCACTTAACTTGATAAGATACTTAACAAAAACAATTCAGCCACATTCTAGCAAAAGTAATGTATCACAAGCATGAACAAAAGGATTTTCAAGGGAAAAAGTTACCTTGTTAAGGTCAATAGCCTTGAAGGTCTCTTCAGCTTTCTCCAACCTCTCCTTCTCTCTAGCCAAACTATCTCTTAGAACCCTATTAAGAAACCCTACAATTGGGTTATCACTACTTTCCCTATCAAGATCCTTGAGCTTCCTATCTGCCCTCTTTTTCTCCAACTTTATTGCAGCTTCAATTGAGGGGTTCCCCATGAACCTCTTGAACTCCTCATCTGTCTTCCAATCCATTTCTTGCTGCTTCTCTTTCTCTTTTTCCTCATCATTGTCCTCTGCACCCTTTTCACCTTCTTCTCCATTCTTTCGGGTATCACTGTCATCATCACTTGGCTTCTCAGAAACTACAACAGCTGAAGAAGAAGGAGAAGACTGGTCATCTTTCATGGAAAATGTAATGGGGTGGTGTTTTCTTGAGATGGGCTTGGGAGATGAAGTGAAAGAGAAGTAATGGGTCCTTTTAGCAAATGGGGTTGTGGTGAGATTGGTCTTGGGAGGCCATGAAGGTATGTGGGAAGGTGAAGTGATGGAAAGGGAAGCCATTGGAGAGATTGAGAAGTGGACCGAGAGATGAGACAAGACATGGTTTGGTGATCAGAGTTATAAAAACAGATAGAGAGAACTGGGGTAGTCTGGAAAGTTGGAGAAGGAAGGACAGGTGGTGTGGGTTTTAGATTTTGGTGACAAAAGTTTGAGACCCCAGCCGAGCGCCAAGATTGTGGTTTCAGATTTTATTGGAAACTAAATATGGCAACCCCAAAGTTTGAAACACCATAAAAATTATTATTATTATTATTTATTTTCCTTCTTTCTTTTGAAGAAATTATTTTTCAGTTACACAATCTATTCTCCAAAAAGCTCTCGACATTATTTATATTTGAGGAAAATTCATCAACAGTGCCTCAACTCTTATGACCCGATCAGTTTGATACCTGACCTTTAAAACAGGTTAAATTGATACCTGGACTCATATTTTGCAATCAATGATATACCTTTAACTAATTTCCGTCACAATTCCGTTTATTTGCTGACATGGCTCAAAAAAATGACTTTTTTACCCTTTTATTTCTATCAAAACCAATTTCCCACCAAATTTAAAGTGGGCCCAAAGTATTTTCCTCCAGATTTCAATTCTTTAATACTAACTGCTCTCCACATTTATCTCTAGTATTTTTTTCATCGTTTTTCAATGTTTAAAGTGTGATTTTACATCGATTGAACTGTAAAAAAGAGTAAAAATATTTCAATGTTTTAAAATATATGAATAAAAATTAGAGTTTCAATCACCAAATTTTCTTCTAATTCTTTTTCAGTTTCTCTTTTTCTCTTTTTCTTCTACTCTCTAAAAAATATATATGAATAAAAATCTTTTTCTCTTTTTTCTTCTAATTCTTTTTCAGTTTCTCTAATATTTTCTAAATAAATTAATTTCTGAGTGAAAATAATTAATGATTAAAATTAACTGTTTATCTTCAAGTATAGTGGATATATTATATATTTGTAATATGCTAAATAAACAAATTCATGAGCCCACTATACTCTGTCGAAATATAAAATAAAGAAAATTTTGAAAGAAAACTTAAGAAAACAAAAAACAAGGGTATTCTGGTCTTTTGACAGTATTAACAGAATATTCTAACGGAATATGCTGTATTCTTAACGGTGGGTACTTTTTTGATATCAAAACAAGAATTTAGGTATCATTCTGATCAATTTTAAAGATCAGGTACCAAACTGATCGGGTCACAAGAGTTAAGGCACTGTAGGTACCAAACTGATCGGGTCACAAGAGTTAAGGCACTGTAGGTGAATTTTCCTCTTTATATTTACACTATAACATTCGGCCTAGGAGTTGTACTGTTCAAAAACTGTTCCCGCTGTTCGCGTTGGATTTTACTCCTGTCGAACTATCAACACGTGGGGGTGGCGGACGTAAGTTTCAGTCCTGGTGCGAGCGTGCCAGTACCTTTGGGTTAGGTACAACCTTGGTGGCGGACGACGTCTGGCGAGCGAATCAACCTTGGCGAGCGAATGACTCTGGCGAACGTGTTCGTCTGCTCCCTGCTACCTGACTTCTTGATCAAGCAACTGTACGCGGGCGTTGACAAACCGGCGTAAGGGCTCGAACAAGACCTAAGTAAACAATTACTAGAATTTTTCCTCAACCTTTCGGTAGATTGAGATATCTTACTTCGATCTTGGGATGCAAAACAGAGCTAAGTATCAAGACCGCGGATGGCGTTCGTCCAACCTTTGGCAGATTGGGAAAGACTGTTACCGGGGTAACGACTTGATTTGTCACAGGGCGTGACGACTGACACTTGGTGCTTCAGCGAACGCGGACACGACGCAAGTTTGCAGCTCTGATCGGCGCGAGTGGGCGACTTCGACTGGTGCAGGTGTGCTGGGACGTGCGGATGCTGGAAGCGATAGGTCTTAGCGATGCTTCGACACGAATGCAAGGCACTTTCGACAACGGCGGCAAGCAAGGTTGCGGCAAGGTTGGAAGAGTGGTTGTTTGCTGTTGGTGGAAGGCAGTTCGCGTAAGATTGCTCTGGAGAGGCTTGCAAGATTTGCAGGGCAAAAGCTTGTAGTTGTATGGTTGAGAACCCTTTTTACGTTGTCCTAGAGTTCTTTATATAGTGATCTCAAAACCCAAATACGTATGTAACAAGTATATGGATTCTGATATCGAATAGGATTGTATTACCCTAAATTATCTCCAATTCAGACTCTAAGAAGGACTCCAAACCCTTTCCCAAACGGAAACTGATTTAAATGAAATCAGATTACCCGCCAAAAGGGTGACCCTATGGGCTCCGGCCCAAAGTTTCGGATAAATGTTAATTTAAGCCCAAACATTGCCCCCCAGCCTTGAAAATTAAAAGCCCATTGAAATTGAAGAAGGTTGAGAAAGCCCACTCGGACTTGTTTAAAAATCTGAAGAATACGTCGTTCCCTCCAACCGATGCAACTTTACCAAATTGAGCTAAAACGACTGTTCAATAAACCCTAAACCGCTTCAGATCATACCGATTCAGAAATCCAGAGACCCCCTTTCAAATTCTATAAAACCGAACGTGAAAACCAATCCGAAACCCCAAATCGATCATCATCATGGCCCTAGAAATCAAGCACTCAGAAGCGCTTCGCGGCAAAGAAAGAATTCAGAAAGCCGTCATCGAAGTCGGAAGTCCCTGCTGCACCTCACTAATCTCACCGGATGACTATAATCGTGTCGGACTGGGTCCAAAACAAAGAGAAGTCACCCTCCAAGGCATATCCTCATTCGTGGATTACTGCCGTCCGCCTCCAATAACCTTTCGCGATGCGGACGTCAAGCTTCAAAAATGCTCGAGCCATTTCGAAGTCCCCATCACTACCGGCTGCTGGCCTCTACCAACCTCAGAAATGATCAAGTGGTACAAAGCCAGAGAAAAGATAGATGCCCTGAGATGGCGCCGTGCTGGAATAACAGAAGTCTTGGAGCTCTGTTTCAATCTAAACCAGAAAGGCGGAAATCGATGCGTCTTCTTACCCCTAGTAAGTTTCTGGAATTCATCCTCCAACACCTTTGATTTTCGCTTTGGCTAAGCTAGCGTCACCCTCCTAGACCTATACGCCGGGCTAGGATTTCCTTTGAGTGATAAACCCTTTGACGCGGATGACTATCCCCAAGACCGATTTCCCTCCACCGTCATCAACCACACCGACAACTTCAGCTATCAAGCTTGGATGCATGAATTCAGCAAGAAGAACGATGACATCGGAGGAATCGCCTTCTTGGATTTTTGGCTCAACAAATTCATATTCTGCTCAACCGCCTCCAAGATGTCAAGAACTTACAAGAGGATGGCGGAAATCCTTTACGCCCATGAAGAAATAGGCCTCGCACAGATAGTCCTTGCTCACCTGTACCGAGGACTCCACACCCTAACTATGAACCCCTTCAACCTCACAGTTCCCGGACCGCTTTGGATTCTAGATATCTGGGCGAACATGTACTTTCCGGGACTCGCCTCAGAGCCAAGGGACATTGGTGAAAACAGAATCACAGGCGCAGCATATGTTGGTCAAGAGCCAATGTACGGGCAAGGCTATGCAGCATGCTTCGACATAATCTACCAAACGGACGCGCCAGGCTTCTATTCAGAAGCTCAGATGCTGCTATCTCGCAAGCACCCTCATGCCCTAAAGACCGGCTTCTTCCCTTCTGTAGACCAAAGTGATGCAGGGAAGGCTCTCTTCTTGCAATGCATATCTATGGCGGATCTCCCTCTATTCAACTCAAACAGAGGCGGTCAGGGCTCAGAAGTGTATGCCCCTCATCTTTTTGCTCGCCAGTTCGGTTTTACACAACATGCCCCCTACCCACCAATCCAGAACTGTAACATATTCTCAGCCTGGCGACCAAGCAAGAGCACTCCTGTAACTCCCAACGTTCCATGCTCCTCTTGCCTGCGTCCGACAATCCTCCCCACTCCAGAAGAATACTTGGAGCTAGTAATCTCCAAGGAAGCCACTGCTGACTACGAAACATGGTGGCAAGGAGTTCGTGGAAAAGATTTTCAAAAGGAAGAGTCCCTCTACTATTTTGAAAAGGTATTCAGAAGACATCGCGAATGCCTTACTGACTACGACATCTTGGTGCTCGACGGGGGTCCTTTGCACCCTGAGATAGTAGTTGAAGAAGCCCAGGTAATCATTCGCTAAGTTATAACTCACCCTAATTTTGGATAAGTATAGAAAAAACCACTAACTGATTTTTATGCTACAGGTTTCAAAGAAAGTGCTTCCTGCTGAAAAGAAAAGGAAAGCTCCTGCAACTCCTCCAACAGCACCCAGAAGCAAGAAAAGAGTGAAATCTCCTCCTCCAGTGGTCGAAGAAGAAGAAGAAGAAGATGAGGATGATAATGTGCCAGTAAGTCTTTATTAATCCGCCAAAATGTCTGCCATTCGCCAACTGTTCTTTTTAGACTAAATTTTAAACCTGATGTAGTTGGCAAATTTTCTCCCTCAGGGACTAAACTTGAGACGGCGTAGGAGACCAGCTCCCAGCACTACTCCCGCCACGGCTATACCAATTGAGATTTCCTCCGGTGAGATTTCCAGCTCCACTAGTTTACCTTCAAATGGTCCCGAGCCTGGACCTAGAGTCCCAGAGACTTGGATGAAATTCAATCTGCCTGGCGAAAGTTTGAAATCTTTCTTGACCAAAGTCGGAGAAAACTCCCTATTGATGCAACTCCATTAAACTGGCTTCCTGCTGATACAGGTACCATCCGCACCCCTCTGGCCGATCTCGCAACTCAAGCTTCCATTAATCCTCTGACCAGTCCGGCCCTCTCCACGGAGAAAGCTGTGGAAGGAACATCATCCGCCAGCGCTCCGACAGCATCAGCGACCAAAACGAAAACGCCAAGGGCGACACAACCAGAACCAAACCCTGGACCAGAAGAAATCGGGGTACCTGTAGAAGAATATCTGGAAGCAAACCCAGATGTAGTGATAGATGCAAGCCTGTACCAAGAAGTGCACCCAGCTTCACCCCAAGGCGAATATGTGGGGCGAACCATTCCAACAGTGGAAATTCCGGCGGATACCCCTTCTGATTCAGAGGTACCCTTCTAACAACCCTTAATCAATTCAATTTTAGATTGTTAAAACATTAATGCTCCTTACACCTGCATTTCCTTCAGGTGACAAAGACTCCTACCCAGCCTAGGAGTACTGAGAGCGTTGGCGAACGGAGCCTGGTCCTGTTCTGCCCCCAGCCAAATGTCCAAGACAAGGGTCCATCCGTATCCAGCTCTCCTCAGACCGCCACTCCAAGTGCCCAGTTCATCCCTCGGCCAAGTGATGATCCGCTACTGTAGCTGCCAACTCCTCAGCAAGACGCAGTTGAACTGCAAGCAGCCTGGGATATTCTCAGCCAGGTATATCAAGAAGATCTAATGGATGTAAAGGTCCGTGAAAGGATCCACAGCGTGCTACAGACCGGGAAGAACCAACTTCCAAACCTGCCCACCATAGCTCAAAACAGGATAAGGGAAATTCTGGAAATTCTCCCTAATCTTCTCGCCACTTTCCAGAACAAGGCGAGCGATATTCCAAGACAGGAAGCGACTGTCAAGAAGAAAACTTCAACCCTGTCCAAGGTTGTGAACTCCTACTCTTCACTAATGCTTTCTGTGGAACAAGAAGACGAGGCAGAAATCAAGCGTCTGGAACAAGAAAAAGAGCACATTGACCGGAAGATAGCCATGGTGCGAGAAAGGCAGCAAGAACGTCTTGATACAGCCGCGGGACAGAGGATCCAGATCGCCAAGTTCAAAAGTGAAACAGAGCTGAGCCAAAAGGATGCACAGAAAACAAAAGCTGAGCTCCAACACTTGAAGGCGAAAATAGCTAGGCTAAGTTTCGAAATGTTCGAATTTTCTTCTATGCCCCCCGAGTAAATTGGGCTTTCCTTGTAATATCCATTTTTGATAATATTGGATAAGTATCAATCAACCAACCCATACGCGAGGCCCAGACCTGTCTGGCCCGTTCAAGTATTAGCATAGCCTTGATTAGTGCATATCTAGAACTGTCAATTTTCCAAGATACGGTCAATAGTCAAACTGACATTTAAAACTTGTGATTCCCCGTGCCTACAAACGGTTGAGGACCATAAAAACCTTCATTATTTTGACAAGACCGATGATGTGAAACCCTAATCCATCCCAGCCGTTGGATTTCATTCGCCATTCGCTATAAAATGAAGCCCTTAGTATCGAAACTAAGATCATCTCTTATTTGTTGTTCAACATGTTTATTCTTTTCTCCAGTTTCTCCACCAAGCCTCTATGGATTTCTGAGTCTTTTCCTCCAGATCTTATGGAGATGTTTGTCAAAACACCTTGAGTCGTATAGTCTGGTATTATGTATGTTCTAAGCCGCATAATCTGGTATTATGTCCCCTGGAGAACATGGAATATGGATAGAATCTCCAAAAGCAGGAGCTCTTCTATTGTTCTCCGGGATATAATAGCAGCTAGTGGCTTAGAACCCATCCGCCACCATGACGGTCACCTTCCTTCTGAGATCTTTCAGAATCCTATTAGTAACCAGAGGTGACCGTCGGCTGGCATCCACATCCTCATCCCTTCGCTCTTCTCTCAACCTTCAAGGCCTTCCCTTTGAGGTAAGGTTCCAAATAAAGGTATTGGTGGATTAAGAAACTTACGGGATGGTGCAAGCGATGAGGATTGGAGCAAGAGATCAGAGGAGGAACGATACACATCTCTCTCCGAAAGAATCTGTGAAACAGATCCTCTTCTCTCTTTCGTTCAAGAAATTTAGAAGTATAGGCATAAATGTAATTCTGTACTTGTAAAGCTCTTGACCGCAAAGTCATTCTTGAAATAGAATCAATAAAAATTTTCATATTGACCTTATCGAAAAACAAAAATTTTTCTGCTTTCCGTGTTGAATGAACAAAAAATTGTTGAAAACCATAAACATTGATTCTCAATTAAACTTAAGTAAACGAACCTTAAACAGATTCATATTCTAAACTCCATAAATCGTTGGCGAGCTGAACCACTGGCGGATTTAAACGCCAAGTCTTCTATGAATAGTATCCCCTTGTATTGCCCCCCTAGTAACCTTAGGCTGAGGCGAGGTATGCTGCCAAAGCTAAGGGGACTAAGGCTGAATGTTAGTATGTTGGTAGGAGGTCATCAAGTCGAAGTTTGCCCCCCTGTCTCAACCATAGCGAGCGGCTCTTCATATTCCCACACGCTAGGAAAGTATTTCTTAAGATGACGCCCATTGATAGGGTTACGATGGACCTCACCCTCCAAGTCTCGAAGTTGATACGCACCTTTGCCAACAATCCGATCAATGACAAAGGGGCCCTCCCATTTGGGAGACCATTTACCACGTCCAGTGTCTCGTTCGCCAAAGGGAAGCACGACCTTCCAGACCAGATCACCTTCACCATAGGACTTACCCTTAGTGCGTTTATCGTAAGCTCTGGCGACCTTTTTCTTTTCCAAGACTATGTTCTGTAAAGCGTCTAGTCGCTGCTCATCAAGATCTTCATGCTCCTGAACATAGCCTGAACGTAGTCATCCCCGATCAATTGATGCTGCTCGCGCACCCGGAGAGAGCGAACATTGATTTCCAAAGGAAGAACAGCATCATGGCCAAACATCAAAGCATAAGGAGTAGTTCCTGTAGGAGTTCGTTTGGACGTACGATACGCCCAAAGAGTATTGTCTAGCTCCGTATGCCAAGTTCGAGGGTTATCCGCCAGCATCTTTTTGATGATAGAAATAATCACCTTATTGCTAGCTTCAGCTTGACCATTTGATTGAGCGTAGTACGGCGAAGAGTGCAAAAACTGAATGCCATAGTCTTGAATGAACGTCTGCGTACTCTCTGCCATAAACGCTGCCCCCCTGTCCGCCACAATACATTCGGGAATGCCATAATGGCAAATGATGTTCTGAAATATGAAGCGAATGACTGTTGCTGCATCACAATGTCGAACAGGGATGGCCTCCACCCATTTGGTGAAGAAGTCTGTGCCAATCAGCAAGTACTTATGTTGGAGAGAAGAATTTGGATGGATTTCCCCAACAAAGTCAAGTGCCCATCCCCTGGCGGGCCAAGGTTTAATGATAGGCTACATTGGGATATTAGGAATCCGTTGAACCGGTCCATGAATCTGACAGTCGATACAACCTTGGGCAAAGCTGATGCAGTCCTTGAGGATAGATGGCCAAAAATAACCGTAACGGCGAATTAGCCACCTCATCTTTGATCCACTTTGATGCGAACCACATACGCCCAAATGAACTTCGCGCATTAGCCTCTTGGCCTCTACGCCAAAGACACACCTGAGGTCTACACCTTCCTCACCCCGGTGAAGCAACTCATCACCCTTGAGTAGATAATTAGTAGCTAAGTACCTAGTTCGCCTGTCGGATGGGGCAGATGGGTCTTGTAAATATTTAATGATTGGTTGCCGCCAATCAATGTCAATAGTATCTAAGGTAGCAACCAACCAATTGCCACGCTGTTCCCTTCATGCAGCAAAAGATGGTAGCGTCCTGCGTTCTACTTTCAGGATGCGTTCTTTGACGCCATTGGCGAGGGTAATACCAGTGGCGAGCTGTGCTAACTCGTTGGCTGCAAAGTTCTTTTCACGAGGGACATAGTCGAGCACCACATCAGCGAATTGGTCTAACAACTCTGATGCTCGTTCCCAATAATGTATTAGGTGGAAAGATACGCATTTATAGTCACCTAACAGCTGCTTGATGATTAGTAGAGAATCACCATATACTTCGATCTCTTTGGCCTCCATATCCAGTAGAAGTTCCAGACCAATAATAAGGGCTTCATATTCAGCCTGGTTGTTTGTGCAAGTCCACTCTAACTGAAAGGAATAGGAGTGACTTATCCCTGATGGACTCTGGATGCAAATTCCTGCACCCGCCAAAGAGTTTGTGCTACTCCCATCAAAGTATAGGATCCAGGGCATCGTTCCAACCATGTTGACAAAAGGGATCGTATCCTCAACCGATTCGTCTAAAGGATGATGAAGTAGGAAGTCAGTAACTGCTTGACCCGTCATTGCCTTGAGCGATGCATACTGCAATGAAAACTCAGAGAGGGCCAAGATCCACTTGCCAATCCTACCACGTAAGATAGGTCGAGTAAGCATGTACTTGAACAAGTCTGTTTGAGCTACTACAATGGTGGTAAAGGAAAGCATGTAGTGACGGAGCTTGGTCGCGGCAAAATACAACGCCAAACAGAGGCGCTCGATAGGGGAATACCTTGTTTCTGCATCCAAAAGGGTTCTACTGAGATAAGAAACCGCGTATTCGACTTTCTTACCCTCTGTAGTAGTTTCATCCTGAGCCAAAAGCCCAGCAACAGAACCGGCAGATACAGAGATGTATAACTTGAGTGGGATCCCTGGTATTGGCGGTCGTAATACTGGCGGACTGGCCAAATATGCTTTAACTATATCGAACGCCGCTTGATGCTCGGGTCCCCAAACAAAGTGCTCATCTTTTTTGAGTCTCAATAAAGGAGAGAAAGGAGCAATCTTCCCAGCTGAGTTAGAGATGAAGCGTCGAAGAAAATTTATTTTTCCCAGCAAACTTTGAAGCTCCTTCTTGTTCCGAGGCGCTGGGGCGTCTAAAACAGCTTGTGCTTTGTCTCCCGCTACTTCAATGCCTCTTTCATGTACCACGAAGCCAAGGAAATCACCAGCACGAACCCCAAAAATGCACTTGGCTGGATTCATTTTGAGCCGATGCTTCCTCATCCGCGTAAAAACATCGCGTAGATGGCCAATATGGTCTAACCTGGATTTAGACTTAACCACCACGTCATCAATGTAAACTTCCAAAATGACTCCGAGGATGTCATGGAAGATTAAGTTCATAGCACGCTGATATGTAGCCCCTGCATTTGTTAGGCCAAATAGCATGCTAAGATATTCAAAGGCTCCGGCAAAGCCTGGGCAACGGAACGCAGTCTTGTGAATGTCCGGCTCGTAAATTGGTATTTGATGATAACCGGCCGTGCCATCCATGAATGATAACATTTCGTGCCCCGCAACTGCATCCACCAAAAGATCTGCGATAGGCATAGGGTATATATCCTTTGGTGAAGCAGTATTGAGATCTCTGTAATCAACACAGACCCTGATTTTGCCGTTCTTTTTCTTAACAGGAACCACATTCGCCAACCACTGTGTATATTGGGCTGGCCGGATGATTCCTGCATCCACCATGCTCTGAACTTCCTTCTTGACTGCTATAGCGGTTTCGGCATTCATTCGCCTCTGCTCTTGCCTAACAGGCCTGGCACCTTCCTTAATAGGTAAACGATGGCACACCAAATCCTTGGACAGTCCAGGCATATCTTGATACTTTTGGGCAAAGCAATCCTTGAATTCTTACAGCAAATTGATTAACTGCTACCTCAGTTCTGGTTCCAGCTGCTGACTAATCCCAACCTCTAAAGGTTCTTCGAGTGTACCAAGATTAACCCTCTCCACTGGATCCCGAACCTTAGGCGGAGTGTCGTCTAAAGCAGCTGGTGCTGGCGGAATGGCCTTTACCTCTTCAGCAGTAATGACACCGTCTTCATCGATACACTCAACTAGAGCGACCGTATCTGAGGCTAACTGCTTGGCTCTAAACACTGCCAATCGCTGTAGCAAAGAGATTACAACTTCTGTCTCTTCAGCTGTAAAATTGTCAATCATGCTGACCATTGGTTGAAAGTCAATGGAAACAGGCCGAGAACAGCCTGCCTGAGCCTGAGCTAATCCCCACCGCGTCAAGTCAGTGGAGGTCACCCCGAGCGGACGACCTTTACTATCAACCCCATCAATCACAAGAGGACGCATAGTGCTGTAGTAATAATCCGACTCCAAAGTATTAGTTGCTATAGAAAAGGGGCGCTCGTCCGCCTTGACTAAAACTGGTTTATCAGAAGCTGGATCCCACATGAGCATCTCCTGATGTAGTGAAGATGGGACTGAGTATGTTTTATTGATCCAATCGCGTCCCAAGATCATTGAATATGGGACCGTAGTCTCCGTCACGAAAAGACCCTGACAAGCGTTGGAGGGCCCGAGTTTAACCCTGAGCACGAGGATGCCAGCCGTTTGAGCCACAACACCGACAAACCCTCTAACCCTAACAGAAGAGTTCTGGATCTTATCTGCAGGAATCTGAAGTCGCTCCACAGTACTAAGCGTTTCAACACTCACCGCCGCGCCATTATCGATGAGTATTCTGTTTACCTGGACACCCTCCACCTCTGCTGTAACGTAGAGGGGTTTGAGATGTTGAGTCATTGTAAACGTAGGCTTAGAAAAAGCCATGTGCGAACTATCCAGATTAGCGACCCCGTCATGGTCCCTATGTGTTGGTGAGGAATTTAAATCCTTGTTGGCAGGAAGATCCTCCTCGTCTGGCGCCCGAATAAGACAAACCGGCTTGTCCACCGCCTCCTCTTGTATAAAATAAGCAGTTGGGATTGGTTTGGTCAAAGCATAACTAGAGGATAATATGAAAACCATATTACAATCTAGAATTGGCTCGTCACCATCTGTAAAACCTTCCTCATCCTCCAGCATCTCATCATCCGCATTCGGCATGTCTCTATCAACCCCTGATGAGCTCGTAGGCGTCTTAGGCTGAGAGGTGATAAGAGCTACGTCTGCTTGCTTTACGGGAAAATCGGTCTTCAACTGCTGCGCGATGAACTGAGGAAAGGGCTGATCACCTTGTTGACTGACAGCCTTCTGACCTGTGAGAACTGGAATTGGCGTAGCCGATGACCTACTAAGGACCGGAGTAGATCCCTGAATTTCTAGTGGTAGATCAGGGACCTTAATAGTTGTTGGTGTAGAAACTGATGTCATCCCCTTAGGCTGCCATTTCAAAATAACAGAATCTGTCTTCTCTGTTTTGTCAGAGGTTGTTTGGACAGACTTAAGTTTTGGTGGGGCCCTAACGGCTGAACGCAGTGATGTCCTTTCTGGAGAAGATGCTAGCTTCCTGCGAGGAGTTTTCTGAGGTGCACCATCCGCCGCTGTAGGATGCGCAATCCTTTCGTGAACATTCCTCCTTCGAGTTGGCGATTTCTCCTCCTTTTGTACCCGACGAGAATCGATATAAGTCTTAGACTTATAACGTTTATAGGCGTCGCGTATGTGCTCGACAGGCATGGAGAGTTCGTCAGGAGTCACCTTCCCTTTGTTCAAAGCCTCTAAAGTCCTTCTCGCCTTGCCATACCGCTTTTGAACATTCCTAGTTGGAGGGGTTGGTTCCTCTACTATTGGCTTAGTTCCTGAAGGTCCAGGGTCTTGCCGGGACCTCGCTGGAGTAGCGAAAGCTGCTTTCTCCTGGTGATGATACTTCATTCGCTTGGGGTCGCCGGACCGATAGCGTTCCGACCCTGGATGAGTCCGTTTGGCCGTCTCAAGAGCCTTCTCTGTCGCCTCCTGAAGCGCCTTCATTAGCTCTTCGTAGGTAAGGGGTATTCGACAATTTATCTTACAGTCCAGGCATAACTGAGCCCTAGGTATCGTCACCATTTCCTCCTCCGCTGGCGGATTCGCTTGCTTGTCCGCTCGGGAGGTGCTATGAATTTTGTTCTGATCGATGGCATTCACCCAAAAGTGCTGAAGGGTTGCCACCGCCGCATTGTCAAATTGGAGGAATCCCTCATTCAACCATTCCTGGATTTGATCCTTCAAACCAATGCATGCAGATGTACCATGATCGTTTGAGCGGTGGAAGGAACAATAAGATCCGCCTGACCCATCGTGCTCGTGTTGCTCCAGCATGCAGTCAGGAGCAACCGTCCCCTTCTGGCTCAAGGTTCGCCAGATCTCCACCACTTTATGCGCATTGTAGGTATAGGTCTGGAATCTAGAAACCTGTTGATCAAGTTCCAGTTCACAACCTTCATGAGGAATCAGAGTAACCGTGTTTACGTCCGGAAAGGGTCGAGTCTCTGTCCAAGTAGGTTCCTTTGGAACGTCCATCACCATGCGCTTATCGTTAATCCAAGTCTGGATCTGGTCCTTGAGCTTGACACAGTCTTTAGTATAATGGTTAGTCATGTTGTGGAAGCTGCAGTACTTCTTACCCGCCATATAGTCTGGCTTGGGTATGAAACCGCCTTCGTGTTGGAGCCGCCCTTGTTTAAATAAGTCAGCGAGGATCTCCGGTGCTTGATGAGCATTATATGTATATTTCTCGAAAGCGGACTTCAGAGACAAAGAAGCCATAATCTTAATAGGTTCCTTGGCGAACCTTACACTTTTCGGTTGTAGGGGTTGGCGACCCAACACTTCTACAACCGCTACGTTTTCTTCATCCTTGGTATCATCAACCCAAGTGACCGTTGGCGCTGGTTCAGCTTCTATAGTCGCCACTGTTTTAGTAACAGGAGGAACATTTGTCTTAGGTTTCAGAGTACCTGGAAAATACGATAATGGGATGCCTTTTCTCTTACTGGTCTGAGCCCTTGTTTGGTCAAGGAAGTGCTGATGTTTGGCTAACCTATTGGTTAAGTCGGCCATATTCATCACATACACTTGCTGGAAGTGCGCCTGGATATCTGGCTCGAGCCCCGCAATTGCCAGCTCGACCGTGGTCTCTTCCGTTAGCCTATCTCTGCATTTAGCTCGCAGGAGTTTAAAGCGCTTCAGATAGTCGATGGCGGACTCGTCAGGTTCCTGGTTAGTATCCGCCAGAACCTTAATGGTTATCTTAGCTTCGACAACCCTAAACATGGTCCTAAAGAGGCCCTCCATGGATTGCCAATCTGGAATAGAACCTGGTGCTAGGTCTCTGTACCAAGCTAAGGCCGACCCGGTTAGGGAAGTTTCGAACAACTTCAACTTGAGGACGGGATCTTGGGCGTAAGGGCCACATTCGTTGTGAAAACGAGTTATGTGGGTCCTCTGCGTCTTCAGAAGATTCGCCCGAGAAAGGGGTAAACCCTATATGCCTGAAATTGGCGGGCCATGGCGTCAAATTTACAGCTAGTGTCAGAGGATTGGTATAGGTTACACCGGGATCCGGCAAACCTTGCATGACCCTTAACTGTTCATGAAACAACCTCTGTACTTCGTTGCGGGTCATAACACCCTCAGCGTCCTCCTCTTGAGCTTCGCCTTCGTTGTCAGGTGGGGGGTTGATCAACCGACCCCCTCTCCTCTGCTGTCTATTCGGGTGAACAGTGTCAGATCCTTTATTAGGAGGCTTGGCTATCTTAAGTGGACCCTTCTCCATTGTCTTTGTGGGTTTTAGTGGAGGGACCTGTTCGTTTGGTTCAGATGCCTCAGTCTCGAAACCCATCTGCACAACCTGCGCCAATCGCTCGACAGCGGCGTTGGTCTTTTCCATCTGTTCCTGCTGCTGCAGCATATGGGCTCTGAACTCCTCCTGCTGTTGCTGGAGTTGTTCACTGAAATCGGCCTGATGCCCCCTCACTAATCTATCAAGATTTTTAGTGAGAGAATTAATATTATCAGTATTCCTATGGTTTTGCTCCGCCAAAACACGGATGTTAGTCATATGACCAATCTGTTCAGTCTTCAGCTCCTTCAGCGTAGCTTCTATCTTCTCTAGGATAACATCAGTAGCCTGAGATTTGGATATTATAATGCCAAAAGACTCCATTATCTCATCAGTGGACGGTGTCCGAGTTGGGAACATTCCATCTCCATCATTGGCTTCAGTATCCAATGGAGCCACGGCGGCATTCGGGATATCGCCTTCCTGATGGCGATCAGCGACACCCTCCAAGTTTTCGGGAACTTGGTTACCTCTTTCGAGGACCTCAGTCAGATCCTCGATTTCAGGTCTGCCATCTCCAAACTTGGCTTGCAGTTGGGATTCAGACAGATCCCTACATGCAGCTGAGTTATGCTGTTTCAACAGCTGATGTTCTGGTTTCTTACAGAACGACATTGGTCGCTTATAGATATTGGCTTGCGCAATCTTGACACTGGTCCCACTGGGCGTGCCAAAAATGTTCGCGTTGGATTTTACTCCTGTCGAACTATCAACACGTGGGGGTGGCGGACGTAAGTTTCAGTCCTGGTGCGAGCGTGCCAGTACCTTTGGGTTAGGTACAACCTTGGTGGCGGACGACGTCTGGCGAGCGAATCAACCTTGGCGAGCGGATGACTCTGGCGAACGTGTTCGTCTGCTCCCTGCTACCTGACTTCTTGATCAAGCAACTGTACGCGGGCGTTGACAAACCGGCGTAAGGGCTCGAACAAGACCTAAGTAAACAATTACTAGGATTTTTCCTTAACCTTTCGGTAGATTGAGATATCTTACTTCGATCCTGGGATGCAAAGCAGAGCTAAGTATCAAGACCGCGGATGGCGTTCGTCCAACCTTTGGCAGATTGGGAAAGACTGTTACCGAGGTAACGACTCGATTTGTCACAGGGCGTGACGACTGACACTTGGTGCTTCAGCGAACGCGGACACGACGCAAGTTTGCAGCTCTGATCGGCGCGAGTGGGCGACTTCGACTGGTGCAGGTGTGCTGGGACGTGCGGATGCTGGAAGCGATAGGTCTTAGCGATGCTTCGACACGAATGCAAGGCACTTTCGACAACGGCGGCAAGCAAGGTTGCGGCAAGGTTAGAAGAGTGGTTGTTTGCTGTTGGTGGAAGGCAGTTCGCGTAAGATTGCTCCGGAGAGGCTTGCAAGATTTGCAGGGCAAAAGCTTGTAGTTGTATGGTTGAGAACCCTTTTTACGTTGTCCTAGAGTTCTTTATATAGTGATCTCAAAACCCCAAATACGTATGTAACAAGTACATGGATTCTGATATCGAATAGGATTGTATTACCCTAAATCATCTTCAATTCAGACTCTAAGAAGGACTCCAAACCCTTTCCCAAACGGAAACTGATTTAAATGAAATCAGATTACCCGCCAAAAGGGTGACCCTATGGGCTCCGGCCCAAAGTTTCGGATAAATGTTAATTTAGGCCCAAACACCCGTTATGGGGCGGATTGGTTTGGTAGAGAGAGAAAAATCAGGAGAAAGAGAGAGAGAGAGATGCCGAATGTTTTATTGGGGGGACGCAGGCAGATTGGGGAACGGAAAGAGAGCGAGTCTCGACAGAAGGAGGAGGCAGAGAAGCGAACCGAGGCCGCAGCGAAGAAGGTGGAGGTAAAGCGATGGGCCGACGAAGAGGTGAGAAGCCGGTAAAAACCGAAGCTCCGTCTACTTCAGAGCCGGAAGAGACTAGAATCAACGCCGTACACACACTCTCTCTATCTCTCTCAATTCAATTTTGAAGGGGATTGGAAGGATTCAGATCACGGAGGGCGACACGCCGTACAGTAGTTTCGAGGACCTGAACCTATTGGAGGCGGTGCTCAAGGGTTTGTATGTGGAGATGGGCTTTAAGAAACCCAGTAAAATCCAGGCCATCACTTTGCCAATGATTTTTACTCCTCTGAACAAAGATCTGGTATGATAAATGAAGCCGACCACAAACTTTGGATTACTCTAATTTACTATGATTTGTTTTTGTTTCTTCTTGGATTTTTTTAAAATGAGAATAGATATTAACTTTTTCAATGATGAATCTTTTGTTGCTTAGGTTGGGAATATCAAAGGCATCATTATCTGCAAGTTTGTATTTGGTGAGAATATTTGGGTCCTCTACCTGTTTTCATTTTAAGTAAGTTGTTGAGTCTTTGGCTTCTTACTTCTTTTGTTGTTTTAAGTTTTGATCTTAAAATTGATTTTTCTTTGTTATTGATTATTAGTTTAATTTTAGTTGGTTTATTAATATTAACGGATGGTTATTGTGTGTGTATATAACTATTTATACTCATATTGTTGTCTTGGAGGAAATCTGTGACTGAGAGATGTCTAAGTGGGGGTGCCTATGTTGAGATGATCCCAGTGCATGCTTTATCTTTTCTTATCTTGTTCTTTTGTTCATTCTGTTATCTTCATATGTTACCTTCATTATGGTTGATGTAGCCTGTAATATGAGTTTTGTTGTTCTTTAATATTCTAATTTTTTTTTTTTTACTTTGTTTATCTTTATTTCATGCGAAGGAGTAGTGTGCTGTTTTTATCAGTTTCCCTACTTGGAGAGTTTCATATTTTGATCAAAGCATATTAGATTCATATTCCGGTAAGTTGTGGATAGCTAAAATTTGGATTGGTTTTTATTTCCCGCTGGTATTTTCAGTTCCGTGGTTTCTAATGGTTGCTAAATCCTTTCGGATTCGACTTCTATCTGAATCAATGCCCTTCTGATGTTTGGAAATGTGTAGCCAAACTATAATCGATTTATGTTCAGGTATACTTTTATTTTTCTCACTTTATTTTTAGGTATACTTTGATCTTTCTTTTCACTTTGTAATACAAAAAGTTATCTCTAAGCATCAAGTCTCGAAACCTTTTGACTCACCGAAAAGACTGATGCATGAGATAATGGACGAGATTTCTTGCAAATTGCAAGTTACAAGAAACATGAAATTATGAAAGAAAAGATTTGGTAGATCAATGCGCCTCACACTGCATGATAAAGTATGAAAGCCTGTCACGGCAAGTTTAGTATTTTCCACATCCAAAATATATTTCATTCTATATGGAAAGCTATTCTTTTTATTTCCCTTGAAATTGGATTTTGAGCATTTACTTTATTGCAGCTCGAAATGCTACAGGCAGGGAATGAGAATCTTGATAAGGTGTCCGAATGTCTCCTTGCTTTCTCTTAGCTTGGTAAGTACCGTAGCTTAAGTTATTTGTACATTATTGCTTTTATTTTTTCTATAGCTTTGGCATGAAGAAGTGATTATGAGGAAGTAGAAGCCACTGTTAGGGAACTTTGAAAACAAGTGATTGATTTACATTAAGCTCTATTATAAGTTGTTGTAAGGCTGATAAATGGATAAGTATGTTGTGTGGAATTTTTCAGGCTGCTGCTCTTGGGGAAGGTGTATCATTGGAAGCGAAACCTTTAAGCAGGTATGTTTATATTCTGACAACATTCATACATGTTTATTATCCTGTCGGGAATATTGATAAACTGTATACTATCTTATGGAAGTGGTTCACCCCTATGCATCATAGGGTTGATTACTCATGGCTTCATTTCACCCTCTACACCACAGGGTTGTTCAAGAATCTTTGAATAATGTATCTAATACACAGCATTGGTTTTTTGTTTCGAAAACAATCCCCAACTTAGGGAAATGAGATCCTCTCCTAAGCTCTCTCTCCTCATACCTCCTCATAAAATAATCTGGGCCGTCCAATTTTAATCTGACGGCTCACAATCCTCTCTTACTATTCACACAACCCTCCCTGCAAATCAATCTAGGCCGTCGAATTAAAATTGGACGGCCCAGATCTCATGAGGAGTATGAGGAGAGAGTTTTATTAGGAGAGGATCCCGATCCCAACTTAGGAACCTATCTTACATTTTATTTGCAGAATGCCATGTCTGATGTGGTCAACACACAAAAGACAAGGAAAACTTAAGAGTTCAATTTCTCAGCACTCTATTAGCATTAGGAGACAACAAGAACTACAGGAGAACAGGGATACAAAACTATTGAGAAGGTAGGAGGTATTAGCAGAGTTTGGATTATTTCTTATGCATCTGTATGTTTACAAAAATTCAATTATTGTACAATTATGTATTAATTAGGCAAGGTATAGCCACTCTTTTTTTTGGTTGGGTTCATTCTGCTTCTTTATCTGTTTGGTTGTTTCACTAGCCAGATATGAAGAAGCTGGAGTAGCCAAGATAAATGATATCAAGAATCGAATTTTTGTTTTTGTTTTGTGTGAGTGGTTTATAGGTGGATCAATTCTCGATCAGCTCGAATCTATGCTTTTTAACTTCCCTCTATTATTATTGTTGCTTTACGATGTTGGTTTGATTTGTTTTTCTTATTGGGGTTATGATGGCGATTGCTTCTTCATCTATTGCTCAATGAATGCGTAAATCACAATAGTAAGACTGTTATTGTAACTTTTATTTCTTGACTTATCATAACTTTTACCTCAGGGTCTGTCCTTGAAGATCCTATATTTGGTGAATAGAAAGCGAGTGTCCCAGCCAAGGCCTGTTGAGGTACTCAAAAATGGTAAAGCTTTTGATCCTTTATCCTTTCCAAAATTAAGTTGAAAATAGAGGATGGTGGGCTTAAATTTTCTATCTACTAATAGATTGTGGAATTATTTGTTTATTACTCTTTCTTCTGCACTGCACATATACAGAGATACCGTCGTTATTCCTCACAATTGTTGTCATTTTTATTGCAGGCTCTGCCTTTTATGTGTTTTTTTTTTCTTTTTAGTATTGAGTTATTGTTATGGATTTTAATTTGGTGTTCTCCTTATTCACTGAATTTTAGATCACAGGTTTTGGAGGATTTGTAGTTTGTTCCTTTTGATGGCCTGGCTAATCTCTCCTTTTCTTTGTCTTCTACTATGTAATTGTTAGTTTGTGTATATGAAAACTGAAATGATCTTGACAACATTGATTATGATCTTGCAGATGGTGTGACTCTACCCAATGTTTCCGTTATCAAGGACATTTATCTAGAACAGATCTATATAATTTAGTATGACTTTTTGTGATTCAGGTATTGATAGCAAGAACCCTTGTGAATTAGATTTGAATATTTTTTTTTTGTTTTTTACTTTATTTTCATCTTTGTGGAGGATGATCATTTTAGTTCATTTGATGCAGGTCGCATATGATTAAGGAAACAACGGGATGGAACTCATGAGATGGCTAACCATTGTGTCCATTAATTTGTATCTGTTGATCACTTGATTTGCAGCTTAAGGTAAGCTTTTTATTTGGTCGATTAGTTTTGAAGTTTAGTGCATATTGAAGGTTCAGGCTATGGTGGGAGAATGAAGTAATGAATATTAATTAAGCAGGTAGATCTCAACGCTGAAATTGAGAAGGATGTTGGTACAAATAAACAGTTGGGAGAGTGAGACTGCTGGTGCTTAAAAGGAAGATCGTGTCGATGAGCCATAAGAGGAGTTTTTCAATGTGAATGCTTTAATTAGAAGACTATGCAGTGAAGATTCTCCATAATCAGAAGAGATTTATTTATTAGTTAACCTTTTAATGGTGATTTTAGGCCACTGTTTTAGTGCTCCTGGAAGCTCCAGAGAGATCGGCTCAGGTAAATGCCTAAATTCTGTGTTCACTATTGTACCACATTTACCTCATCCAGTTTCTGAGTTTTTCTTTGTATTTAAGAGACTGATATGGTCCCTGTCAAATGAAAGTCTCTGCAGTTGGAACTAGAATACTTTTCTGAATAGTGTAAACAGTTGTAGCTATAAATACTTAGCTTTGTAAACAGTCTATCCTATATATAAATATATAAAAGTATCATTGTCCTGCATTTCATAATTATGTCACTCGCATATATTGTGTTCTTAGTTCTTACTAGCAAGTTTATTATTATATGCTCTTTTCTCAAACCCGCGGCAAAGCGCGGGCCAATGCACTACAAGCTGCTCTAGTTTGGTACGCACGAGGCATTTTCAAATTCACCCATGCGAACAAGGTTGAACATATGTTTCGTCTCTCCATTGTAGGATGTTCTTGCATCAATAGAATAGTCAATAGTGTATCCAAGTTCTCTCTTTGTTTTATTTATTTATTAAAAGCTCAATTTTCGATTAATATTGTTGGGTTTGATGCTAGCCACGCACTATTAAGCTACACTCGTCAGGACTAATTTTCATCAAGATGAGTTCCTTAATTAATTAGTAGTTAATTGGATTAAAACTGATCAAGATGTGCCAAACACCCAAATTTTAGCGAACTAAATTTATACGTATACCTTGTAAATATAGCTGACATGCCAAAAAAACATTCAAAAAAAGCATTCATAAATAGCTGACATAAAAATATCGCCTGATCTATTGTTGCATAGATAATTTAGGAACCTGAAATTTGCAATTCTCATTTTACAATTTGCACTACTCATAATGAGACAAAATACATGTTACTAAATAACAAAATTTAAATTATTCGGAAAAGAAAAAGTAGTAGTAGTGTTGATTGTAAATTAATGAGTGTAAATTTCAATAGCCATAATTTAACATGCTAAATGGAAACAATTTATACATATACTGATATACTGAAAGACATGCAATAGGTTCTAATTTGGGATTCAATCTAGATACCACACAATTAATTTGTTACAAAATGGAACGATCTTACGCTTTGCGTAATATATGTTTGCTCGTCACCTATGACAACTGCGATGAAATTCGGATGCCATACTTGTTTTAGTATCAAATATATTGATCACCTTCAGTAGTACGAATTTCAAGTTCATCTTGATGATTAGAAATGGTCGATTGTGTTGCAACTTTCCCATCTTGTGGAGGTGGAGTTCTACAATGGCAACGTTGAGAAAGAGGCCCCTGGGGAGGAGGCGGTCTTGGGTAAGGGTTGGAATGTTGATAATCAAGGATCATCCAACTTGTACTAAGTTCTTTCTTGCCGATGACTTTGCGTAGTAATGATTCTACTGTCACTCAAATATAAATAAACAGAGTTATTATCTTCAATACTCGAGTTTAATTTGTCACGCAGAAAAAGAAAGAAGAGCTAGCCATATACATTTTATAGAGATAATTAATACAAACACCATAATTTTGCAGCCATTTAAGCGTAAGCATATAAGGGTACGTATTTACCTGTTAGAGGCCTTGCTTGAGCAACACTGGTGCTGTAGCTCCTGACGATAGCAAACACAACCATAAGGAGGAAGAGGCAGCTCCTTGTTGAATAAGTCATGTTATCAATCCCTAATGATACTCAAGCCAAGTGCAATTAAGCTATTCTTATATACACAACCACGGAATGCAAATTAATTAATTAAATCAACAAATTAAGCTAGGTTGTCTCTATTATTAGTGTATATAATGAGTAATTTTTACAGCGGTCAATGTTTCAAGTTTGCAACTAATCGATCAAGTGCTTGTGTTTCTTGATGGACGACTTGTTTTATGCATGAATATTTAGAACCCTTTGAGTTTCAGGTCGTCTCTCCTGCCTAGATTAATCCCAGAATGCTTTCGAAGACATGGATATATTCCTATTTTCACATTCTTGACTAGGAATATATATGTAGAAATAGGAAAATATGTATCGATCTTCTAGAACGGTATCATGTTAGGTGAAGACCTTCAGTCGTTGCACAAAAAATTAGTTACTCCAGTTGATATAAAATAGTCGAGCTACCGAGGTTTTAGCAGTTCTCTCCAACTGGTATCTTCTGTACGATGATTCTTTATATTTTGGTAACAATCAATGAGCTTCGAGGTATTTTGGCAAAGTCAGATGAGGAACATCTATAATTTTCACATTCGCTTGTTAACTACATTAGGCTTATACCCGTGCGAGAACATAAAACGTATCGAATGTTGTCAAATATGCATAACTCCATTACAAGTTTACAAATTACGATATACAAATTGTTCAACTTTTAATTCCAAATTTCCAATTTCATTACTTTTTTTTTTTTTAACTGAGTACGACACATCCACAAAATCTTCAAATCCAACTCAAAACCATTCTCAATGCTTTTGGCCCCAACTACTAAGATCAAACATTCTCGAAATAAAAAACCAAACCCTCTAATTTCAACCATCTGAAATTTATTATATCCTATCATCAAACAAGAACACACCTATTCACCAAAAGTCTGAAAACCTACTTAGGCAACCGGGTGATACAACCACAAAACCCATAGTATCATCAAAATAAATCACTCATCAATGATGGGTTTTTCTTTGGCAACTGCGCAAAATCAGACACAAAATCTGCCTACAAATCTGTAAGTAAATCACAAATCCGCAGAACCTACTCAATTGCAATAGGATCTTGCTTGCATTCTCCTCATTAAGTAATTGGAGGGTCTGACCAAAATGATACACAGTGTAGAACTGACAATCAGTATCAAGAACTCTTCTACGGACGTGGGGTCATGGGATTATGTGCTGATAAGCCATTGCAGCCCCAATCATCTTTATCATGAAATTATTAACTCACCACTTCTCATGAAACATAATCCACCAAATGATGCATCTTCTACATTTCAATACATGCTTTCGTATGGATAGATTACACAATATGAAGTTCAATCCGTGTATATGTTCCCAATCTACAAGCAAAATTATACCATCACAGGTGACAGGCTCACTAAAAGATGTTAAAGTTAATGTTTTCCTGGGTGAACTAGGAGTTAAACTGAAAAGCTGATATGCTTTCCAGCAACTTTCTACTATTCATTCCACAGAGATTTTCTGCTAGATATTTATAGTATCATAGTACTATAATTTGTCAAGTTGATCTCTAGCTAAACTAGCTTAGATATTTTGTAGGTTACTTTGCTCCCTATAAAAGGGAAGTGTTTCTCTGTAATCTCTAAGAATTTTAGATCAAAGAAAAGACTGCATAAGTTCAGTTCATCTACTCTTCTTCAAACACTATTCACCAAGTGAACAGTGTGATATACTTCACTCGCCACGAGTAATTGGTCGCCACTCGCCACGTCGAACTGGTTTCTGATCACACTCGCCAGTGCGAAAGTAGAAGTATTGTGAATTCTAACATGGATTCCAACAAAAGAGACCCCTTCTGGTCTGAAGAACTGGAACTTGCAACCTGTTGTGCCCTGTGCTCTAAGAAAAGCATGGTCATCATAGTGTAAACCAAATTCTGAATGTTCACAATACAATAGATCATATGCATAACCATAATCGTTAGACTTTTAGCTTTTAGTAAACTTACCATCATTATGAATCATAGCTCCTTCCATTGATATAAACCTGAAACACAAAAGTACTAGGCAAGGCCTTCTGTTAGTCACCACAATAAGCTTCTCAATGGACAGAACTTACGCTATGTCTCGTGGTGATAACAAGGACCAATACCATCTATTTATATAGAATCATTAACCCTAAAGAGTCCTCCCATTAAGGACATTCCTTGAGAGTTAAGTCTTCTAATTAGATTCCTGATACAATACTGATTAGTCGTCTTACTTCTAGACTATGAATAGGATTCCTTGCAATAATGATCTAATACACGAAATCATTATTAACTGGATATAGTTCTGTATTTGTTTTCATGTAGAAGTAGATATTGTCATTAAGCATAACTATCATTTAATATGTGATAAGTCCATATTGATCTAACAATCTCCCACTTGGACTATCACTTGCCATAAATGATAACTCGCACCTAAGAATGACAACATCTGCTCTACCTACTGTAGTGCGCGCCGAAAAAAAAATGAACCAAAAAATCCATTCACAACATGGTCAGATTACAGTCATTTATGCAGAGCAAGAACCAAGTTACACTTTGACAAAAATGCAGAGGTTCTATACCACAACATAAGCTTCTGCAATCCACATATGTCTATCATGTAGTATTGAGATATATGTTAAAGTGTATTAACAAGTAAAAACGTATATCAAGTCCAACTTTATGTTCTTAAAACCAGAACTCAAGCAAATTTTCTGAACACTAATAATCTCAACTTTGCTTGTACTGTAGTATCATGCTAAACATGAATGAGATTATCTGATAGCAAGTATATATATGACTAGAACCATAAAACAATAATTTTCAGAACAAAACATAAAGCTGCAGCAATACAAAATTCTGAAATACCTCAAACTTTAATTATAAAAACTATCATTACAAAACTAAGTTGCAATTTGAAATGATATCACAACCGAAAACACAAGAACTCAGAAAACAAAATATTTTTAAGTTTGCTCCTACTGGTCTTAACTCCCACTGAACCTAAGCAGATACTTTGGAAGAATTCAAATGCTTTCTGCATGCTTCTTGAATACCTTCACTGGCAGTGCTTTGGTGAAAGGGTCTGCAAGCTGTGAATTGGTGTCTATATCCAAAACAGTTACCTCACCATACTTGACTCTTTCTCTAACACTATAATATTTCAAGTCTATATGTTTTGAGTTGCTGGACCTTTTATTGTTCTTGCTAAAGAACACAGCAGCCTCATTATCACAGTATATAACAAGTGCATCAGCCACAATGTGACTCAATACTTTAGTCTGCTCTAGGAAATTCCTAATCCAGAGCCCTTCACACATTGTTTCATATACTGCAATATATTCAGATTGCATGGTGGAGGTTGTGATCAAGGTTTGCTTCATTGTTTTCCAAGCAACTGCTCCACCCGCCAGCATGAACACATAACCACAAGTTGACTTGTTTAAGTCTGGAAAATTCCCTGCAAAATCAGAATATGAGAAACCAACAAGTTTCAGATCCTCAACTCTTCTGTACACAAGCATGTGACTCTTTGTTTTCTGTAAATATCTAAGAACTTTCTTTCCAGCCACCCAATGGTCTGGTCCTGGATTTGATTGAAATCTTGACAGCATTCCAACAGCAAATGCCAAGTCTGATCTGGTACAAACTTGAGCATACATGAGACTTCCAACAAGTCTAGCATATGGTTTTGTTTTCATGTTTTCTTTCTTAGCTTCATTTTGTGGACACTGACTCTTAGTGAGTTTATCACCCTTAGACATGGGAACCTCTCCATTTGAACATTTTTCCATACTAAATCTTTTAAGAACTTTAGTAATGTAATTTTCCTGAGATAATCCCAACAACTTTTGTGTTCTATCTCTTTTAATTTCTATTCATAGTACATAAGATGCTTCACCTAAATCTTTCATGTCAAAATTTTTTGACAGAAAGCTCTTGGTATCTTTAAGCAGCTTGAGATTGCTGCTAGCCAAAAGTATATCATCCACATACAGTACTAAGAAAATAAATTGGTTCCCTACTGTTTTTAGATAAATGCACTCATCCACTATATTTTCAGTAAAGCCAAAAGAAGAAATTACTGAATCGAATTTCTTGTACCATTGCCTAGAAGCTTGTTTTAGACCATAGATAGATTTTCTTAATCTACAGACTAAGTTCTCATTTGCAACTTCAATAAATCCTTCAGGTTGCTTCATGTAAATTACCTCCTCAAGCTCTCCATTTAAAAATGCTGTTTTGACATCCATTTGATGCAGCTCCATGTCATAATGTGCCACCAATGCCATGATAATCCTAAAGGAGTCTTTACATGAGACTGGAGAAAATGTCTCAATGTAATCAATACCCTCCTTTTGTGAGAATCCTTTTGCCACTAGCCTTGCTTTATGCCTCTCAATATTTCCAGTTGCATCTCTCTTGGTTTTATAAACCCATTTGCAACCTATTGGCTTCTGTCTAGGATCAGGTTCAACTAATTCCCAGACTCCATTCTTCTCCATGGACTCAATCTCAACTTGCATGGCCTCCTGCCACTTGTCTGAATCTTGACTTGCTGCTGCTTCATTAAAATTTGTTGGATCATTGTCTTCTGAACAGTCTTCATTGGTATCTGCTTCAGCTAAGTAGACAATGTAATCACTATCTTCCCTCCCAAATTTTGATTTTCTAGCTCGTTTGGATCTTCTAAATTCAGGATTGAGATCATTTTGTGGCTCTATAATGTGAGGTTCTGCTGCAGCTGGTTGTTCATCAATTTGCATTTCTTGATCAATTTCTTGATCTTCTGCATTTTGATTTTCGAGAATGATGTCATCTGCTATTTCTTCAGTTTCAAAAGGCAAAACATTTTCCCAATCCTCATCAGTCACAATTTCTTCAAAATCTAAGGATAAATCCTCATATTCTGTATTGTGAGCTTTTTCATTTAAGAATTTGACTTGATGAGTTTCAAAAATTCTAGGCTTATGTTTAGCAGAATACAGCTTATAGCCCTTAGATTTTTCTGGATAACCTATGAAATAGCAGCTTATGGATTTAGGATCAAGCTTGCTCAAGTTTGGATTATAAACTCTAGCTTCTGCATGACAGCCCCATACATGACAATGGTGAAGACTTGGTTTTCTACCACACCATAATTCAAATGAAGTTTTCTCAATGGCTTTACTAGGTGTTCTGTTGCAAATGTAATTTGCCGTTTTCAAAGCCTCTCCCCATAAGAATTTTGGCAAGCCAGTTGTACACATCATACATCTAACCATATTTAGAAGGGTTCTATTCTTTCTCTCTGCAACACCATTCTGTTGTGGATTATAGGGTGTTGTATATTGAGCTTTAATTCCATGTTCTTGTAAAAACAAGGCAAATAGACCATTCTATTGACATTTTTCTGTATATTTTCCATAAAATTCCCCACCTCTATCTGATCTAACTGTTTTTTTTTTTCTCTCTAGTTGATTCTCTTCCTCAGTCTTTAAGATTTTAAAGGCTTCAAGTGCTTGAGATTTTTCTGATAGTAAAGAAACATAACTGTATCTAGAGAAATCATCAATGAATGTAATGAAATACACATTACCACAGATAGTTTGATGTTTAAATGGACCACAGATATCAGTATGTATGAGTTCCAGTAAATTTTGGCTTCTTACTGCAATCTTCTTTCTTTTATTTGTCATTTTTTCCCTTAAAGCATTCCACACAATCATTAAGATCAGAAAAATCCAATTCATTTAGGATATTGTTTTTAACCAGAATTTTCAATCTCTCTTTTGAAACATGGCTGAGTCTTCTATGCCATAAATATGCAGACTTTTCATTTTGTTTGGTGGTTTTAACACCAATCAAGGCATTAGTACTGTTAGTATTTTCTTTTTCAACAAGAGAAATTTCTTGTTGAGACATAGAACAATTAAGTTGTAAATAATCATTCAATATCACACCAGAACCCATCTGTTTTGAATTTCTAGAAATAATAATTCCATTATTATCCATCAAAAGTCTACAACCAGCTTTAATCAGCTGAGAAACTGAAACTAAATTCCTTCTAATGGAAGGTACATAATAAACATTATCCAAAAATAAAAAGTTTTCATATCGTGGATCAAGCTTGAGGGTTCCTATGGCTTTGACTCCCACTCGCATGTCATTGCCTACTCTCAGGTTCACCTCATCAC
This sequence comes from Potentilla sterilis, assembly GCA_963682095.1. Taxonomy (NCBI): domain Eukaryota; kingdom Viridiplantae; phylum Streptophyta; class Magnoliopsida; order Rosales; family Rosaceae; genus Potentilla; species Potentilla sterilis. Next base: position 46,020,793 of record OY821762.1, on the reverse strand, counting down.
TTCTTGAGACTCTCCTCTTTGTGAATCCCTGCAAGGAATTAGTGACGTGAATAGGAGAACCAAAATCTATCCACCAAGACTGGGGTTCAACATTTATAAGATTAATTTCTAAGGAAAATACTGTATTAGAAATTTTCTTACCCTTTTTAGCTAGCCAAGCCTTATAACCTGTACAGTCTTTTTTCATGTGACCTACTCTCTTGCAAAAGTAGCACTTGAATCTAAATGGCCTGTTTTCTTTTGGTCTTGTGGCTGCAGATACCTTGGTGATGGTTTTGGTAGGCTTGAGTTTGTTTTGAGTCTTTTTCTTCTTAGGCTTCTCAACTAGGCTGACTGTGAGGGACTGGGACTGGTTTTTCTTGATCGATCCTAGATTCCTCATCAACACAGATTGAGATGAGTTCATCTGGGGTCCAGTTTTCCTTTTGAGCATTATAACTTGTTCTGAGAAGTCAAAACTGCTAGGGAGCGTGTTCAGTGCATGATGCACCAACAATTGATCTTTTACTCCCACTAACATCTCTCTCAGCCTGTTGTTGATGTTAATCAACTCCATTATATGCCCTCTTACACCTCCAGGTCCTATTCCAGAGTACTGTAGGGTATGATACTCTTTGCTCAGCCTAGCTATTTCAGCTTTTTCACTTTCTTTAAAATTAGCTGCCACAGCCTCAATGAAATCAGTAACTAATTCTGGTTCCTCAACACAACCTCTCACTGATCTAGACATAGAACTTCTAATCACATTCTTGGCCATCATATTAGATCTCATCCATTTCTTATGGTGAGCTTTGATTGAGGGTTTATCATCTTCTGCTGGGGTTTCAGGTTGTTCTTCATAAAAACAGAAACCTATTGTCTCATGCATACAAATGTAGTTTTGTACAGAGTCTTTCCAGAGTCTAAAGTTTGAACCAGTGAGTACTATCACATTGCTGAAGGTCATGTAGGTGTTGCCTAAGAAGCAAAGAAAAAGATTTTTGTGAGTTCTCAATTTTGTAAGGCTTTTAGAGTTTTCAATGTTTTATGAATTAGTTTAAGTTAATCAAACCATAACAAAAACACTCACAAAATAAAATATTCAGAAAACTCAATACATATATATATACTTGCATTCACATCAGTCCATATCCATAAAAATAATACTGAGTAACACTTTTGAGCAGAAACTTAGCATACTGTAAATCTTTATCAATAAGCCACACTTGATAAAAACATGTTATTCAAGGAACCAAATCCACATCTTTAGACAGAAGATTAAATCCCAAGTATCTTGATTTATTTTTATCAAATATACTTACTGCTGTTTGCATTCTAAAATCATGCTTCGACACTTCTTTAGAAGATAAAAAATAATATTTAAAATACAAAACACAACTTTAAGTCTGTTATACCATATGATCTCCTGGAAATATGAATGAAAAATGCTTTGTGCAATATATTCATTTATACCAACAGAAAATCACAAACTTGTTTGAGCTTGAAAACTTGATTTCTATCCAGGTTACCCTTTGTAAGAAAACTAAGCTCTTGTGTCTGTAAATTTTTTTCAATGCATAAATTTTGGGAGACTTTAATGACTACATGCATCATTGTCAATTACAGAACACATACTTCAATTCAATTCCATAGAGCATAATCTGTATTGAAATATCATCCAGCCACAGAACAACACAATCACCAACTTATGTGCACGCTGGGAGTGCTCTAGGGTTCTTATGCAATATATATATAGATATACATGCTTGAATTGAAAACAAAATTTCCAGAAAAACCTGTTTTGCTTTTTCCCCAATTTGCTACAGAACACAGCGGAAGCTATAAACTTGATGCAGCAACTATTTCTTGGCTTTCTCGATCCACAGCAATCGGGTTTTGAATCCCATAAGAGACGTAAAAGTCTCCAGCGCTTCCAATCCAGTCTCTGCTCCATCTTCTAGCCAAAAACTATCATTTTCGATCGTATTCGCCGAGGTTATCTGTTATGAATGCATTCGCCATCGTTGTGAACTTACTCGCCAGGTTATGCATTCGCCACCGTTGCGAACTTACTCGCCAGGATTGTCCGTGGCGAACACAATAATTATTTCTGGTTAAAACTATTCGACCTCTGGCCAGGGGGTGATCTCTGGCGAGCGGGTGACTTATGACGAGCGGGTGACCTCTGGCGAGCGGGTCGAGACTGGATCCGCGTTTGCATGTGGGTTGAGCCAAGAACTGGTTAACAGGCAAAGCCTGTTAACCCGTAAAGCAAAATTTTTTTTTGTTTTTTTTGTTTTTGTTTGAGAAAACCCTAAAACGATTTTGTTATGCAAAACTGAAAATTTTGTGAACCTTTAAAGGCTCTGATACCAATTTGTAAACCAAATACTGAATGTTCACAATACAATAGATCATATGCATAACCATAATCATTAGACTTTTAGTTTTGAGTAAACTTACCATCATTATGAATCATAGCTCCTTCCATTGATATAAACCTGAAACACAAAAGTACTAGGCAAGGCCTTCTGTTAGTCACCACAATAAGCTTCTCAATGGACAGAACTTACGCTATGTCTCGTGGTGATAACAAGGACCAATACCATCTATTTATATAGAATCATTAACCCTAAAGAGTCCTCCCATTAAGGACATTCCTTGAGAGTTAAGTCTTCTAATTAGATTCCTGATACAATACTGATTAGTTGTCTTACTTCTAGACTATGAATAGGATTCCTTACAATAATGATCTAATACACGAAATCATTATTAACTGGATATAGTTCTGTATTTGTTTCCATGTAGAAGTAGATATTGCCATTAAGCATAATTATCATTTAATATGTGATAAGTCCATATTGATCTAACATGGTAAAGAGAATACGACCTCACAAAATGCAAAACATGACCAATTCACCAAAACTAATAGGTTAACATTTATGACAATATGATACGTACAAAATACAAACCATACATACAAAATGAATTTTGGTAATAATTTATAAAATTAGCCTATCTCAGCTCATGTTCAAATACATGTTTTGTGATGTCATTTGTTTTTTCCTCCATGAACCATAAAACAACCTCCCTTCCTGCCGCTTCAGACAGCTTTTTCTCTAATTTAGGCATAACCTGTTCAACTGGTCTCCTCAAATTTCCGATAAAAATGCCTCCATCTCCGCCAAATCTTCGAACATCAGTTGGAAAAAACGTATCGAATCCGAAACAACGTACTCTTCAACTGCAATATTAAATCATACAGAACAAAAGATTGTCACTTAACTTGATAAGATACTTAACAAAAACAAGTCAGCCACATTCTGGCAAAAGTAATGTATCACAAACATGAACAAAAGGATTTTCAAGGGAAAAAGTTACCTTGTTAAGGTCTATAGTCTTAAAGGTATCTTCAGCATTCTCCAACCTCTCCTTCTCTGTAGCCAAACCATCTCTTATGGCTCTATTAAGCAGCCCTACAATTGGGTTATCACTACTTTCCATATCAAGATCCTTCAGCTTCCTATCTGCTCTCTTTTTCTCCAACTTTATTGCAGCTTCAATTGAGGGGTTCCCCATGAACCTCTTGAACTCCTCATCTGTCTTCCCATCTCTTGCTGCTTTTCTTTCTCCTTCGCGTCATCATTATCCTCTTCACCCTTTTCACCTTCTTCTCCACTCTTTTGGGTGTCACTGTCATCATCACTTGGCTTCTCAGAAACTACAACAACTGAAGGAGAAGATTGGTCATCTTTCATGGAAAATGTAATGGGGTGGTGTTTTCTTGAGATGGGTTTGGGAGATGAAGTGAAAGAGAAGTGATGGGTCCTTTTAACAAATGGGGTTGTGGTGTTCTTGGCCTTGGGAGGCCATGAAGATATGTGGGAAGGTGAAGTGTGTTGAGATGTGGCTCAAATTAATGCCATGCAGTATTGTTTGAATGGAAGAAATTGGCTGCAATATGCACAAGGTAAATGCATGTGAAATGTCATTTATTGTGCTATTTATGGAGCTAGCTATAGCTTGAGTGATGCAGCCATATTTGAACTAAGAGAATAAGTCTACATTATGCATGTTATTGTACGTGGGAATGCATGGAGAATGAGAAGAGAGCATGCATGCATGGAACAATAGTTGAGAACTATTGGAAATAGTTTGATACTATTGAGTGTAGAACATTGAACGGGTAAGAAGGAAAAACAAGACTTTGCTCTTCTTCTGTATGTTGGCATGACAAGAGTTGGCTATAAATAGTCATTGAAGATTGGCATTGTGAAGGCAGTGAAGCATCCGAGTTTTGTGTACTCTCTTGTTTAGTGAGAATATCATTCTCTATTAAGTGGATATTGAGAGTGTGAGTTGAGAGGGGTGTACAAGGGTTCAAGTTCTTGGGTTTTGGGTTATAAATTTTGAGTGATACACTTTGTATCTTGTCTTCATTATTCTCAATAGTAAAGAAAGATCGGATCACGCTCCGTGGACGTACCTCAAGGAGTGAGAGAACCACGTTAAATCTTGTGTTGTTAAGTGTGTTTGTTTTTCCCTATTATAGTTGCATTCTCGATATCGTTGACCAATCCACTGCATGAAAACCAACAAAATGATGGAAAGGGAAGCCATTGGAGAGATTGAGAAGTGGACTGAGAGATGAGAAAAGACATGGTTGGAGAAGGGAGGACAGGTGGAGTGGGTTTTGAAGGAGGCGACAAAAGTTCGAGACCCAGCTGAGCGCCAAGATTGTGGTTTACAAATTACGACACACGTATTGTCCAACTTTCAATTTTAAATTTCCAAATTCACTACTTTTTCACAGAGTATGGACACATCCACAAAATCATCAAATCCAAGTCAAAACCATTCTCAATGCTTTTGGCCCCAACCACTAACATCAAACATGCTCAACAACCATCTGAAATTCACAGCCTATCAAATCAAGAACACACCTATTTACCCAAAGTCTGAAAACCTACTTGGGCAACTGGGTTATACAACCACAAAACCCATAGTATCATCAATAAATCACTCATCAATGATGGGTTTTCCTTTGGCAGAAATTTGCAACTGCGCGAAATCAGACAGGAAATCAGCTTACAAATCTGTAAGTAAATCGCAAATCCACAGAACCTACTCAATCCACAATCAATCGAATACAACCGCAGACATGTATCAACATGTTGCAGAAAGAGCTAGGGGAGAGGGCAACCAAAAAACGGCGTGTACGACAAGCACAAAAAACGGTGATTTAAATACAGCACAACATGCACATGGTAGGCAAAATAGAAAGACTTCCAAGTAATAGGAACATAACAAAGATACCATTGTCAAATTTTAAGTGTACATTCATCATAACTCACAAGGCAAGATATGCGGTGGGATAAAGCTAACCAAGCAGCCATTGTCAAATAGAAAGACTTCACAAATTTAAGGGAAGGATAAACAGAAGACAAATGGTAGACAGGTATTAACATGGCAAATCTAAGCAGCAATTGCGGCACTCCACAGCTACAGAAAACCCATACTAGCCCAGAGTTTTCTCCTCCAAATTGACACCTGCACGAAGTTGGGTGAATGACATTAGCACAGAAAGACCAAATTGATAAATTTGTAAATTTGATAAGTTGAGGCTATTAACAGAGTATCACTAATTTGATAAGTTGTGGCTATTAACAGAAAGACAAAACAACATTTGAATGAAATTAAAATCTGCAACTGACCAACATCCAGAAAAGAATAAAGGGTAAACAACCACCCAAACAGGTTTCTAAAAGAATCCAAGAAGGCTAGTGTGAAATAAGACTCAACGAGTACACGCAATTGAAAATTAAGATAAATAAAATAAAAAAATGTTGGAAACCAGCACTTGAAAGTACCTTCATCTTCAATCAATAGGATCTTGCATTCTCCTCATTAAGTAATTGGAGGGTCTGCCCAAAATGACACACAGTGTAGAACTGACAATCAGTATCAAGAAGTCTTCTACGCAGGTGGGTCATAGGATTATGTGCTGATAAGCCATTGTAGCCTTCATCATCTTCGTCATCAGAAATTATTAATTCACCACTTCTCATGAAACATAATCCACCAAATGATGCATCTTCTATTAACAAGGTCCACGACTCGGGTCTACCATAATCATTCAATACCCAGACCTCATAGTCAATGAATAAAGCAATGGATCTTTGACTGCTGGAAAGAGACAACTTCATATTATCAACTTCCTCTGTTCTCACACTCTCCGGCATCAGCATATTTGGCAGGAATGACTCAGTACTGATATCAAATACCAAGACGAAATTATAAGGACTGTTGTCTTCCATCCGTGAGGCTGACCAATGAAGGGCACCATTGACAAAAGCAGCACGTGACAATCCCTCAATACTAACCAGAGGAGCAGCCTCAAGGCGCCTCCAACATTGTGTGGCAAATGAAAAAACCTCAACATGATTATGATTCAAAGCACCCCGTCCACCATCAGGTGTTCCATCAAAATGGGAGACTATAATTACTACCTTATAGTCATTGGTCGTAGCATCATAACCAAACCCAAAAGATTCATCAAAGAGACCAGGAGACCCGAGGATCACATTAGGACGAGGAATGACAACATATTTTCTTATGGATGGATTACAAAATATGAAGTTGAATCCATGAATACGCTCCCAATCTGCTAGCAAAACTATGCCTTCACATGTGACAGGTTCACTAAAAGAGACACCCCTCCTAGTCTGAAGAAGTGGAACTTCCAACCTTTTGTGCTCAAAAAAAGCATGGTCATCATAGTGCAAAGAGTAAAATTCACCCCGTACTCCATCAATCATGTCGTTCCCTTCAACCTCCCTGATAATACTATATCCATAAACTAACATAAGTTGGGTGCCCTCCACAATTGCAGAATTCCTTACATTTTGATTGTAGTCCTTGATGAATTGCTGGTCCTTTATCACAGCTCTCCAGGACTTGTGTACTGCGGTGCATCTGATCAAGTCACTGATTGGGATCTTGGACAAGACGTATACTCTGAGCTCATGGGGAAGACTAGGAATGATTCCATCATATTCCCTGCAATTCCCAATCAATATAATTGATATTCACAAATTAATACACCGCAAATCAATCAATATAATTAATATTCACGAGAGATCGAGACTTACAATTTCCGTATTGCGGTAGCCATGAAAACTCTTCTTCAGTTGCTGGCCGAAACGAGTGAAATGAAACAAGTTAGAAACCAAAACAAAAGACCCAATACATGTAAAAACCCTAATTCGAAATCAATACCCGAAGCCCCAAAGCAGTTCAAATGTTTTCATTAGACAACAATCGACACACAAAACGCAGAATCACAATGCTAATACTAAATCGAAATTCAAACGCCAAAAGAAGAAAAAGAAAACAAAAGGGAGTGGCTAGTACTCACAACTTGTAGAGGTTCGTTGGCTGAGAGTTTCCTTTTTCTCCAAGGTAGAGGCTGAGAGGGTTTTGACTCAAGAGTCAAGACTCACACTATATGGAAGAAACTTGGCTGACTAAGGCTGGTCAGGTAGAGCTGACAACAGCCAATGAGAAGAGGTCACGTGGCCTTTAAAATGAATTAAATAATAATACAAATACTCATTTAGTCCCTGTAAATACTCATTCAGCCCCTGCTATGTCTTTTATTTTACCAAAAAGGCCACGTGGTCTCTCTTCATTAGCTGTTGTCAGCTATAGCTGACCAGCCTTAGTCAGCTAAGTTCCTTCCACTTTATATTATATTACTATACCGATCAAGAAAATTATATTATATTACTATATTATACATATAGTATTTTTCACCACACAATCTTAGCTATCTATATTTGACCATCGTGTATCTATATTAAAGTCACTGATTTTAACCATCTACAATAAATCGTGTATTTACACACCATGCACAAAACACTCTCTAGTACATGCTAGCTATGAAATATGAATCCTACATTTTTAGTGGGGTTGGGAAATAGCATTGCCAATTCATTTTGCTAAGGAAAGAGTCACACCCCCCTAAGCTAATATTTTCTTCACAAATTTGGGCTTCAGGTATGGTGTCCCATTGGAAAAATGACCATTTAATACAAATTTGGGGAACTTATTTGCAAATTTGAACAATCACTCTAGTATAATATTGACCATTTGAAACATAAGGTAACCACTTTATTGCCCTTAAACAAATGTTCACTAAAATTTAATAATAATAAGACATTGTGCCTCAACTTTTTGACACATACTTTGCCAGTAACCGGACTCTGGTCTCCGGTTACCGGAATCCAGTAACATGAAAGTCCAGAAGAGAACTTGAGTGAACAAACTCTAATGCACGCTAAGTCACTAACAACTACTACTAGTGTATGAATTGAAAAACAACCTCAAAGACGTATTATTTGATCATGTATGAATAAAATTTCTCAAATTCATATTCTTAGTTAAATCCAGAAAATAAAAGAATAAAACCATTGAAATCATGAGAGCAAGGGAAACATAATTCATGGGTTTGTTTCTGGGTACGGCAGACATGCAATCGAAATGCTCTTGTTCTTCGTTTTCCTTCAACTTTGTGTTAGCCACACATAAGGCTGAAAAATTCAACATTTTCACATCAAATTTAACAATTTATCATCCCCTACTCCATATTAAGAACTAGTGGAGCTGGGAAATAACGTTGCCAATTAATTTTGCTAAGACCATCTCTAACGACTCTTGGAAAATTTGAAGGGAAAATGATAAAAACCTACCATTGTTGAAGGAAAAACGTATTATGTGCCTTCGTCAATGTAACTGACGATAGATAATTATGTAGTCATTATTGTCATTAATGTATTTCCTATTACCGTTGTAATACTCACCCTATATAAAGGGGATTATCAATGAAATGAGTAGACCAATTCCGATTATTCTACAACACGTTATCAGCACTTTGCTTTAGCCACAAAAAAAAAAAAAAAAAAAAAAGAGAAAAAAACCCTAGGTCTTTGGCTCTGAAAAAAAAACCCCAGCAAAACACTTCTGCCGGAAAAGAAGACCTCCTCGCCAGAAATCCCTTCTGCCGACAACCACTTTGTCGGCAACGATGACTTCTGGCGACAACTCGTCGTCGGAAAAGGAAGAAAAATCCAGGCTACCACTCTACCGATGATAGGCTTGTCGGCAGAGCATAGCATCTCATCGGCACACCCAGAAATCTGCTCTGGGCACCTGCACCTCTCCAGATCGCCTCGCCGCCGTGCAGATCGGACTGCCCCAGCTCTGCCCGCCGCCGCTAGCTGCACCAACAGCTGCCCTGCTCCTATGCCAGCCCACCTCCGATGACGACATCGATCCAGATCGGACCACATCCCGCGCCGACGACGCTGCCTCGCCTGGCTCGATCCAGCAGCCCAGACGACGCCAACCTCCGATCGGCCTCGACCCAGTCGCGGCGAAGACGTCTGCTCTCTCTGTGACCCAGCCGAACGCCGACGACGCCAGCCCAGCCGAGCGCCGACGACGCCAGCCCAGCCGAGCGCCAGCCCAGCCGATTTGCTCACTCTCCGATCGAATCCAACCTCCGATTCGTCCGACGATCGGCCATCGCCGCTCGGCCTAGTTTCTGACTCGCCTCGATGCCCTCCGATCGCCGCTGCAACCCGGATCGTCCCCCCCCCCCCCACTGATCCAGTCGATCACCTGCATCGACCCCCCCCCCCCCCCCCCCGATCCGGCCTCCTCCAGCGCCATCGACGCCGTTCCAGCAGCCCCGATCCGGTCCCCCTTCGTCCAGCAGCCCCGATCCGATCGCCAGCACAGCCAAGATCCGATCCCGCTTCTACCGACGACAACTCGTCGGGAAAGGCTGCCTCCCAGAAGTTCTACCGACAAAGCTTCGTCGGCAGAAGCTTGACCCGACCCGGTCTTGTTGGGCCTGACCCGGATCTGCTGACCCGACCCACGAAAAAAAACAGAATTTTCTTTTTGGGATAAATTTTGAAGGTAATTTTAAAATTACCGCATAGTAATTCTTATTTACTGTGACTATTTACTGTTTTATGAATTTAATGGTAAATATTAAAGTATTTAATTGATATGGTAAATGTATAATTAAAGTGACTAATCATATGAATATTTTTTTTATGTGACATATCAATTTAATGATGCGGCGATGAATATGCGACGACAAATTTGGAGTCGGAGATCGAGCAATCGATTCATATGCAGTTTATTTGGCAAACTTACAAGTAATATTTATATTGACGCTCTGCTTTCATTATATTTTGTTTCAGTTATTTATATGAAATAATGCTTTATTCAATTTGATCGCATTAGTATTTTATATAAATATGAAACTTGAAACATTATATGCTCATTTTATTAGTGTTAAATAATTGTTTTATTTAACATGTTATTTAGTTTGAGCATTGTCATGATAATGTAATTTCATGAGCATTGTAATATAAAGAAAAAGTGACAAACCTATATTGTGAAAAAGCATTTTCACGAAGTAAGAAAAATATGACCATTACAAATTTCGGTCTTGAAATCTAATTTTTATTTATTGAAAATTTTTCAACATGGATATCTTATTTATTGTGTAGAAAGCAACGATAATGGAATTTCATTAGCTTCACATGCAATGAAAATGGAGAAACCAAAATTTTATTGTGATAACGAAATTTCACGAAGCATCGGAGTTACCATAATGTATATTGGTTTATATTAGTCGTCGTGCATGTCATTTAGACTACGAGATTAATACATTATATTCTTCCTCTATTTTAAACATGGTTTAACCATCACATTTTAGTTTTGACATATTGGACTCTGAAGAATTTGAGTACCAAATTCCCCTATTAAGCCGACTAAGGCTTGAGCATGGTATATTTATGCAAATTGCTTTATGTAAATAGCTAAATAAATAATTTCAATATCTTGAACGACAATGTAAGGTCTAAGAAAAAAATCCCTGAAATTTAATTATGCAAAGTAATGCAATCACCCTAAAACAAAGGGCAATGATGATGTAAGTTATCAGAAAACAAAGAGTAATGACGATGTAAGGTCTTAGACAAAGAAATTTTCTGAAACAAATTATGCAAAGTAATGCAATAACCCTAAACCAAAGGGTAATGACAATGTAAGGTATGAGAAAAAGAAATTTTCTGGAACACATTTTGCAAAGTAATGCAACAACCCTAAATCAAAAAACAATGACGATGTAAGGTCTTAGAAAAAATATATATATATTCTTGAACAAATTGGGCAAAGTAATGCAACGACCCTAAAACAAAGGGTAATTACCATGGACGTAAAATTCATATAATCATCCAAAAGTAAGTGGAAATAATGTAACATTTAAAAGATGACATAGGGGACATGTCATGTGCAGTGAAGCACTCTGCCATTGTTGTAATTCAATGAACTATTGATACGTACATTATAAGCTAGCAAAGAATTAGCTACGACTTTCAATAAATATGAAGAATCATATGAGTACGCGGATTTTGGAAAAGTATCTTCAATATCCAACAGTAACATTGAAAATGAGTTTACAACTAAAAACATAATATCTGGGAAGAATATGTTAAATGACAAATCTCATCATTGCAGCTATTAAAAGAGCAAAAAGGATCTGGCTCAATCCATGATAGACTTTGATTAGTCTACTTTAAAAATTTTAAGATATCCTTATAAAGGCCATTATGCCTAAATACGACTTTTGGTCCTAAATTAGACTTTTGGTCTTAAAATTTCTCTCTCTAAATTGGACAAGACTAAATGTAATCGTTGGCATGTTAATTTTTTGAATCTTCTCTAAAGGAATTGAGATTATTCAAATTTTATTCATAATACACATGATTCAATTTTCTACATCTAACTTTGCAAAGTATTGCATAAAGTAAAGCAACATATCATACTATAGGCATGAAACAAAGAACCGTGTGCAAAGAAACGCACAATGTAATCCCTAAAATAATAGTACTGAAGAACAGTAACACTATATCAATAGTATATGATAATGATTAGTATATCAAAGAAAGTGATAATGATCAGTATATATTTTCCTTTGGGATTCATAATACACCTGCCTAATTGGGATTACAATACCTTTTCATTACAATCCCCATCGATTTACTCTAAAGAACTTGAGTTACGTTTCGATGTATATATTGAGCATATGTCAAATTGACAATTTATGCGATAAAAGAAAATTGAATTTTGTTTTCCACATTATAAAGAAATTTACGCCACGATTTTTCATGTGAAAAAGATACAAGTGAGAATTCATTTGAGCTCATTTGCATTACCTCTAAATGACTGCGAATGTAAACGAGTATTAGAGAAGATTATATGTCAACTTAGTAGGTTCTAAGTAACCGCTAATTAAATCCAACGTCATAAGAAAATGATCTTTTGGAATTCTGACATAGATTGGCTTTGATATGGTGATCCATACATTAAAGAAACTACTATGGACACCCATATTTTTGGATAAATAGAAGCAAACACCAGAAGAATATGGTTCACACACGAATCTGAGGACGATCAATGAACATTTTATCCTCAAATATTGTCATATAGGGTTGAAGACGTATGTTCAATTCCTAAATTCCGCCGCTCCCCCAATGTGGCATTATAATATATTTGATGCACAAGCATATGCATTTATACCTTATTATGCTTCTCCTATCCGTCATGATTTTATGGATAAAAGTACATCATTCAAAGCCTATTCGTTAAAGCAATTATGATTGAGATCATCATATGCAAAGGACACATGAGTTTCTCATTATGTTGTTATATTGAATCAAAAGAGGATTCAGTGGATCGATTCAACCAACTTGCGGACACCATAGATATTTTATGGTGTTGGTTGTTGTGTCGACACACTGGTCACGTGTCATGACACCATCCACAATTAAAATTTATGCTGCTTATGCTAGAAAGTCAAAGCACTTAGGCCGGGTTAATTTCCGTAGGTGTGATGATTTTATGGCTTATTATATGGGATTTGTAATGGACATCATATTCCTATATATAAAAACCCAATTGGTCTCACGGAAAACGACTACAGTAATAGTCTTAATATTGGTAAAGCACACCAATACTTCCGTTTTGGGTTATGCAATTTTTGCATGCAGCGTTACTTTTTCATCTATGGCCATCATCATTGAACCAATTTACACCATAGCTAGTGACTATGTGTGAGGATTTTAAAGGATTTCAAACGAACTTGTAATCCTTGAGCTCTTTTGGATTGACACGGATCTACAATCCTTGAGCTCCATTAAATGTTTTTATGTGCCAAAATTGCGCCGCCACAGCGCACAATGATGGGTCCATTGAGATGAATAAATATTTATGCTGGATATGAACTTCCAGCTATAGTCCGCTATGTCGAAACCTTGACAGACGATCTCTTCACCGCTAGATTTGCGGAGTGTCACTTTGATGAGACAGTCTTCCTGTCGTTAGGGGGAGATAAGAACAAGCATGTTCAAGTGGAACGACAGGAATTGTCGTGGTTTGTCCCCACTGTGTCTCATCTCGATCCCCAAAAATCACACAAAGTAAGGTGTGTAGATATCTTATACATTAAAGTGACGAGATCACATAAACCTGCTGCAAATATACCTGCAAGGATTGTGTTTTATCAAAAGGATATGGTACCACCCAAGAGGAATTGGGTATTGCACTGCCACCATGGATGGTGGCATGGTGACGCCATAAGTGGCATAAATGGTGTCACAGGCCGTGGCTCTCCAAGGAAGAGGGGGAGGCCACCTTAGGTTCGATACATACTTGTGTAAAGGAAGAAAACAAGTTTGGCACAACCTGATCTATTGATCAGTGATACTCAAATCCGTCTCATGAGAATATTTATGGATTGTGGTTATCATTGGGGGACGCCTCAAATGTTAGAACCAATCCTTAAAGTATAGAGATCTCTACAAACACATTACACTAGTGTACATGAGGACGTGGAATAATGAGTCTACTATCGAACCATACTTCGTTGAAAAATGTCAACTTAGTAAACTGGCCTAATGGAAAGAAGCGATCCAGTATAAACAAAGAGATAGGTATTTGGGCAGGTGACGCCGACACCGCAAATATAAACCCTATCAAATATATCTTTGTTAGAATGCGTAATGAGAATAAGAGTATGCAAACTCACCTTATGGCGCAAGGACTCTCAAAAACGCACTGGAATCGACTACGAGGAGATATTCTCTCGTAATGGACTACGATGAGACAAACTCTCATAATGGATGTCATTGCACTCCACTACCTTGTCAGTTTGGTAGTTTCCGAAAAACTGAACATGCAGCTTACGAAAAGTGATCAAAACATATATCTCTATGGGGATCTAAATTAAGAGATATACATGAGGATCCTAAACGGACTTGATCCACCCAAATCAAGTGACTCTAGATCACATGAGTACGTTTGCAAAAGAAATTGAAACGTTCACTAAAGTGACTACTTGATTGGAAAGGGATTGATGAATTATGCCCTTGCGTTTTCATTATGGATATATATGAACTCTAAATGAAATAAGAGAAACTCAGTGTATTGTAAATCCTAAGTTGAGAATGAAAAAGATTTTGGGAATACACAGTCTTGAAATGGAACTCAAGGACTGTAATGATGGTGATCATCCATCAATCGGCTTAGGCACTCTAAAGAATAAAGTGAGGCCTACAGATATTCCCATGATCAGTCGAAGTCTTTACTCTAACAATAGATCCGTTTTTCATCTAATGGAAGATGACGAAGAAGTATTGGGAAATGAAATTCCTATACAAGTGCAATGACGCATGATTGTACTTAAACATAATATGTAAGACTCGACCTCTCATTCGATGTAAATTTGTAAAGCTATGTCTAGCTATGCGCCTACGCAACGCAAATCGTTCTTTCATTAAAGATATGAAAGATTTGGGCTTATTCAATCTCTACATAGAATGTGACATGATAAAGAAATTATCCACGTCATAAGCTAACTATGCGTAAAGAAAAACGCATTAAAGGTGAGATAAGAAAATCTGTTATCACAGATCAATTTCAAATCTCTTAATGGTTCACTCATACTCTAGACGAAGTTATGACTATTTTGTTATATGAAGGTCATACCACGAGTGAACCTGATGTTCAATATGAACCTATGCATTCAGTTCATGAACAACCTTATCCTCAAGATCAAAGTAAATCAAGTTGGATCTGAGGACGATGTGGCAAGATTTAGTTACTAAATCATTGCTCAAAGTCATATTTGGAAAAACATGTGAAAATGCATAACTATGCTAATGTTACTGAAGCTCCCTTGATCAAATGAAAGAATCAGGGAGAATCCCATGATTAATGTAAAAATCAGGGGGAGGTGCAGACATCAGGGGGAGTTTAGCACATACATGTTGTTTTCAAATGTAATAGGTGCGTTGCGCTCTTTTTGTCCTTCGACCAAAGTTTTATTTTCTCCCATTGGGTTTTTGTTACTTGGCAAGGTTTTTAATGAGGCAACACCACATGCACCATTCAATCTCTGACTCGGCACAAGGGGGAGTGTTGAAGGAAAAACGTATTATGTGCCTTCGTCAATGTAACTGACGATAGATAATTATGTAGTCATTATTGTCATTAATGTATTTCCTATTACCGTTGTAATACTCACCCTATATAAAGGGGATTATCAATGAAATGAGTAGACCAATTCCGATTATTCTACAACAACCATATCCACGTACTAATGATAATTAGATCACTCATTTTTTTCAAATGTTAAAAAAGTCAGCTCTGTTTATAACAAATGATAAAATAGTCTAATTATCTTATATTAAATGATAAAATGGTTAGAGTTTAATTTTTTATATGACTGTTTTACCCTCAGTTATAACAGGTCCACACTTTTCTCTTCTAACAGAATACCCCTTATTCTTAGCTCCCACGCTATTTCCTTTCTTTCCCATTTTGAATTCTGAATTAGCCTTTGTCACTTTCGCCGATCTCGACTCTCTCCGCTGCCTCTTCCTTTAGCTCCATGAATACGAGTGCTCCGCCGTCAACAAATCCTCCTCATCTGCGCTGTCCTCCCCGACGATCGCCGAGAAGCCTTCATCGATTTTGATTTCATTTGTTGCCGCACCCGTCGCCTCTTCCTCTAGCTCCATGACTACGAGTGCTCCACCGTCGACAAAGCCTCCTCATCTGCGCTATCCTCCTCGAAGATCGCCGCTTCTTCGAAGTTTTCATCTAATTTGATTCCCTCTGTTGCCGCTCCCGTCGCCTCTTCCTCTAGCTCTAGGATTACGAGTGCTCCGCTGTCAACAAAGGCCTCCTCGTCTGCGCTATTTTCCCTGACTATCGCCGCTTCTTCGATGCCTTCATCGACTAGGTCAGTTTTCTCATTTTCCCTCTCCCTCTCCCTCTCCCTCTCTCTCTCTCAATTATATTCTGGTGTCTTACATGCCTAATGAAACCGCTGCAAACTTCGATGAAGATTCGCAGCACCACTGAATAGAATTGGTATATACATTATATGATATTTTTAGTGATACGGAATTGGTATAAATATAACAAAATAGACCTACGTTTTCAGTATGATGTTTATAGTCAGCAACATGTGCATCACTAGTTACACAATTACTTTTTATAGGTACATTACTAGTTACTTTATTCTTCTTATTTTCTTGTAGTTACACCAATAGTTACATAAGCAGTTACATTTTATAGGTACATTACTAATTATATGTTTATAGTTACTTTTTATAGGTACATTATTAGTTACATTATTATTCATGTTTGCTTGTAGTTACAGAAACTGTTACATTTTATAAGTACTTTACTAGTTACATTATTATTCTTGTTTCCTTATAGTTACAGAAGCAATTGCAAAAGCAATATAACATGCACACTTACTTTTTATAGGTACACTACTATTTATGTTATTATTCCTAGTTTCTTGTAGTTACAGAAGCAGTTAGATTTTATAGATACATTATTAGTTACACTCTATAGTTATATTTTTATGGTTTTTTTTTTGCAGGCGCAATGGAGTGTAACTACACAGCAAAGCTTGTATGTTGTACGTGGTAAAGGAGCAGCGGTTTCAATCTCGGATAATTGCTCGTTTTTAGATTTTTGCAAGTGCGTAAGAGATCGCTATCCAGATTTGAATAGAATAGTCTTCAAGCTTCGATTTGCTGTCCATCCTCATGTTACGGTATATCAATTAGAAAATGACATTGATATGAAAATACTTTTTAGACTTATGTCACGTTACAACTCATACCTTGTTGATGTCGATGTTTTATATGAGGATACGGGTGTTTCTGGTTCAGAGATCGAGTGTGGTTAGTAACAATTATAGTGATGAGAGCAGTGTTTTGCTTGAGGAGAACCAGTATTTGGGTTGCTATAAGCGGGAGGAGCCGAAGGTATATCGCACTCATGGATGGGAGTCTTTTATTCATTCAGTGGGTCAGATTTTTTAGGGTGGGGTAAAAGATTTTAGGTTGAAGCTGCATATGTATGCTGTGGAGGTTGGATTTGATCTTCAGTTTTTGTGGAATAATAAAGAAACTGTTGTAGCTTGTTGTTCCAAGAAAGTTTCTGACGGTTGCGACTAGTTTGTGAAGGCAACCTTGTGCATGTACATAAATTTCAGTTACTAAAGTTACAGTTACAATCATAGTTACATGAAGTTTAGCTTTAATTTTGCTCTGTTACTTTTGCAGCTAGCTACAATAATTGTTAAAGTTTTAGTGACAATATCTGTTGTATGAAGTTTAGCTTCAGTTTTGATATGTTTACTTTGCATGGTCTAAACTGCATGATTTTCAGCTTTAAGTCTTATGTGTTACTTTTGTAGTTATACATATAGTCACATTTTGTGGTGACATCAATTTATTAGATTTGGTTTTATTGTTACATATATAGTTACAGTGGTAGCTACATGAACACTTTGTTTATATTTGTGCAGGTTTAACAGTTTTTTTTCTTCAGATTATGAAATTGGTGAATGAGCATAGCTGTTGTAGTGTTATTCGCCTTCAGAGTAGTAGGATGATGGGTTTCAAGATTATAAAGTATGTGATACTTGACAAGCTTCGAGAGAATCCAAACAAGACGGCTACAGATGTATGTCGAGAGTTAAAAACTGATTTCGGGATGTTCCTTATCATACGACATGGTACGGTAAAGAGCGTGCAAGGGAAGCTGTGATTGGTGATGAAGGAGAGTCTTATTCTGAGCTAGTGTGGTTTTGTGAGCGGAAGGTGGAATCCAACCTTGGCTCTAGAATCACACTAAATATTTGCTCTGAAACAAAAAGATTTCAACAGATGTTTGTTTGCTATTCTTCTTAGATGAAAGGTTTTCTATCATGCCGACCCTTTTTGTTCATAGACCCTACATTAATCACCAATAAATATCAAGGTCCGCTTATTGCTACAACAACAAAGGATGGTAATCACGGTACTTGTGTGACTTTGTTCACTTTCAGCTACATTATTTATTTCCAGTTACAACTTCAATTACTTTAATAGTTACAGATTTCTACTGACAAATACATTATTTTATTTCCAGTTACTTGTATAGTTACAAATTGCTTTTAATAGTTATCCTGACAGCTATGTTATTTATTCCTATTTGGCTGTAGTTACACCTTTAGTTACAGAATCAGTTACATGCACAATTACTTTTGATAGCTACATTTAGGGGTGGGCACTTAGTACCGGAATCCAAGTCCCGTCCTGAAAGTTAGTGGGATGGGAGGGGATAGCTTTTGAAAATGACCGTCCCGTCCCGTTAATGTAAACTTGAAACGGGACGGGACGGGATCGAGACTATCCCGAACAATCCCGGCCCGTCCCGTAGTATTAGAATGCACTCAATCTCAGCCCTACGATTCAACCCCACTCCATCCCAACCCTCCATCTCAATAGTCAATACACTTGATTGACTTGAGAAGCACCTGAAACTCTGAAAGGCTGAAACCCAATTCGATCTCAGACCTAACCAAATTTGTTCCTCTTCTTCAGTTCTTCACTTCTTCCCAATTCGATTACCAGAAGGGCAGAAGGTAGAAGCACTTCAAATCTCCCAAATTCGATTACCAATTCGTAAGCTTCGTTCCTCTACGAACCTTAGCTCGCTTTCTCCTCATCCAGGTCTCATCCCAACTTCGTTCCAACCTCAGCTTGTTAATGGCTAGAGGGAAGAAAACACCAGTTCATCCCCGACAAAGTGCTTCTGGTCTGCAGGTTGATGCGACTTCATCAGCAATTTCTTCTGGTCAATCAATCCAACCCACTCTTGCAAATCAACTTGCACTACCTGCTCCTAGCCAACCTGATGCGACCCAAGCTGATGCAAGCCAACCTGATGCGATTCAAAGCCAACCTCCAAGTCAAGCAGTTGCATCTACAGGGGAGTAGCAGCAAATTTTTCGAGATCCCGATCCCGCACTACCAGATCTGAGTGAATAGCCGACGAAATTTTTTTCGTCGGCTATGCCAATTTTTCGTCGGCTATACCTTCTACCGACGAAATTTTCGTCGGCTATAAGTCGTCGGGAAAACCCCGTCGGTAATACAATGGCCGACGAAAAAAACCAATTCGTCGGCTATAGTAGAGTATGGCCGACGAATTTACCGACGAAAATATTTTTTGTCGGCCAAACCTGGGAGAAATTGCCGACGATTTTCGTCCGGTATTTTCGAGTATGGCCGACGAAATTCATTAAGTATAGCCGACGAAATTCGTCGGCTATTTGGTTTTAACAATAGCCGACGATTTCATAAATTTTCGTCGGCTATTTCTTCGAAATATATTACTATTTTTATAGGTATTAATTAGTTATAGCCGACGAAATAATGCACTTTTCGTCGGCTATAAGTTGTATAGCCGACGAAAATTGGTAAAATTCGTCGGCTATATAGACTATAGCCGACGAAATAATGCCAAAATCGTCGGCTATAACTGCATTTTGGGCAAAAAAAAAATACCGGATCGGAGGAGGAGAAGGAGGAGGAGGAGGGGAAGGAGGGGAAGGAGGAGGTCGGAGGCCGGAGGAGGAGGAGGAGGCAGGAGGAGGAGGAGAAGGAGGAGGAGGAGGAGAAGGAGGAGGAGGGGAAGGAGGAGGAGAAGGAGGAGGCCGGAGGAGGAGGAGAAGGAGGAGGCCGGAGGCCGGAGGAGGAGGAGGCCGGAGGAGGGGGGGAAGGAGGAGAGAAAAAAGGCGGGAGGAAGCGATTTAAAAGATTTAGAAGGAGAATAGCCGACGATTTAATATATTTCGTCGGCTATACTTAGAGAATAGCCGACGATTTAATATATTTCGTCGGCTATACTTTGGAAAATCAACAGCCGTCGGATCTGAGCCATCCAACGGCGGACAATGAAAAGGCGCGGATCGCAAGAGTTTAGCCGACGAATTCAAATATTTCGTCGGCTATACTTTGGACAATCAGCAGCCGTTGGATCTGAGTCATCCAACGGCGGACAATAAGCGGATCGAAGGAGTTTAGCCGACGAAATAGAATTTTCGTCGGCTAAACTTAGAGAATAGCCGACGATTTACAATATTTCGTCGGCTATTCTATGAAAACATATTAAACTGCCGTTTTGAGGCCCTAAACGAACTCGAAAGCCCGAAAAGACCCACACATCGTGGCAAAGCGACGAGTTTGATTCCTGGCGTCGTTCCCTTTCCGGAATGGTATCACAATCGTCATTCGGACGCCGGACGCCAAATCTGCCGTAAACCGGGTTTTCACTTGCAACGGTCAATCTGCTCTTCAATTTTGTCGGAATCTTGTCATTTTTCAATCGTAGCCGTATTTCATTATTTCGGTCATATCTTATTTGACGACATATTTGCATTTGAAGAGTGTACGTATAGTAACTATTTGAAACTATACATTCACTTAAACACTTAGTAAACAAGTTAAGCAACATTAGTGCATATGTTCCGATTTTGAATCTAAAAGTTTGGAAAATCTATTCCAACCTTCAGATATCACCGTTTAGATTAAATACATGTATGAAAAAAAATCCAACTACATCTGACAACGTTAAAGGCTCGATCGGGACGGTCAACCGGGTGAGTCAACCCTTTAAACGCTCAGAAATGGTAATTGGCCTGTCTAAATGACGTTTTTTTGCCTGACCTTCAAAAGATAATAGTTTCAAATCGATGAGACACAACTAATCGTATAAAAAATTTCCTCAAAATTTGTACCGAACGTCAGGCTACCCATAGGAAAACGGAAGTAAAAAACAGTTAACCATAACATTCGGCACACAGATTTTGTCGGAATCTCGTCATTTTTCAACCGTAGACGTATTTCATTATTTCGGTCATATCTTATTTGACGACATATTTGCATTTCAAGAGTGTACGTATAGTAACTATTTGAAACTATACATTCACTTAAATAAAATTTAATTTTAATCATAGCCGACGAAATCAAACCTAGTACTCGTCGGCTATATAGACTTATAGCCGACGAAAATGCCAATTTCGTCGGCCAAACTTTCAAAAGTTTTCGTCGGCTAAAGTTTCATAGAATGGCCGACGAAAATACAAATCGTCGACTATTCCATGGGAATAGCCGACGATTGTTTTTGTTTACCAACGAAAAAAAAATCGTCGGCCATTCTATGGGAATAGCCGACAATTTTTTTTTTTTACCGACGAAAATAAAAATCGTCGGCCATTCTTGAGAATAGCCGACGAAAATTTTAGGTCGTCGGCCGTTTTTTTTTTTTTCGTCGGGAAAAGTGTTTTTTCTGGTAGTGCGTCCCGATCTCGTCCCGGTCCGGTTCGGGATTGGGACGTACGGGACAGGTTTCTGAAAACGCCTTCCCGTCCCGTCCCGTTTTTTTTTATTTCCGGGACAGGACGGGATTCACTCAATCCCGGCCCCTCCCGTCCCATGCCCAGTCCTAGCTACATTACTAGTTTTATTGTCTCTTTAATCAGTTATCTGAAGGAACGACAATGCACATAATCAACTGCATGACCAGTTACTTGTGTAGTTACAAAGTCACTTACATGACCAGTTAGTTGAGGTTACAAAAATCAGTTACATGGGTAGTTACATGACCAGTTATTTGTGTAGTTACAAAGTCACATGACCAACTATATTACTAGTTATATGACCAGTTAGTAACTTGTGTGACTCTGTTCACTTTCTGCTACACCAATAGTTACTGTAAACATTTGTGTGAGAACCGGTGTAACTATTTTTGTAACTATGTTTGTAACTATTGGTGTAACAAGTGTTGTATCTAACAAAACTGACATCTTTTTTTTCTTTTCAGGTATGTATCCAGTAGTTTATGCTATTGTGGATTCTGAATCTGAGAGCAATTGGACATTTTTCCTCCAATGCTTATCTGAAGAGTTGGCTAGGTATTCTATAAGGCGGGTCACTTTTGTTTCTGATCGTAATAGTGGCCTTCTTAGTGCATATCCAAAATTGTTTCCTAATAACCTTTTAGGATTTTGTTTTAGGCACCTTCTTAAGAATTTGACTCAATTGTATCCTAAGGATTGCTACCTAAAGCAGAGGATCCCGCAGTTGTTTATGTCTTGTGTTTATTCTCACACACCAGATATATATGAGAGCAATATGGCATTGTTGAGGGCAGAAGGTGGCAAACCAGCTGAAGATTTTTTGAAGGATCTTCCGAAGGAGAGCTGGTGTGTGGCTTTTTTCAATGGGGACAGGTTTGGTCAAATGACAACCATTTTGGCAGAGTGTTTTAACAATTGGGTGTTGCCTTTGAAATGTCTTCCTATTGTTGAGATGAATGAAGGTATTCCTGTGAAGAACATGGAGATGATTTCTTCTCGGAAAGAAGAAATAAAAGAATGGTTTTCTTTTTTGTGTCCGAAGATGGAAAAGAAGCTTAAGAAAAACTTGGCCGAAGGAAGACATTGGAAAGTTAGTAGATCATATACTAATCTCTATGAAGTTCATTGTCAGAAGTATAGAGTTCTAGTGAATTTGGCAACCTCATATTGTTCGTGTGGTGAATGGAGTTCTCATGGTTTTTCTTGTTCGCATGGTCTTGTTGTTATGCAAAATGCTGGTGCCTCGTTGTATTCATATGTCACTCCGTTTTACCAGGTGTTTTTTCCATCCTTGTTTAGTTTATTCTTTTTTTATATATAGTTACACCAGTAGTTACATATACAGTCACATGAAAAGTACTTTATAGGTACATTATTAGTTACATAAAATTAGGTGTTTATAGTCAACAACAGGTACGCTACTAGTTACACAGTTACTTTTCATAGGTTTATTACTAGTTACATTATTATTCATGTTTGCTTGTAGTTATAGAAGCAGTTACAGAAGCAGTTAAATTTTATATGTACATTACTAGTTACATCAAATTAGAAGTTCAGCAACATGTACGTTACTAGTTACACATTTACTTTTTATAGGAACATTACTTGTTACATTATTATTCTTGTTTGCTTGTAGTTACAGAAACAGTTACATTTTATAGGTACATTACTAGTTTCATGAAGTTAGAAGTTTGTAGCCAGTTTATAGCCAGTAATATGTACGTTACTAGTTACACAGTTACTTTTTGTAGGTACATTACTAGTTACATTATTATTCTTGTTTTGTTATAGTTAAGTTGGAGCTAATCATTCTCTTTTTTTTTTGCTTCAAGGTGGAGAAATATCGTCAAACCTATTCTTACACAATCAATCCTGTTTCTTCTATGGCCAAGCCGTTGGAGCTTCCAAAGTCTAGTATTTTAGTACAACCACCATTGACAAGGAGACCACCCGGAAGACAAAAAAAATAAAGGTTCAGAAGTAAGGATGAAGTACTAAGAAAACATATAAAGTGCGGCAGGTGTGGAAAATATGGCAGGCACAACAGAATGAGTTGTAAAAATCCGATATAGCGATAGTTACCCCGACAATTACATTTCTAGTTACGCTGATAGTTACATTATAGCTATTTGGTTTCTGACTTGGATTATATTCAACATTAAGAAAGTGAAAGAATCCTTGACTTGTTCTTTCATTCGTTACTTTATCTCAATAGTTACAACAACAGTTTTTTTCATTTCTAGTTACATCTTCAGTTACATTTCCTTAATAAATTTTCTTCTATATGTTTTCATTGTGCAGCGGAACACTGCCATTGCGGTGCAGCGATACGGTGCAAAGTTTAAAGGAAATATATGAAATATATAAACTCTATAAATCTTGTAATGTTCATGTGATGAATGGATTTCTCAAGGTCTTGTTCTCATGTATTGTCAGTTATTATTCATATTAGGTTGTAGTCACACCAGTATTTGCATAAGCAGTTACAGAAACAGTTACATGCACAATTCTTTAGATAGCTACATTACTAGTTACATGAAATATTTCTTTTTGTCATTTTAATCAGTTATATATGAAACAACAATGCACATAATCTGTAACAGCTCAGTCCATACACTTAGGATATTGCCCGCTTTGGGCACCGCCCTCACGGTTTTGTCTCTGGGAGCTCCAGAATAATTTTCCAGTAGGTCACCCATTCTGGTGTTGCTCTTGACTCAACAAGCTTAACTTCGGAGTTCTCATCCCCTCCGAAGCCATTGAACCCCTAAAACGCGTTCTTATGTATTGAGCTAGCTCTGCATATATAAGCACAGCATCCACTCTCCCCCGGGCGACGTGGGATGCGTGACCTGCCTACCTGCTAGCTTTCCTAGCCAGGTCAGGTCAGAGTCATCACATAATCAGTTGCATAACCATTTACTGGTGTAGTTAAAGTGTCAGTTTCATCTTCAGTTCAGTTACATTTATAGTTACTTTATACCCAGGATAGTTACGTGCACAGTTACCACTCCAGTTACACTGTTAGTTACATTTATAGTTACTTGATACCCAGGATAGTTACATGCACAGTTACGACACTAGTTACATTTATAGTTACTTGATACTCATGATAGTTCCATGCACAGTTACAAGCCTAGTTACATTTATAGTTGCTTAATACCCAGGATAGTTACATGCACAGTTCCAAGCCTAGTTACATTTATAGTTGCTTGATACCCAAGATAGTTACAAGCCTAATTACATTTATAGTTACTTGATATTCATGATAGTTACATGCACAATTACAAGTCTAGTTACATTTATAGTTACTTGATACCCATGATAGTTACAAGCCTACAGTTACAAGCCTAGTTACATTTATAGTTGTTTGATACTCAGGATAGTTACATGCACAGTTACAAGCCTAGTTACATTTATAGTTACTTGAAACCCATAATAGTTACATGCACAGTTACAAGCCTAGTTATATTTATAGTTGCTCGATACCCATGATAGTTACATACACAGTTACAAGCCTAGTTACATTTATAGTTACTTGATACACATGATAGTTACATGCACAGTCACAAGCCTAGTTACATTTATGGCTACTTGATAGTTGATACCCATGATAGTTACAACCCTTGTTACATTTATAGTTTCATGTATACCCATGGTAGTTACATACACAGTTACATGCCTAGTTACATTTCTTTTTTGCTTGTAGTTACACTGCTAGTTACATTTTAGTTACTTGATACCAAGGATAGTTACATGCACAGTTACCACACCAGTTACATTGCTAGTAAGAATATTGCTAATTACATTTATAGTTACTTGATAGCCGGGATAGTTACATGCACAGTTACCACACTAGTTACACTGCTAGTTACATTATAGTTACTTGATACCAAAGATAGTTACATGCACAGTTACCACACCAGTTACAATGCTAGTTACATTTATAGTTACTTGATACTCGGGATAGTTACAACTTACAAGCACACATACAACACCAATTACAATGCTAGTTACATCTAGTTACATTGCTAGGTACATTTATAGTTACTTGATAAGCAGGATAGTTACACCAATTACAATGCTAGTTACATTTATAGTTACTTGATAAGCAGGATAGTTACATGCACAGTTACCACACCAGTTACAATGTTAGTTACATTTATAGTTACTTAATACCCAGGATAGTTACCATATCAGTTACAATGCTAGTTACAGTTATAGTTACTTGATACCCGGGATAGTTACATGCAAAGTTACGACACCAGTTACGATGCTAGTTTCATTGCTAGTTACATTTATAGTTACTTGATAAGTAGGATAGTTACATGCACAGTTATCACACTAGTTACAATGCTAGTTATATTTATAGTTACATTTATAGTTATTTGATGCCAAGTATAGTTACATGACTAGTTACTTGAATTGTTACGAGTCAACAATTTTAAATAACTCTGAATATAATACAGTTCCTGTTTGGGCCTAAATTAATATTTACTCGAGGGCTTGGGCCGAGGCCCAAGAGGGTTATCCGTTAATGGGTAATCTAATATGCTTTTAATCATATTCCTTTTAGGAATAGACTTAGAATCCTTCAGGAATCCGAATTAGAGGTGGTTTCAAGTAATCGAATCCTAGTCGATCTCATAATCTTTATGCTTGACAGACAAGTATTGGGGTTTTGCATTCTCTATATAAAGAACTTTTGGACAACGTAGAAAGGGTTCACAACCATCTTACAAACACACAAGCTTTTACGCCTCGTAAATCTTGCAAGCCTCTCCGGAGCAATCTCTCGCGAAATGCCTTCCACCAACTGCAAACCACCGTTCCAACCTGTTCGCAAACCTACGCCCACCACCGGTCGCCGTACACATGCCGCGGTTGTCGAAAGTGCCTTGCGTTCGTGTCGAAGCATCGCAGAGACATATCGTGTCTAGTCGTCACATCTTGTGACAAATTGAGTCGTTACCCCGGTAACAAGCATAACCCACTCTACAAGAGATTGGACGAAAACCCATTCCGCGGTCTTGATTAATAGCTCTGCTTTGAATCTCAGGATCGGAGTAAGATTAACCAATCTGCAATAGGTTTGAAAGAAATCCTAGTAATTGTTTACTTAGATCTTGTTCGAGCCCTTTACGCCGGCTTGTCAACACCAGCGTAACAGTAGCTTGATTGAGAAGTCAGGTAGAAGGGAGCAGACGAGTACTTTCGCCAGAGTCATCCACTCGCCAAGAGTAATTCGCTCGCCAGAAGTCGTCCGCCCAAGGTTGTACTTAACCCAAAGGTACTGGCACGCTCGCGCACAACGCATCAGGACTGAAACTTACGTCCGCCACCCCCACGTGTTGACCAGTGAGACTTGTGTCAAGATAGCGGAGTCTAATATCTATAAACGACCCATGCCTTCGTGCAACAAATCAGAACATCAGCTGTATAAACAGCACAATTCAGCGGAATGTAGAGGTCTGTCTGAAACTCAGCTACGTGCTAAGTTCGGGTACGGCATGCCCGAGACAGAGGATCAAACAGAGATCCTCGAAGGAGATAATGAGATTTATGAGAGCCCAGAGGGTGCTGACAATAGCCAGGACACGGTCGACATCCCGAATAACGAAGTAGCTAAGACTTCGTTTTTTCATGAAATCAATGACGAAGACGAGGTTCTTCCTCCTCGGGAGCCATCTCCTAAAGAGGTGATGGAATTTTTCGAGCATGTACTAGCCAAGTCTGAAGCCACTGACGTTATTCTTTCAAGGATAGAAGCTACCCTAAAGGAGTTGAAAACTGAGCATATAGGTCATTTGTCAAGCATTACTTGCCTGGCGAGACAGCAGGAGGTGGCTGTTGGACATAACACTACTTATACTAGAAATCTTAATGCACAAATGAGGGAGCACCAGGTTGAATTCAGCGCGCAAATAAAGGGACAACAAGCGGAGTTCAGTGCGCAGATGAAGAAGTAGCAAGAACAGCTGAATCAAACAGCAGCCACTGTCGAGCAGTTGGCTCAAACGCTGCAGTATAGGCTCGATACCGAGACTTATGAGCAGAAGGAGTCAACTCCTCCAATAAATATTGGAAGGACAATCGACAGGTGTCCGCCCAAGGCGTCCAAGCCTCGTAATAGGGGGCTCGACATCTCTGGTTCATCGAGACAGCAAAGAAAAGGTGGACGGATTGCTAATCCTCTATCTGACGAAGAGGAGGAAGAGCAAGGGGAGGACGCAGATAGCTTTCTAACCCGTGGTGAAGTGGAAAAGGTGTTTGAAGAAAGAATGAGGGTTATGCAAGGGCTACCGGATGCCAGCATAACGTATACTAATCCATTACCACGAGAAGTGAATGCACTCCCATGGCCTGTAAATTTTAAGCATATCCGGTTTACCCCATTCTCAGGTGAATCCTCAGAGGACGTGGAGACCCACATAACTCATTTCCATAACGAATGTGGCCCCTATGCCCAGAATCCTGTCCTCAAGTTGCGGCTGTTCGGAACTTCTTTAACGGGATCAGCATTAGCTTGGTATAGAGACCTGGCGTCAGGCTCAGTCTCGGATTGGCAATCCATGGAGGGCCTCTTTAGGACCGTGTTTGGGGTTGTCGAGGCTAAAGTGACCATAAAGATTCTGGCAGATACCGAACAACAGCCTGATGAATCCGCCATCGATTATTTGAGGCGTTTTAAGCTGCTGTGGGCTAAATGCAGAGACAGACTTCCGAAAGATACTATTGTCGATATGGCGATCGCAGGGCTCGAGCCAGAGATCCAGGCTCACTTCCAACAAGTACATGTCACCAATATGGCAGACTTAACAAATAGGTTAGCCAAACAACAGCATTTTGTCGATCGAGTGAGGAGCCAGACTGACAGAAGGAAAGGTGTCCCATTATCCTACCACCCGGGTACTTTGAAACCTAAAACGGGCATTCCTCCTATATCAAAGACAGTGGCAATTATAGAGGCTGATCCTCTGCCAACTGTCGCATGGGTTGACGATGTTGAAGATGAAGAAAACATAGCGGTTGTAGAGGTGGTTGGTCGCCAACCATTACAACCGAAAAACGTAAGGTTCGGTAAAGAGCCTATTAAGATTATGACTTCTTTACCTTTGAAGTCCGCCTTCGAGAAATATACCTACAATGCGCATCAAGCTCCGGAGATCCTAGCTGAATTATTCAAGCAAGGACGACTTCAACACGAAAATGGCTTCATTCCCAAGCCAGACCATATGGTCGGAAAGAAGTACTGTAATTTCCACAACATGAACAACCATTATACTAAGGACTGCGTCAAGCTCAAAGACCAGATCCAAACATGGATTAATGAGGGAATCATGAAGATAGAAACTGCTAAAGAACCCACTTGGACAGAGACTAAGCCCTTCCCAGGGGTGAGCATGATCACTCTGGTTCCCAACCAATGCCAGGAGCTAGAGCCTCGCCAACAGGTCTCTAGGTTCAAAACCTATACTTATGATGTGCACAAGGTACCAGAGATTTGACAACTTCTGATCCAGGAAGGATGAATGCTCCTGATCATATTCAGGTACAGCAGCAAAACCTAGGGTCAGGCGGATCCTATTGTTCATTTCACCATTCGGATAATCATTGCACATCTGTGTGCATAGAACTGATGGATTAGATCCAGGAGTGGTTGAACGAGGGGACCTTACGATTTGATAATAAAGCGGTGGATTCCATTCACCAATTCTGGGTAAATGCCATCGAAAAAAATGGATCAAATGACGCCCCACGGACTAGCAAACCAGCAAATCCGCCGGGCGAGGAAGAGATGGTGATGGTGCCCAGATCTCAATTATGTATCAATTGCAAGGTAGGATGTCGCGTGCCTATTACGTCTGAGGAACTGATGCAGGCTCTACAGGAGGCGACACAAAAGGCCCTCGAGACAGCCAAACAGGCCCATCCGAGGCCGGAGCGGTCCAGGTCCGGTGACCCCAAGCGGGCAAAGTATCACCACCAGGAGAAGGAGACTTATGCTAATAAGGTAAGGTCCTGGCAAGATCTCGGACCTTCAGGTACCAAACCAACCGTTGAAGTACCACCTCCTCCAACTAGGAATACGCAAAAGCGATATGGCAAGGCCAGAAGAACTTTGGAAGCTCTGGACCAAGGCAAAGTGAATCCCGAGGAACTCTCCATGCCTGTAGAACATATACGAGAAGCTTATAAATGTTACAGGTCCAAAACCTATATAGATTCTTGTCGGGTACGAAAGGAAGAGGATTCGCCACCTCGACGGAAGAGCGTCCATGAGAGGATTTCTGAGCCGACTCCAGCGGATGGTGCACCTAGAAGGGCTCCAAGGAGGAAGTTAGTATATTCCCCAGAGAAAATTCCCATCCATTCAGTTGTGGAAATCCCACCAGAATCTAAATCTATCTGAACTACCTCGGACAGGACCAACAAGACAGAGTTCGTAGTTCTGAAGTGGCAGCCTAAGGAAACAGCTGCGGTTCCAGTGCCAGCTACTACGAAGGTTCCTGAGATACGGGCAGCTACTAAGGAATCTACACCCATCAAGATAGAACCTGCTAAACCGGTTTTAATTTTCACTGGTAAGAAGTCTTCAGGCCCTCAACATGGTCAGCCTTTTCTCCAGTACGTAGCACAGAAGTTGAGAACCGAGCTCCCTTCAAAGAAAGCGGAAGCTACTCCTGCATTCCAACCTCCACGTCCCAAGGCGGATGAAGACTTACCACAAGCAGATGAAGGCCTGCCGGACGCGGATGACGAGATGCTGGAGGACGAGGATGAATACTTAGATGAGGATGAACCAATCATATACTTTAATATGGCTTTCATATTATCTTCCACCTATGCTTTGTCCGGGCCTATCTCAACTGCTTATTTCATACAAGAGGAGGCAGCGGACAAGCCAGTTTGTCATATCCAGGTATCCGCTGGCGAAAACTTTCCCACCATCGAAGATTTGGATTCCTCACCAGCATATGACACTCAATTAGGAGTTGCTGACCTTCACAAATTGCACATGGTATTCGCTAGACCTACTTTCACCATGACTCAGCATCTCAAACCCCTCTACATAATGGCAGAAGTGGAGGGCATCTAAGTAAACAGAATCCTCATCGATACAGGAGCTGCGGTGAGTGTTATAACGCTTAGTACCATGAAAAAACTTCAGATTCCTAGAGATAAGATTCAAAATTCTACTACAAAACTTAGAGGGTTCGCTGGTGCGGTCACCCAGATCGCCGGTCTCTTGATGCTCAAGGTTAAGCTTGGGCCTTCTAATGCTTACCACGCTCTTTTCGTAACAGAAACTACCGTCCCGTATACGATGATCTTGGGGTGCGATTGGATCCATAAGACATTCTCACTTCCGTCTTCCTTGCATCAGGAGATGCTCATGTGGGATTCTGAGTCCGATAAACCAATCTTGATCAAAGTGGACGAACGCCCCTTCTCAGTAGCAGCATGCTCGCTGGAAGCTGACTACTATTACAGCTCTATGAGGCCTCTTGTGGTTGATGGAATTGATAATAAAGGACATCCGATAGGGGTGACCTCTACTGATCTCGCTCGGTGGGGATTGACGCAGGCCAAGGTAGATATTTCTCGGCCAGTCTCCATCGACTTTCAACCATAAGTCAACATGATTGACAAGCTTAAGACAGAAGAGGCAGAGGCTTTTGCTTCTCTAATGCAGCGACTAGTTGTGTTCAAAGATGCCCAGTTAGCCTCAGATACGGTCGCTCTAGTTGAGTGTATCGACGAAGACGACGCCATAACCACAGAAGAGGTGGAGGCCATTCAACCAACCCCAGCAGCCTTTGGTTGCCCAGGCTTTGCCGGAGCCTTTGAATATCTCAGCATGCCATTTGGCCTGACCAATGCAGGGGCCACATATCAGCGTGCTATGAATATGATCTTCCATGATATCCTGGGGGATATTTTGGAGGTTTATATCGATGACATGGTGGTTAAGTCTAAACATAAGATAGACCATATCAGCCACCTACGTGACGTCTTTACGCGAATGCGAAGGCACCAGCTCAAGATGAATCCAGCCAAGTGCATTTTTGGGGTTCGTGCAAGTGATTTCCTCGGTTTCGTGGTACACGAAAGGGGCATTGAAGTGGCTGGGGATAAAGCACAAGCTGTTTTAGACGCCCCAACACCTCGGAATAAGAAAGAACTTCAGAGGTTGTTGGGTAAAATCAACTTTCTTAGACGCTTCATATCTAACTCAGCTGGCAAGATTGCTCTTTTCTCCTCTTTGTTGATACTCAAGAAGGGTGAAAACTTCGTATAGAGTCCTGAACATCAGGCGGCTTTTGACAAGATTAAAGAATACTTGGCGAGCCCGCCAGTATTACGACCGCCACAACCAGGAATCCCACTAAAATTGTATATTTCTGCTTCTACTAGTTCTGTTGCTGGGTTATTGGCCCAGGATGAGACCACCACAGAGGCAAGAAAGTTGACTATGCGGTTTCTTACCTTAGTAGGACTCTGTTAGATGCAGAAACTAGATACTCCCCAATTGAGCGACTGTGCTTAGCATTATACTTCACTGCTACCAAGCTCCGTCACTATATGCTTTCCTTTACCACGATTGTAGTAGCTCAGACGGATCTGGTAAAGTACATGCTCACTAGACCTATCTTAAGAGGTAGGATCGGTAAGTGGATCTTGGTCCTCTCCGAGTTCTCTTTGCAGTATGCGCCTTTGAAGGCAATGACAGGACAAGCAGTGGCTGACTTCTTACTCCATCATCCTCTGGGAATCAATTCATGATCCCATTCCAATCGTCAACATGATTGGAACCGTGCCTTGGATACTTTACTTTGACGGCAGCAGTACTGATGCTTTGGCAGGTGCATGTATTTGTATACAAAGTCCATCAGGGACGAAGCACTCCTATTCTTTCCAATTAGAATGGACATGCACAAATAACCAGGCCGAATACGAAGCGCTCATCATTGGTCTGAAGCTGTTGTTGGACATGGATTCTAAAGAGATTGAAGTATATGGTGATTCTTTACTAGTCATCAAACAACTCACCGGTGAATACAAGTGCCTCTCTTTCCATCTGGTACATTATTGGGAACGAGCATCAGAGTTATTAGATCAGTTTGCTGATGTGGTGCTCGATTACGTTCCTCGCGAACAAAACTTTGCGGCCAATTAATTGGCACAACTTGCCACGGGCATTACTCTCGCCAATGGCGTCCAGGAGCGCATCTTGAAGATGGAGCGAAGGACGTTACCATCTTTTGCGGCAAGGAGAGAACAACGAGGCGAATGGTTGGTTGCTACCATAGACCTTATTGACACAGATTGGCGGCAACCAATCATCCAGTATCTACAAGATACTTCTGCCCCATCCGAGAGACGAATCAGGTACCTGGCTACTAATTATTTACTCAAAGGCGACGAGTTACTTTGCCGGGGTAAAGAAGGCGTGGACCTTAGGTGTGTCTATGGAGCAGAAGCTAAGCGGCTCATGCGTGAGGTACATTTGGGTGTCTGTGGTTCACATCAGAGTGGATCAAAGATGAGGTGGCTAATTCGTTGGTATGGTTATTTTTGGCCATCTATCCTCAAGGACTGTATCAGTTTTGCCCAATGCTGTATTGACTGCCAGATTCACGGGCCAGTTCAGCGAATTCTTAATATCCCCATGCAGCCTATTATCAAACCTTGGCCCGCCAGGGGTTGGGCATTTGATTTTATTGGGGAAATCCATCCCAATTCGTCCCTCCAACACAAATACCTACTGATTGGCACAGATTTCTTCACCAAGTGGGTTGAAGCAATTCCTGTTCGGAACTGTGATGCAGCTACGGTCATCCGCTTCGTCTTTCAGAGCATTATATGCCGGTATGGCATTCCTGAATGCATCGTGGCGGACAGGGGAGCAGCGTTTATGGCAGAGAGTACACAAACGTTTATTCAGGACTATAACATACAATTCTTACACTCTTCCCCATATTACGCTTAATTCAATGGCCAGGCCGAAGCTAGTAACAAAGTCATTATCTTCATCATCAAAAAGATGCTTGAAGATAACCCAAGAACTTGGCATACCGAGCTGGACAACACCTTATGGGTGTATCGTACTTCTAAACGAACTCCTACAGAAACTACCCCTTACGCTCTAATGTTTGGCCATGATGCAGTTCTTCCTTTGGAGATTAGTGTCCAGTCTCTTCGGGTTTGCGAGCAACATCAGTTAATTGGAGATGATTACATTCAGGCTATGTTTCAAGAACATGAAGATCTTGACGAGCGGCAGCTAGAGGCTTTGACGAACATAGTCTTAGAAAAGAAGAAGGTTGCTAGAGCTTATGATAAGTGGACTAAGGGTAAATCTTATGGCGAAGGCGACCTGGTCTGGAAAGCTATGCTTTGAATCTCAGGATCGGAGTAAGATTAACCAATCTGCAATAGGTTGGAAAGAAATCCTAGTAATTGTTTACTTAGGTCTTGTTCGAGCCCTTTACGCCGGCTTGTCAACCCCCGCGTAATAGTCGCTTGATCGAGAAGTCAGGTAGAAGGGAACAGATGAGTACGTTCGCCAGAGCCATCCACTCGCCAAGAGTAATTCGCTCGCCAGACGTCGTCCGCCCAAGGTTGTACTTAACCCAAAGGTACTGGCACGCTCGCGCACAACACATCAGGACTGAAACTTACGTCTGCCACCCCCACGTGTTGACAGTTCGATAGGAGCGAAATCCGACGCGAACAGTTCCCTTAAAGCATCTAAAAATCAATGAACAGTCTCTAATTAAACGACACTTTTCTTTTCCTATCTTGTATCGATATCCAACTTTGCTGATGATTCAGTAACTTCTTCATCACTTCGGTTTGAAACTTCGTAATATCTGGCTTATCTTCAAAATCTCTCTCATCGGCAAGCCTGCTCATGTAGTACATTACAAATGCGCTGCAATCTAATCTATTTACTAAAGAAAAAATCTAGTCAGTTACATACGTAGTTACACATTTACCCTGTCAGTTACATTATTTATTTCAAGTTACATCTTCAGTTACATTTTTTCGGTATGACTTCTATATATGCAGAGAGCTAAACTTATAAGTTGAAAAACTTTTACTTACGAGGAGGGTTGTTGTTGAGGTGGGCTTTCTCTTTTCATAGGTACATTACTAGTTACATTATTATTCATGTTTGCTTATTGTTACAAAAGCAGTTACAAAAACAATTTAACATGCACAGTTACTTTTTATAGGTACATTATTAGTTACATTATTATTCTTTTTTGCTTGTAGTTACACCAGTAGTTACAAAATCAGTTACATTTTATATGTACATTACTAATTACATTATTATTCCTGTTTGCATGTAGTTATACCAGTAGTTACACAAGTAGTTACAAAAATAATTACTTGACATTAGAGATTAGAAAAAGTTGCTAGACTTAACAATTACTTGACATTAGAGATTAGAAACAGTTGCTAGACTTATGAATGAACATCACCGCCAAAAGAAGATGTTGCAAGGTCTTACATTAAATGAGGAAAATTCTAGAGACTACTCATATAACTTAAAATTACTTGGAACGTGAAAATCTATACAAATCAACTGCAGACGGCAGACTATATCTGTTGATATTTGAGAAGAACATAATAATAAGGGAGACTAGAACTAAAGTTGGCTCCTACAAGTGGTTGAGCCTTGAGTAGGCTATGAGCTAGGAGATTAACAAACAAGAAAACAAAAGGCAGTCGAATAGGTTGGTGGACACATGAATAAAACTATTCTAGTTGTGGTTATTAAAGTAAGGAGCTACTTATACTTGAAAACTCTCCTATGAGCCTGCTGAGACACCCCTCAACCGTAATGATCAGTCAGTTCTCTGCAAACTGCAATGCATTACATGATCTCGAATTTCCGAAATAGTTACATTTACAGTTACTTGATACCAATGATAGTTACATGCACAGTTACCACACTAGTTACAATGCTAGTTACATTTATAGTTAATTTTAATCATTGTAACTATCCATTAGTTTCAACTACATTTCTGGAAAAACCATTGTAACTACATTTCTTGACTAATTAGTTTCAACTACATTTCTGGAAAAACCATTGTAACTACATTTCTTGACTAATTAGTTTCCTTGACATCTACATTATTTATTTTCAGTTACATCTTCAGTTACTGTGATAGTTACACACAAATTTCAAACTATCATCCATATTGTAGCCATCTGCAGTATTACAAAAGGTAGAATTCCTTGATATTTTTACTCATAAAACAACTGCTAACTAAGATGATGCCCCTATTTCTCAAATTTAGAAAGTGAGGTTATGCCGCGTGCCAATACCAAGTAAAGAAAGCCACCTTACGCAGTAGTTTAGCAGTACTGTAGTTACGTATATAGTTACAAAAACAGAGACATGTTAATCCTAGTTACAATGTCAGTTACGTATATAGTTACTAATGCAAACATAGTTACAACAACATAGTTACAACGATAGTTACATTGATACTTACATTGATACTTATTTCCAACACAGTTTCTCAACAAAAATGATATAACTTCACACTGAATAAAGAACTATCATACATAATATGATATTTCAGTTCCACAGCTCCATAAATTCGTAAACAAACCTTCCACATTGTATGAGCCATGCCAAAATCTGAAGGTTTCATAAACAAATTGAAGCGGCGCACCAAATCTCACAAAATCACAACAAATAATATATAAAAAAAACCAAAATTCACATGCAAAATAAAACAAAACCTAATGTGAATCCCTAAATTGAATTCGAACCTTAGAAATCCCTAAAAACATGCAATCAAACTCACTTGCTGAGTAAGATGGTATGTATGGACGACGACGCTGGACTTGAAGACGTCTGTGTTGGAGTCGGGCTTGGCTTTGACTCTGCCGAGAAGGATGATGAGTTTGGCGGCGTTGGAGTCGAGCTTGGCTTGGACACGGCTGCGAAGGGCAGTGAGTTTGGCGCGTCGGAGAGGTGCGGTTGGTCGGAGTCGTTGGGGATTAGAGAGCGGAGATTGGAGACCTTGACGGAGGGGGTTGGCGGACCTTCCGGAGGCTGAGAGGAATGATTTGCAGTAGCGTCGGCGGAGATAAACAGAGAAGCTCCATTGCTATATTGTAGATAATAGATCTGTAACTAATTAGGTTTAGCTCGGTGGTATATTGTAAATTTCGCGAACTATATGGGCAACGCTCTAAAGATTTTAATTGGGTGACTAATTATCATTATCAAACAATTATTGACCGTTTTATCATTAAGTTGCTCTAAAATGACTTTTTTATCATCAGCCCTTGAAATATGTTTATTTTTATTTTGGGTGGTTCTATTTGCACCTCTAAATTTACTGTGTAAACCTCCCTTAATTTTTGTAAAACTTTATTTCCTATTTTACCCATTCTAAAAACTTAGACTAACAAATCTAAAGTTGGTTCTTACTCTCTCGCTAATTTCGAGTACACAAAGATGAAGATCTCTTTACACTTGCCAGTTCATAGCCATGTCTATGAATCTGATTCCCTGTTACTCAACCCCTTTAATCTATTACTCATTCTATGAATCTGATTCCCTTTTACTAAACCCCTTTAATCTACTACTCATTTCCAAACAAAACCCTAATTTCCCAACAAAAATGTAGGAGGCCCTCGAATTTCTTGCTTTTCCAGCTTTGATCTTATGGATTTAGGCCTCAACAACAGAAGTTGACACATATAAGAAAACAAGATCAGAAGGCCACCCACCAATACTGACAGTACTATCACCTTTGCAGTCACAGCTAATTCTGCTTCCATTATCCTGCGTAGCTTCCTGATTTTCTTCCCTAGCTAGGTAGAGCTAATTCCTTTCTTCTTCATCTTCTTCTTTTCGTTTCCCTTCAATTTTCTGCATCTGATCGTCATGACCCATATATAGCAAAAGAGTCAACATACAACAACTGCTCTTGAATAAAATAAACCAATTATTAATTATGCTCGCTCGTGGTTTCCTCCGATTTGAATTAATAGATTCTTTTTTATTGAAAATTCTTATTTTAAGGGGAAGAATTACTTTATGTTAAGGGTAGAGTAGAAAATTAAATTGTACAAAAATAAATAGAGGTACATATAGCAAATTTAGAGGTGCAAATAGAGCCGCCTTTTTATTTTTTAAAAAGAAAAAACACATTTTCTATGTTCCAACTGTCCAACAACGCATATACCCTATAATACAAAAAACAGAATAGAGAATGAAAATCTCTGTATCCATAAAATTCTCAAAATTTGTATATTGATCTCAAAATCTCTAAAATTTATTGACTTGTGATTTGTAATTCACTATCTTTTTTTTTAAAAAAAAATGAATAAAAAAGAGTATTTAATTTTGTCTAATTTAAATAAATATACATATCCGTTCAAATTGAGTTTTTTATCATCAGCCCTTCATTATATTGTACGTATAGAGGAGCTGTTAGGAAATGCTCCAAGGAAAGAGTCACAACTCCCTAAGAACAACCTAAGCGATATTTTTTTATCACAGATTTGGGCCTCAGGTATTTAAAAATTTCTCCTCAGGTATGATGATATCCCATTCTTGCCGGTTATTTCACTTTTACTATCTCTACATGCTCCATAATCGAAATGTAATCTACGAGTAGACACCAGTAATTGCGGCTTCAATGATGCCTTTAATTTCTTTTAAGACTGGTACACTAAAAGTCATCATCCCAACCGCCAAAACCATCACCATCGTCACTTTGATTAGACTTCATGGGACAATGAACTTCAGCAACAGCAGCTTCCTCGTGTTGAACTTCAAAAACATCATCAGTTTCCATATCTTCAACATTATCCAGTTCAGGTTTTGTCACTTCCCCCTATAACCAAATATAGTTAATTAGAACAAAGAACAAAGAAAAACAGTAGTAAGAGAATGCTCAATATAGATATAGTCATATAACTACTAACTACTACTAACAAGAGTGTATTTGGGTCAACCTGGTTGCAGAACCAACACAATATGCAACATGTATATGCTAAAACTGCCATTGCAACCAAAATCATACTGAACGAGTCGATTATCTAAAAACTTTTGGGGTTATGAATCCCACAAGAAGTATTGAAGTCCTAAACAGGTGAACTTTGAATTGTTGAAGGTCTTGTATTAAAGATTCTCTATAATTAAATGGAACAGGTACCAAAATCCGACCCAAGAAATTCTGATATTATCTCTCAAGTGCGTGACATATTACCACCTGCTTGTGAAAAAAAGAAAAAAGGTATTGCCTAAAAAGTATGAGTTACCGAGCACTCTTTTCTGGATACAGACACTACAAAGCATAAAAATTATCCTCAAATAAATTGCAAGAGCATGGCAGAAGAAAAACAAAGAAAAGATAGAAACTGCATACATTGTTGTCATGAGTCAGCACCTCCCCCTCCTGCCCTGCCATGTCACTTGACTCATCTTCATTAAACATCTGCTTTTCCCGAGCAACTTTCTGCAGCTCATTAATCACCAGATTATATTTGGAATTGTCTGCATGAGAAAATCATTTTTATCATGCAAAGAATTGGGTAATTCACAAACAGAAATATCACAGAAGCATGCAAGTAAAACTATCCTTTTATGTCCACTTGACATGCTTTCCTCAGAGCTGAACATATATACTTGCAACTCTGGTTACTAACAGCAGCAGGTCCTTATGACCCGGAACGAAATAAAAAAGAAAACCAACATAAACACCAGATGAACTGGAACTCAATCCTTACAAATTAGTTGTTGAATACAAGAACTATATCGACCTTTTGGGTGGATAAAACATATTAAAATAAAGATTAGTTACATGGCTTCCCCTCATTACTATT
The DNA here is from genome assembly GCA_963682095.1 of Potentilla sterilis. NCBI lineage: Eukaryota > Viridiplantae > Streptophyta > Magnoliopsida > Rosales > Rosaceae > Potentilla > Potentilla sterilis. Next base: position 45,981,096 of record OY821762.1, on the reverse strand, counting down.
AGAGCCTAGGGGATTAAATTTATTCACTTGGAACTAAATTAAATAAGATTCATTGATGAGTACAACTGTTTTCTTATACCTATTACATAGACTCACATATCCAAACAAACAATGGTAAAGAATGGTATGTCTGGGAAGTTTGATGCAGAAAATGTGAGCAACCAACGAATCAGAAGTAGGATTATCTTCTTTCCTTCCCAAGAATGGAAAGGAACCATGCCATGGCATACCTGCACATAGCACCCATACGATGGAAGAACCGGCCGACAGATATAACCAAAAGAAAGATGATTCAAATAATTACACGGAACATAAAAGGTAGAATGACATATAATGAAGAGCAAAAGAGGGTTGACGAAATTGACACAGGCAAGGGTAGCACAAAATCCATCGGATTAGGGACTCTTGCAGAATCTAGCTTGTAAAAATAAGATTCTGCCATTTTCAACAGAGAACCTCACCAAATTGCAGATGGCCTTCTAGTAAACTGGCATAGCCCTAGAAGGTCTCTCAAGTACGTGGTTCAAAATGGGTAGAACTGCAGGAGAGGGGGCAGGCTGAACGGAACAAGGGAAGAGGAGGGTCGTCCTTAACCCCCATTGAAGAAATTATGAATCTAGTATCAAACTTATGATCCTCAATCAAATGTAGAACTTCACATGCTCACTCTTCAAGGTATATATGCATTGGGTAGAAGACAATTCATGAGTTATACAATGATAAACTCTCACATTGGACTAATTCAGACAGGTGATAAGAAATGGTTAACCTAAAAGCAGCAATTTTACTCTAATTTCTGAATGATCACTTTCAGTTGTCATACAAGATACACAGAAAAAAACACATCAGCCTAATGCTCTGATTATGCATAGGAGCTGGACAAGATTTGTACCTAATTTGTCCCCTTCGATTACTACCAATCTCCCGACCATTAAGAAGTGGTAGGAAAGAAAGGGAGATACAATCAATAAATAATAAATCCAGAACCTCACCTTTGGGTTGACGGCCTAAGGTATCACTAATACGTGATCGATTTTTACGTTGTTCGTTGTTGTACTTTAACTTCATGTCCCGACGATCTCGACCAGGAAAGAGTAGTGCAACCATACCAAAATCAGATCCGAACAGCTCAATACCCTAAACCACATGAAAGGTATTATATATAGTTAGTTTCCACTCTTTGTCAGAGAAGCATACCATTCAATAACCTCCATATAGGTACATTACCTCATAGAAACGTTCTGTGTCTTGTTCAGACCATTTTATATGGCGTGGTTTTTTCATATAAGACGCGTAATTCAAGCTAAAGAAACTTGCGCTAACCCCATCCCTGTTTCATACTTGATTGTCAGTAGAGCTTGATAACCAAACTAGTGATACGAACTTTGAATCATATAACATTACAAGGAAAAAAAAAAACTATGCCATTCATATTGAAACTACGAGGAAACAAAAAAAAAAAAAAAGTATCACCAGTTAATGATTTATATATAACAACTCAAATACCTTTGATCGGAAGCTGGAGTTTTCAACTTGGCTGCCTCTTTGATCTACATGAGTGGATAGACAGTAACCAAGCAAAGAATCAGTATCAGTATTGGAAAATATTAAATAGCTTCAAAAATGCAGTGCACTGAAACAGCATATTTCCTACGTAAATGCTAATGTACCTCTAAGCGCTCCCTATACTCTCCTAGCCGAATAAGATCACTTAAAACCAATTTTTGAGGATCAATTTCATCCTCTGGGACCTCAATCAAAGACTTCTTCGCTGCAGAACATAAAAGGAAATCAAGAAGACATACATAAAAATTGTATATCTCATCATCATAGACGCCCATAATTATGTTTACCACATCTTTTATTTCTACAAGTTGAATGGGAAAACTTCTTTTTAGTCGGCTCTTTGGTTGGTTCATCAGGTGCTTTCTTGTTCCTTTTACGCTTTGGAACTGGTTTTTCATTTTCAGATACAGGTACTTTCGACTTTCTTGGGGCCCTTTTTTTCTGTTTTGTACTGTGCTCCTTATCTTCATTGCAATCATAATCACTAGAATTTTCGGCACTGAAGCTGTCCTCATAAGTATTGTACCCTGGCTCATCAAATTGTTGACTGGTTAATCGCTTCCTTGACTTCCTGGATGATGTCCCGTCTTTAGCCTCCTCATCAGGTGCTGAACGTTTGAGATTCTGAGGACGATTTGATTCTGTAGAAGCTTGTCCAGTTCCGTTCTTATGCCCCTATGCAATCCAATAAACACCGTAAAAAAAGATGGCGGCAGACCAATTAAGAGAGCATTTATATTAACTAAAGGAAGAAACATATGGCAAATTACTATAGTCGAGAGCATTTACCCTCCCATTAAAACCCTCTGAATGGGCAGCATCCCCATAAACAGCCTCCTCTAACAGAGTAGTTTCTGCAAAGATTTTTCCATTTGCTTGGAAATTGAGGATTGGATTTGGGGCTATAGGATCACCAACAGTGGGAGCTATTTCATACTGAACATCTCCATGCGGAAAGGCAGAAAGTGAGCTCTCATCCATCTCGCCTGTTTCGAAATGTGCAGGTTGTGGAAGTGTGGTGGACTCAATTTCAGGGTGAAGGATGTTTGATTTCCCTATTCCTTTTTTGACTCTTAGCTTGGATTGAAATTTTCCGGCATGGCGTCCTAAATCAACGCAAGGCTTGATTCAACATACTTAAAACACAATATAGTAGTACGAAAACAAGACGCAAATAATGGTGTACATACCAGTTGAAATGGGATCCTCAGACACAACATCTAAAGCTTCAAACTCCTAAGTGTAATCATAAACGATACAATTAATCAAAGACGATATTCAATAAGAATCTTTAATGAAAGCACAAGTCTTTTACCTTTGTTTCTAACCGGATTTCACCATGTCCGATAGACATAGCAGCTTCTGTGCAGGATACTGGATCTTGGGTTGCACAATAATCAGAAATAGTTAGAGCTCCTGCAACATCAGATGCTAAGAATGCTGAAGACTCAACAGAACAATGGGTCGGAGCACCACACTTTTCCGCATTGGCCTTGTCAGGGGATTTTCGGGAAGCAGTCACTGCAGAACAAAAAAATGCTTCCTACAATCAACAACAGTACTACTGCAATGCTTTCAGTTACATAACTTTACGTGACATTAGATAACTCACCTGCACCACTTGTAGTTTGGGTAAGAAAATCGTCAAGACATTCCAGTCCTGAGAGTATTACCTCGACATTCTGAAATATATAAATTGTCACATAAAGTGAAAATGAATAAAGAAAAAAAAAAACTTATGAATTCATTTTTGAAATAATCTTACCTCGCTTGCTGGATTTTTAAAGACATAGTGTGAACCCTCACTTCTATTAGAAGCTGCCACCATAGCCAATGGTTGCGGAGTATCTGCTGCAGCTGATTCAGAAAGCTTGGTGATTCTGTCACCATCAAAGGACGGGACAGTTGAGCATAAATGCTCCATGTTTCCTGATGGCTCTAGACTTTCTAAGATTTCTGAAGATGAACCAGCCGCATCAACAGATGTAGCAAATGGAACAGTATCTGAGACAGTGCTAGATACTGTTACAACTTGAGGGAAATTGCAAGCAGCTGTGGTAGATGCTGTATTTGTAAACTTTGGCTTTGCTTTGGGTCGAAATCTGCCAGCAACACGAGCTGAAAAGAAAAAAGGCAATTAGTCATTCCTCTATTGAAGAAAACACAGATGGAAAACATGACAAGTTCAACAAGTTATGGGTCTATGTACCAGGTCCAGTGGGCTCACAATCAAGATCATCCATCTTGACTGTATTTCCAACAGCGATTTCTGCCTGTATACAAATTCGGTTAGCAGTTCAAGACAAAAAAGTTAATAGAGAATGTCAAATATTAACTAAAGGTTACCTCTTTCACAGTCCAATGTACATAAACTTTTAGAACAAATGTAATATTAACTTTCTTCAATTCAACAAAGGCCACTAAGCGCTAGTTTGGGATTGCTGCGACTTTTAGAAAAGAAAAGAAAAATTGTTGTTGTACTGCGTCAATCTATGTTGCACGGACACGGATACGGACACGGCGACACGACAAATCTCAAAATCGATCATTCCGACACGGCTTGGACACGGTAAATAAATAATAATTTATATATTTTTAATACATAAAATAAATTGATAATATTACTATAAGGATGGTATGATCCTCTTCCCTTCATCAGAATCTCGCATTGATACAAATAAGTGCTAAAATCTTGTGCAAATTGAGTCATAAACAAAGAGAAGACAGAAGAGAACATGAACCATGATGCATATAAACCAAGAAAAGCACCAGAAAAATGCGAAAATCTGTCCGTTGTATTCAACCAACTTGGAGATTAACCATATATCCGAAATGTCTTTTCTTTCCAATGAACCCACAAACGCATCTTAACTCTCAATAGAATAGATGCAAAAAATTCCAAGGCCAATGGAATCTCCAAAGACATAGCCCAGCAGGGAATTCCAGAGCTGAAAAGAAACTTTCAACTAAGGAAGCTATCCCCTCCCCTCTCTCACTCAAACTAAATATCAAATTATCAAACGAAACAATTGTAACCAAACTGAAAAAAACCTAAAAACAAAACAACCCAACAACCATGGAATGAGAATATCTAGAAGATGGTTAGAAATTTCACCTTCTTATCCAATTGGAGAAACCCAAGTTATGAATCTCCAATCCTCATTAGAGTGTCTGGAAATTGACTAATATCAACAAATAACCAGACATGTACCTCAAAATTTGGTAATCAATTACTTTTCGAAAAATGTCGAATTTATCAAGTATATTTATTTTTCTCCTCCGGTTTCTCAGCAACCAAACAGAGCAAGAGTTGGGTCAACAGATTCATATGGAGGAGAAAGAGGAGGGCCGGTGGCGGAGGAGGAGGAGGAGGGAGGAGGGCCGAGCAGAAGAAGAGGAGAGCCGAGAGGAGGGCCGGTGGCGGAGGAGGAGGAGGAGCACCGAGCAGAAGAAGCAGAGGGCTGAGGTCTGTGAGTTGGGTCTGTGGCTGAGGAGGAGAAGAAGAAGGAGGTCGGGCGGCTGAGGAGGCGAAGAAGGAGGTTAGGGTTACCTTTTTTTTTTTTTCCTGACGTGTCGTGTCCAAAATCGGACACGTCACCGACACCGTATTTTCCCGTGTCGTGTCATGTCGCCGTGTCCGGCCGTGTCGGACACGCGGATTCGGCTGGTTTTGCCGTGTCTGTGCAACATAGGCGTCAATACTTAGCTGTGAATGAAAACAGTTTTGTTTTTGATAAATATTACTTTTAAGAGTGTTGTCAGAACATAGAATATTATTTTGCCGTGTTTTTAATGAATGCAACTTTGCTCCAACAAGATGACATGTAGGAATAGTTTGAGCTCCTGCAACATCAGTTTGAAATGCATCTTACTTACTTTGAGTCTTTGATATGTTTAAATCACCTTTGTGCTTACTAATTAACTCTTTCTCTAGCTTTTTATCTGAGCTGGGTTTTAGTTTTAGGTTATAAACTGAATCTAATGAACACGAAACGAGAGTAATTTAAGGGACCAAAATCCATTTCCCAATTTCATCCAACAATTATTATAAGGCTTCAGAAACTAAAACAGATATTATCCAACTGATTAATCCAGCATAAAAACCTCATCAGGAACCCGAATACCCAACATTCAACAGAATCGTTAATCAAAATCAAAATCAACCACCAAAAACGCATAAACCCTAACCCGATTCTTAACTCAATCAACAGAGAAGAAGAACAAGAAGAAGAGCAGAGAGAAATAAGAGAACATACCCGATGCAGCAGCGATCCCAAATCCTCAACCTAATCGACCTGGAGAGAGAGAGAGCCCGAGAGGACTGAAGAGACTGTCACAGCAGTGAAGAGGAGTTCCCTTTTTATATGTAAAAGACAGAACTACCCCACGTGTCCAACCCCATTTTGTGTGTCCTCCAAGTGACCGTGCGTATTCCTGCGTGTCCAAACCGTGTTCCAAGTGACCGTGCGTATTCCTGCATGTCCAAACGTGTCCGTATTCAATATGTGTCCATATTAAATACGTGTCCAATGTGATACGCGAGCAGTATCGCGTGTCCGTGCTTCACTTAAAAGTCTTGAAAGAAGAACGACAAAGAATCTTAATTCAATCTGATTATTATTAAGGATGCTTTCCATTAAAGGCATAGAGTTAGAGTCTCAAAAAAAAATTTATTTAAAAGTTAAGAAGGAGGTTAAAAGGGTATTGTAGACGTCCATAAAAAGGATTTAGTTCACAAGAGCGAATGAGAAGCAACTACAAATATTCCGTTAAAGAGAGATTTTGATTTCTAGCAACAGAAGATCGATCGTTTTTGTATTCCTCTATATTACTTGGTTTTAGTCGTCTCTTTTGCTATGAATTCTTTTGTATTTAGATTCCTACTATGTGTAACTAAATTTCTAGTAGCTAGGGGTAGTTGAAGTCCCTCGAGACATGATCCATAAACATGCTTTGACATTCAATTTATTTTTCATTAACTCAACATGAGCGTTGCACTATAATGTATTTTAACCAAATCAACAATTAAGAACATAGGTTTTAACTGATAACAAACACAATGTGGAAATAAACCAATAGTGGATTCTATATTCAAAAATCAGATTCGGTCGTTTAACTAATAACGACTTTTCAAAAAGTTAAAAATAACTATTATTTAAATACATAATATACTCTTATTTATGTATGTTATGCGAGACTTTAATTTTTATTTTAGTTATAATCTTTTTTTTCTCTTAATAAATTTAAATTGATGATTCCAACTATAATTTTAGAAAAAAAAAAAAAAACATAATATACTCATGGTATGAAACTCGCATCAAAATCTCATTGCAAAATTCACCGACACAACTTTCATGAATTCATGTCCTTGCCCTTTCTTCTCATGACACCCAAAATGGGCCAAAATTAAAGAAGAAAAATCAAGAGAAGAAGAAAGGATTAATATCAACAAAATTTTTAACCGAGAGAGAGAGAGAGAGAGAGTTTGGTGTCTTCTTCAAGCCGCGAAATCAAAACAAAGCTTTGGGGCACTTTGGCAGCTTCTTCCTCACTCAGCTCTCTGGTACGATTCTCTCAATATTTTTCAATTTCCAAGTTTCAATTTTTGGATTAAATGCCATGCAGTTAATCCAATTATGTGTTCAAAGATTCATGCTTTTTCATGCTTTGTGATCGTTTCTATCCGCAACTGCAATTGCCCCAACTCTTGAATGCAATAAATTAGGTCAGCTTTTTGTTCAATTGGGGTTATAGGGATTTGGTTTACATTCTGGGTTGGTTTCTGATGGTCTGTGATGGCACTGGTGTAGTAGTTCTCACATTTTGCATTGAGGGAATTCGATTATGTGAGTGAGGTCGATTTTGGCTGAGTTTTGAATGTTGGTTTGATAAAGCACTAGAAAGTTGTGGTCTTTAGTTGTTAAAAGATCCAAATTTGTGTTGGTTTTACACAATTTTCAATCTTGTGTGCTGAAAGTGTTTTGATTCTTTGAAGAATAAAGGAACCAAATAGATCCTGAGGATGCTGTGTTTGTTAGGGCATTGATGATTCTACAGCACTTTCACTCTTTTTAGACTTGATGAGGCCATTCAGTATTTGATATGGTTTTGCATTGCTGAAACTATCCTGGGGTTTATAGTCTCTAAAGTAGGGTGCATTATACCTTAGAATAAAGACATACTCTATAGTTTGAATGTGCAAGAGACAATTTTGCCATCTAATCATAAATCGGTGACTGTTGAATCATAATCCTTTTGTTTATTTTTTAATTCATTAATCCTACCATTACCTCTTGACTTTTCTTGTTACCTCCTCTGGGCTATATGTGTATAGATTCTACACCAGTAACTTTGTAATACTCTAAACCATCCGTTCATTCATACTTACTGGGAATATGTTTCTCCATTAATCACGTCATTGTAGATAAAAGTTTATTATGCTCTGTTGGAAGATTTGGAACATTAAGATGACTAATAAGTTAATAATGCTTTTTTGCTTTGCAGTTGTTGTCAGATGCTCGTGTGTTTACTCAAATGGCAAATAATCCTCAATATTCCGGGTTACAGGTAGCTGTGCAAAGGAAGTTAGATTTTAGCATCTTCCACATATCTTTAGAGACAGAATTTATGTTCATTTATAATAATTTTAGTACTGATTTGGTCTTTAGCATTATTGGTAGTCATTTGAAGCTTTTACTATTTATCATCATTCCATTTAAGTTAATCATCTCATGGCATCCAAACTTTATAAGTTCATTCAAATAATAACCTGCGTTATGTATTGTCACTATGCTCTTAATTATCACAATGAGATATCTATAGTGAAAGTAATGATATAGGGAGATATCTACTATTATGATACAGGGTGATTCATCTGCCAATTCTACCTCATACCTAAGATATACCCTTTACAATATCTAAGGCTCACACCGCAATACGTCACGTGAATAGTAATATGTGGTTCATTTTTGGTACAATTTTTTTATCCTAGTCTTATTTAATGACCTTACCAATTTAGTGTTTAGTATATTTAGTAAATTATTACTAAGTTTTTTTTTTCCTTTAACTTCTATATGGTTCATTTTCCTTTTCATCTCTATACTTCTGGGTATTACAAGTTCACAACATAGAATTTGTGGTCATTGGGGCCTGTTTGGTTATAGATATTTGGGAGGAATTTGGCTTTGAATTCTCCAAATCCAGATCATGCCATTTGGATAGAGTGTTTGCGTGGTATTTGGACTTGGGTAAATCTACACCAAATTCATAGATCAATAATTGTCAAGATTTGAAATGATAACCCTACCCTGGTTATTTGACTTATTTTGATCTTCAGCCCACTGTACCTTTAACCAATACTCCAAGAAAAAACGTCAACATCAGAATCTCTCCCTCTCTCTGGCAAACTTGTAAGCCAAACAACACAATTTCAAGTACACAAATGATTACACAGAGTTTGCATACTTCAGATTTGGAATCGAAATCCGAATCCAGATTCTGTTTCCAATTGGGGCCTTAATGATTTCACTAAGTTCGTTTTCTTTCTATTTATTATAATTTGATATAAACTGAATGTTTATTACCCATTGATTGGGTTTGTCATTTTCTGTTGGCATTCTATATTCTACCAATATGTAGGAAAATGTGCAGTTGGAAGATGATGATGCAATATGTACATTCTTATGGATCCATATCATCAATTTGTTTTCTTTTTCACTCCCGCTATTATTCTACATGTCATCTTTTTATTTTTTATTTTTTTGTTAAAGTGAAATATGTCTTAGAGTTACATTTCAGCTGTAAAAAGTATGACAATTCTTGATTCGATTTTCTTATGTTTTGTGTATTGATTTCTCTTCTGTTTCCCTTGGATAGCCTCTTCGGCCTCCTATGGTAGGTCCTGTGGACCCTCCTCGAAGTATGCCACCCGTGGGGTTTCAAGTAAGCAATCCTTCTTAAAGAGATTATTTGTCACCTGTATACAGAATTTTAGTAACAAAAAAGTGATTCTCTGCCTTTGAATTTTATGGTACAGTTCCGGCCAGCAGTTCCAGCACCTCATCCACAGGAGTTCATTCCTGTGGCTTCTCAAAATTTTCAGCATGTTGGAAGAGGTGTTCCACCAATGAATGTTAGATTGCCTCCTCCAATTCATCAACCTCAGTTTCCGCAACCAGTGCAGCAGTTACCTCCAAGATTTGGTCCACCAGGCCATGGTATGCTGCCACATGCCATTCCCTTACCAGATGCTCAGCCTTTGAGGAACTTTGCATCTGAGTTGCCTGTACCTCAGCCTAATGTGCTACCTCCAAATAACGTCATGTCCAACTTAAGTGCCCCACGGCCATCTCTTTCTTCATCATATACTGTAAGTTTTTAAAATGTCATTGTTGTTGTTATTGTATTTATTTATTTTTTATTGCGTTCTGTCATCTTTTTGAAAGATCTTTAGGCCTTGAATTTATAAGTTGCACATATGCAGTTTGCACCTCCTTATGGTCAAATGCCAAGAAGTTTTAATGACTCGAACCAGTATCAGTCTACATCTCAATTCCATGCACCAAATGTTTCATCCGAGGAACAAGTTAGGTTATCAGCTGATAGCCAGTCTACTGTTGCTCCTATACCTTTGCAGCCCACTGGTGAAGAACCTTCTGTCACCACTTCAGTTGCTCCAGTATGAAGTCTCTTTTCTGAATCAGACCTAGTTGCTTTGTTGTTTTTCTAGATAATGTTAGTTAAATTTCAAACTTTCAGGAAGCCAGCGTCCAACCTGTCTCTCTTGGAGGGAATGCAGCAGAGTGGATTGACCATAAATCTGCTGATGGAAGAAGGTACTGATTTCATAGCCATTCTCACACTTTCAATTAGTAAGAATCTTGTTAGTGATTTTTATGGTTTCTAGTCTTCACTTTGGAAGGATCAGTGTTGCTAATCCAACAGTATTCTTTGTTACATGAACTATACAGGTTTTATTACAACAGGAGGACAAGATTATCTACTTGGGAGAAGCCTTTTGAACTGATGACACCACTGGAGGTGAGTCATGTGAGAAACAGTTTCTGATATATTTGGTGGAATGTGAGCTTTTCTTTGTATCCCCTGGTAGTTCCACTTCTGGCTGGTTTGAATTATTAAGTTGTTATTCATTTTCATTTCCTTTCCCTGCATGTGATATCATGTCATTATTTTATGCAAGTCTTGGTGAAAGTTAGATGGATCATGGCAAGAGTTTCTCACAAGCAGGCAACCATGAATTTTTAATTTTCGTTGTGAGGTATCCATTATCATATAGCTTGAATAAACCGTTTAATAGCTATTCTGTTTTATTTTATTTTATTTTATTTTATTTTTTAATTTTTTTTAGATTATTCTCCTCAATTTTTGCTGTCAGATATCATGGTGGTTCACCACTATTCCAAAAGTTTCAGCTTTTAGGATGTAAATTGAATATTAACTACATGTTCAAACACTCGCTCACGTGTGTCGGCCCCTCTCAACTAGTATAGGACCAACATGTGGAACAGACAGTCGGAACCCTGCTGTTGTAATTACTTAAGCTTTAGATCTCACACATTCATATTCCAGCAGGTGTTGGTTTATCACCATTCCCCAAAGTTAAAGCGTTGGAAACTTAGAATGTTGGTTTTTTTTTTTTTTTTTAACAGTTCTAAATAATGGAGAAGTTATGTTGTATTACCACTGCTATTGTTATTCTCTATTTGTTTTGACAATTAAAAATTAATAATGGTGATATGTCCGTTATTTGGTTGTAACTAAATATTTGGATGTTTGGATTGAGGAAAATGATGAGAAGAGGGGAGATGAGCAGAAGTTTTAAAACTTTTCCATTGGATGAATGGGAGAGATAGGGAGAGCTGACTTGTAGAGCCTTTTTTTTTTTAATTCTCCTGGTTCAGTTTTGCTGTCTCCAAAACCAGGAAGTTTGGGAGAGCTAATGAGATCTATGTTGTTAGATTAAGCATTTTCTCAATTCTCTATGTTTTCTCCTACTTTTGTTTTCTTTTGAATGAGTTGTATTGCTCAAAATCTCTCTCTCCCCCTTCCCTGTACATATCTAGAAATATACCTATATGCATTTGCATTGAGAATATTTAGATTGTAATCCATGCTTTCTCGACATTACTTATCATGGCATTTACTGACAGGAGTAAATTTTGACACGAAATGAATCTAACCATAATCAGCTATAGTATTGGTAGTTGTGCCTAATTATATAAGCTGCATACTTGTTCTGGTAAAGCAGTCAGATGATTATTTGTTGTTGTATTGCTAATCTTTACGATTTGATGTACTTTGAAGGTATTCCATTTTGGTAAGGACTTCAAAGGTACTATCACTTGTTTTCTGTTGTGTTCTATTCTTATTAGTCCAAAGAAAGTGTTAAAGGTTTTTCTTTAGTTCCCTTAAAAGTTTTTCCTTTTTTACTTTATTTCTGTTATATGCTTTATCCATTCATGCGTTGGGTAATTTCCATAGCTCTAAAGATGCTTACAGGTACATGTGGTGCCACTCCATTGAGTGGTAGGATATGCTGTGGGTCTTTGCTGCTTGCTCTACCCTACTATATTGCTTGAATGTTAGTAATTCTGTCATTTTGCTAGATTTTATATTGAACCTATGTGAAGTTATATAGTTGATCACTGCGTAAATTTAACATTTTTATGTGTTTAGCTGCGATATATTACATCAGCACATTCTTTAGACAAACCTTGTTCGTCTGTTATATACACAAGTGACTTCGTTTCCAGTCTCAAATTTCTGGCTTTGATAGCTACAGATTTTTCGTCTTATTTGGAGCAGAAACTGAGTTCTATCTGCTTTCTTCAGAGTTTGAAGTTTTTTTTTTTTTTTCTCCTAACATATAGGGTGTTTCCTTGAATGATCTTATGTAGTTTTTAGTATCAAAGAGGACAAAGAAGTTTTTATGGCTGATTATCTAATTAGTTTTGGCGATTTAATAATTGGAATTCCGATTTAGAAGCAACTTGGAGTGAGTTGATGTTGCATGTTGGGCAAGTTCTTACAAATTTGTATATGGTGATGGTTTTGAGCGAGAGTGGGAGTTATTGTATTCGTTAGACAGTCTCGGGGTGTGATACTTATCAATTTTGAAGCCACTTGTCTCTTGTGCATTGGGATAGGATGAATAATTTAGACAGCATTTGAATTGTAATCTCATATGGGTTTCAAATTCCATCTTCTCCTTGGCAGTTTCTTGTAGCAAGAGAGAGAGGGATTAAATTGTGCTCATATTGATTTTGAGCACTGTTTTGATGACTATCATTGCTATTCTTTCTTGTGATTATGCTGTTTATGTTTTAGTTTTTCTGTCAGAATGTTGGTTAGAAATGTTTAACATTACCACTTCACACTTGACTGTCTTTATATTCTGTTCCTGCTTCTTTATTAACGAAAGTACCTTTTTACCTTCAAACTCCTCCCTTTTTCTAACTTTTTTTTACGGAGAAAATCTTGTTATACAGTTTTAACTTATTTAGTTTTTTCATTGGACAGAGGGCCGATGCATCAACTAACTGGAAGGAATTTACTAGTCCTGATGGAAAAAAGTGAGTATTGGATATTGGCTCGTCCTTTATAGTGGTCATTAATGTGGCGTATGAGTTCTGTTGTCGTCTATGTTCATTGACCTCGTCATATTTGTAAATGCTGTAGGTATTTCCACAACAAGGTCACTAAAGAATCAAGATGGATTATGCCTGAGGAACTAAAGGTACATTTCCGTTCTGTTCATTCTTGCCTATCAGCAACTCATATGTTGTCCCATTCTCAAGATTTTCTCTGTTAACCTTTTCTTTTTATTCTCTTTTGCAAACTCTGCTTCAAGTTGGCTCGGCAACAAGTGGAGAAGGCATCTGTCAAGGATATTTCGCAGGAGATGCCTGCAAATCATCATGTGACAGTATCAGTTTCTCCCCCTGTAACTGAAGCTGATACATCAGCAACTACTGCTCAAGTAGCATCAAGTCCTGTTTTGGTGTCACCTGTTGTTGCCACTAGTGATGTTCAAACCGCCATAGTTTCAAGATCATCTGCCTCACCTAGTGTGGCTTCTCCTTTAAAAGAAAATGCTGATGGAGTTCATATACCTGTTGTTACCCCATCTTCTGATACTTTTGAAAATGCTGAAGCTGCTGTCACAGTCAACAATATCACTGCAGAACTAATGTACCGTCATCTAACAACTTTTGACGCTTTTGGTTTCTTCTGTAGGTTGTGTATGGAGTATATTTTATAAACGTTTTTTTTTTTGCTCATTTTGTAGGGAAAATCCAAACAAGTTATCAAATCAGGAATTTGTTAGTTCTTCGGAGGGAGTTCATGCTCAGGAAATCAGGGTCATTGTTCACTTTTGTTCTGTAGCTGTAATATTTGTATATTTTTTATGCTTTTCTAGAAACTTGAAACTGTGAAACCTGGCAGGAACCTACAAATGACGTGACAGAGAAAACTAATGACGATGCATTAGAAGAAAAACCAATTGATCTGGAGCCCTTGAGTTATTCAAATAAGCTGGTACCAAAATTGTTGCCTGTTTCCTTTTTATTTTCCTCCCAATCACCTTAGTAGTTACCTTTTTACTTCCTTAGGAGGCTAAAGATGCATTTAAAGCACTCTTGGAGTCTACGAACATCGGGTCTGACTGGACTTGGGATCGGGTAATTCGATGTTGTTCACTAGCTCTGTTCTTTGTGTATATGTTAGAGTACCTGAAATAACTCTCAATTTATCAGGCCATGAGAGTGATAATTAATGACAAAAGATATGGTGCTCTGAAAACTCTTGGGGAGCGGAAGCAAGCTTTTAATGAGGTAAGTCTACTTTTACATGGTTGTGTGAATAAAACAATTATATATACAGCTATTATCCTTCAGTCCCTTCCACAGATTATTATTATTTTTCATGAGACTTTCCATCAGCATTTGCTATCTCTGGTGATAATTCTAACATCAATATAGCTATAATAATCAATATTTTTGTTATTGTGCTTCAGTTTGTGGCCCAAAGGAAGAAACAGGAGGTTGAGGAGAGGCGAATCAAGCAGAAGAAAGCACGTGAAGAATTTACAAAGATGTTGGAAGTATGTTATTAATGGCGTGGGGTTATTTCTTCTTTCTCTTCTGCATAGAAAGAATAAACCCTTATTTTCTTAATCATCTTCAAATCCTTGCAGGAATGCTCAGATCTAACATCATCCACAAGATGGGGGTTCGTCTTTCCTTATGTTAATATATATATATATATATATATATATATATTCAACACAAGCAATATTATGTAACATACGTATATATACATATATTAATATATATATATATATGTATTATTTAAGTTCCGTATATTATACTGATGGTAAATCTATCTATCATTCAGCAAATTAGAGAGCATATTTGAGAATGATGAGCGTTTCAAAGCAGTTGAGAGGGATAGAGACCGCAGGGATTTGTTTGATAGCTATCTGGAGGAACTTCAGAAGAAAGTAAGTTGACTAAGTTCTGCAATCTTAACTGTTATTACCTGTTTGTGTATTTCTGTGGGATAAGTGGATGCTGTACCCGTTACTAGCAGAACGTGAAATTCTATGGAGTAACTTGAGGATCAGATTCAACTGGAAAAAAAATCCCATCAAACAGTTGGACTTTTGTTCACCTACATGAACTCGATATCTGAGTTGCTGAGTTGACCTACATTTATGTATTGTGTGCAACATGAGTTGATCGGACCAACATGAGTTCATGTTAGTTGTGCCCATGCTTTGATACATGAAGATGCAATTTTATATGCCTGATATGCGGGTTCAAATTTTTCGATTATCTAGTGGCTCTTACCTGACAAATAAGAGCCTCACTTTGAACCCCACCTCATAGTTGTGTTTTTTTTTTGTCCTATTGCTGAACTATTTGACCACAATTGTCTTTGTGAAGATACAAATATGAGAAGTGTTTTGAGGCATCTAAATTGGCATTTTATTATTATCATTTGCTAATGTTGTGTGGATTCTCAAGTATCTTACTGATTTTGAACTAAATTTCTGTCAGGAAAGAGCAAAGGCACAGGAGGAACGTAAGCTCCATGTAGTGGAGTATAGACAATTCTTGGAATCTTGTGACTTCATCAAGGTTCTCTTTTAGTGTGTTTCTCATGTATTCTTGATATTTTGTTTTCCCACCAAAACTTATATGTTTTGGCATAATCTTGACATTTAGGCAAGCAGCCAGTGGCGAAAAGTTCAGGATCGCTTAGAGGCTGACGAACGTTGCTCACGTCTTGAAAAACTTGATCGTTTGGAAATTTTCCAGGTAATTTTTCTTCTATAGCCAATAATAGTTCAACTGAGAAGTTGTAGCTTATATAAAAATGTGGTCTCAGGAATATCTACGTGATTTAGAGAAGGAAGAGGAAGAGCAGAGGAGGATACAGAAGGTCATTTACTTTAGACTTTGATTTAATTATTCAGTTGTAAGTGGCGATTCCTTGATTCAATTTTTTCTTGGAGAGCAGGAAAATATGAGAAAAGCAGAACGTAAAAACCGTGATGAGTTCCGCAAATTGATGGAAGAACATATTGCTGCAGGCATTCTCTCAGCTACCACTCACTGGCGAGATTACATTCTGAAGGTAAATAGACATTTTCTTTTTGTGAAAAGAACATTGTGGCAATTGTGGCAATCCTGCTGTCATATTATCCATGTTATATTTTATTTTGTATTTACTTTAATCTTCTTTTAGGTTAAAGATCTACCTGCATATATAGCAGTAGCAACAAACACCTCTGGTTCAACTCCAAAAGATTTATTTGAAGATGTTATTGAAGAGCTAGAGAAACAAGTAAGTTATACAATACATTGCCTTAATATTTAGTTATGGGTAGTGTGATATATGAACTATACATCTTCCTTTGCAGTCCAAATTGGAACTGTGTCCTGCTTTCCATAATAATTGACATGGTTCAAGGTTCCAGTTTTTAGGTCCATTAGTTTTGATGTAAAAGCTATTCTGTGATCACTTTAACTTTCTTTCCTGTGAGAATATTTATACGTTTTTGTTTATATGCATGTGCACGACCTGCACTGGTTTGGTTTGAGGTATCTAACAAAATAAAAATCTGCTCTACTTTTCACAGTATCAAAATGACAAAATTCGAATTAAAGATGTGGTGAAGTCTGGAAAGGTATGATTGGTCAGACTTTTCAGGTTTTATGTTTAATATTATCTCCAGATATTTAATGTTCTATTGTTGCTTTTAGATTGTGCTTTCATCAACCTGGGATCTTGAAGCCTTCAAAACTGCTATATCCAATGATATTGGCTCTCCATCCATATCAGATGCAAACTTCATGGTACGTATAGGCTTCAAAACTAATGTTTAATGGATATTGGTTTTATGTTGTGGTCCCTGATCTTAATAATTTGGACAAATGCAATGGATTTGCTTCCCAAATATCTTATTGTTCAATGATTTTGAAGTTTTCGGCTGAAAGCTATGATTGGGGAAGCCAAGGGGAATTGGCTGGTCGACCCAACATGTTTAGGCAACAAGCATAGTCTTAAAAATTTCAAAAATGTGTTGCTTACAAAAGTGCATACAAGCTTATCTACGCTGCTATAACTTCAACTTCAACCCATACACTCCTTAGTCATGATGTAGCTACAAATTGCACTCTTATTGAAATAAAATTGATGCCACTGTTCCAAATTTTAAACCTTTACTAGTGCTTCTTCCTCAGTAAATGTTAGATGATGAACTTTGCATTGTCTTTAGGTATACTCATGTATTAGCAATTTGGATGTTGTGTGATTAGGAAACATAGGTAAACTCATTTGTGAAACTATACTCTCTGACATTGTGGATTCAAGTGTTGGGAACACTCTGCTTCACCAGGGCAGTTGCCATATGGCAAGGGAAGGGAAATTCTACTGAAGACAGTCAGTTGATAGCATTCCGTTCTTATGGATATGTTACATTTTTAATTTCTGTTTCTAGGTCATTGTACTGTTTCCATGTGCTACGATGTATATTCTGACATTCTACTCCTTGCAGCTAGTATTTGAGGAGTTAATGGAACGCGTGAGGGAAAAGGAGGAGAAAGAAGCTAAAAGGCGTAAACGTCTTGCAGATGATTTCTTTCATCTCTTATCTTCCATCAAGGTGCAGCAGGCTGTCTGCCAACTCAATATTTTTTGTGTTTTATGCTCTTTTTCTTCCTGCACTATTGCCATTTTCCTTTATTTCCTGTTTTAGGAGGTGGGTGAGAGGGCAAACTTTAGTCATTAATCTGATGCATTTTGTCACAGGAGATAACTCCATCTTCTGAGTGGGAGGACTGCAAATCACTTCTTGATGCTAGTTCAGAGTACAGGTAAAAGTTTTTAAATAACTCCCAACATCAAATTTTGTTTTTCCAAGTTGTTATTCTTGCTTTGAAGGGTTTAGGGAAAATGAAGGAAGGTTTAAAGGAACTAGAATTAAACATAAAAAGTGAGGTTTAAGTATCTCAATTGAACTTGATATGTTTGCTATAGCTTTTATAAGTGTTATCCTTCTCTAACTGTTTATTGTATGGTTATCTGGCAATTCATGTTCAGTGCTATTGGTGAAGAGAGCTCCTGCAAGGAGATGTTCGATAAACACATACTGCAATTGAAAGAACAAGCGAAAGAGAAAGAGAGAAAACGAAAGGAAGAGAAGGTACTATATAAGCTGAATGACATTACTGTGGATAACTTTATATATCTACCATGTGAACTTATTTTTCCTTTCTGACAATTACTTGTATATTTCACTTTGGAATTGTTATAAAGCCTGTTGTTTGTGTCGTCTTGATGTACGCTTGTTTATCTTTATGTCAGTCAAATGTATATAGATATAACTAGTTGTGGAATCCTACTCATCCTACTCTTGCGTCTAGTAACAACTTGGGTAACTTCATGTTATGAGGATTTGGAAGAGTACTTGAGGTGATTTGGCTGTCTAAAGTTCCATAGCTTCGTGGGTCAATATGTTTAGTTTACAAGGAATCCTGTCATTCGGATGCATCAGGATGATGTAGGGGCTTCTAGAATTTTAAAATGGGTGTACTCAGTTCATTATCAAGTATTTGCTATTTGAGTTCCTAATGAAAGAGGGAAAAAGGTTGCTATATTTGCAGTTTTGGTGGCAACTGGTATGAATTTGTGGATGTGATTAATTGTGAACTAATGCTTAATACTAGTCGGCTTCTGTGACTTTCATCTATTAGCTGTTCATTTATAAATTTGAGTATGATGCAATGAGTTTTTATCATCTTTCTGCAGGAAAGGAAGGAAAAAGAGAGGGATGAAAGAGAGAGAAGAAGGTCGAAGCAGAGAAGGGAAAGAGATAAAGAGGAACACCTTATGAAAGACGGAGAAGACACAGAAATTATTGACATAATGGAGATTAATGACTCCAAAGAGAAAAGAAGATCAGGAAAAGACGATGATAAGAAACATAGGAAGAGGCATCAAAGTGATGAAGACCATCAAACAAATGGACATGAGAATGATCGGTCTAAAAGGTCTCACGGATCTGGCAGCGACCACAAGAGATTAAGACGGGTATGATTATGATGAGAAAACATTGATACTTTTCCTTGCTTAACTTTATTTGTTACAAGAACACTGATCTGAATTCTATACTTTGTTTCCATTTGTGAATGCATAGCAGGCATCTGGTCCTGAATCAGATACTGAAAGCAGACACAGAAGACATAAGAGAGATCACCGCAGTGGTTCTCGTAGAAGTGGTGATCATGAGGAGCTTGAAGATGGGGAATTTGGCGATGTTGCGGAAAGTCGGTAGTTAGTTCATCCAACATATTACTAAACTTTTAGTTAAAACATTCCTGACTTGTGAAATATATGTTTACCATACAATCTTTAAACTTCTAGGCCTATGTCGTGTTATGTAGGTATATATTAGAAAGTGATGCAGAATTACATCTGCAATTTGTAGCCAGCAGTTTGCTTCTTTTGTTGAGTTTTTTAGTGATTAATGGATTTTGGAGAAAAGAAGAAATTGTCTGGGTTTCTTTTCTATAATAGTAGAGATAACCTTCTATGCTATGAAGCTATGACCTTTCCAATATGGTAGGCAAAAGAGAAGTTTCATATTGAAACAATAAGTGAAACCAACTATATTCTATTCATCACATTTATCAAGATGTTGATGTTCTTGACAGTGAGCTCACACTTTGGCTCAGGACGATTCAAAGGATGGACTAAATCTAGCCAAATCTAGAAGAAGCTTCTTTCATTGCCAATTGTCATGCTTTATATTCCTACCTTTCTCTTTATATACTTGTATGCCAGCCTACCACACCCAACAGCCAACAACTAACTAATGTTATAAGAACACAACCTTCTTATTAATCCGGTAAAACATATTAAATTTATTCTCGGTACTCAGAAGTTTCTCGTTGACATCGAAGGAACCCTCTAGATTATATTACCATTACAATCTGTGTCTGTATATGTAAGAGAAATTTTGAAGCAGATGATTGAGATTCTAGATGCATTTGGAAGTGCGTATATAGGGTTCTGGAATATGTTGGATCTAGTTTTCACCGACGTGTTTCAGGTTTGTCAACGCGTATGTTTATCAGTCCGTGACCAAATGTGTAGTTACTAATTTTTTATGGTTCACATTGCAAAGCTGCGGCTGACGGCGTCGACTTGGTGTGTGGACTGTGTACTATGTTTTCAACACTTAATCAAATAAAAACGAGTTGACCATTTCCACCACTTTGTATATATGGTGAGTTAGATAATGATCTTAACATTACTTGAAAATACACTGTTCGTATACATGTTGGAATGGTTATGATTCCCCCCGATTGGGATCTTGGTTTGGTGTATATAAGTTTGGAGATTATATAACATGATACGATATCTCATCTTCGAGTCCAGTTCATCAGTTGATAATTTTTTCTTTTTAATCCGAACAATTCTAACGCTACAACTATTATTTCGTTAGACAAACTCATAATATTCTACTTAGTAAAAAGACACTGAGTCGGCCAAATCACAATATAATTGGCGATCGAGAACCATTTCTGATTTACCAATGTAACTACTTGATTCATTTCTTTATGCTTCAATTTCTAATTTATTGATTTAGGGGTACCATATTTTATAGAAAGGGAAAAGAAAACTTTGCTCGTGACATAAAACAACAGCAGTACTATCCTAAATTTCTAGTAAACGTTGGCTATGTTAAGACACTTTTTCTATACGTAATTAGAGAATAATCCACCGAACAATCTTTGGAAATTTCTGAAAATGGTCAACGACATACGGTGAAATGAATCATTCATCTGATTTCTTGTTTACACATTTGCCCTTCAACTCCTATATATATCGACTCTCATTCCATAGTCTATCATCAATCTTCTCGCCTCTCTCACTAGTTCATAGCAGCACCTCATTTTTTCTAAGGAATCAAACTGCAGATCAAACCATGTCGTCTTGCAAGCTCACCAACCTCTGCATCGTCGCTGCCCTCCTCCTCTTGCTCTCATTCACCTCCACAGCTAGGGAGATGCCTTCTTCTCCAGACGTTACTACAATGAAAGTCCAACACGAGGTAATAACATAAGCTAATTAAGCTATTTCGATCTCTCATTTAGTCAATTAGTTTAGAGCTGTAAGTTTCTGGGTTTGTTTTCTAACTTTGTTGTTTCTTGATCTGTTGTTGTCTTTAGGGAATGAAGGATGCTGAAGTCGAGAAAGTGATGGCGGAGGAGAGCTGCGAGGGAGTTGGAGAAGATGAGTGTCTGATGAGAAGAACTCTTGCTGCTCACATTGATTATATCTATACACAGAAGACCAACCCTTGAAGTTTATACATATTATCTTGTAGTACACATATTCGTGTATCTACTTGATTTCCATATTGATATTATTACTCGTTTATATTTAGGAAGGAAGTTGCTTGTGTATTACTACGACCAGTGTATAGATATCGATCACATATATTGTTCCATAAAATTCTTCGATCTCTGGTTCTTCAATCTCAATTTCATTTGCAATACATCGATCTGGACGTTCTGTTATATGGAAAGTGAGAATGTGACCAGAACACATCTGTTATATAAGTATATAACAACGTACCAAATTCTTCGAAGTATGATATAAATCTAGATGTAGGTAAAATGGAATATGTTAGAGCAATATTCGTACATATAGAACCGGATCAAGGTGCTTCTTCAATCTACCTCCTCAACTCCTCTCTACCCTCCATTGTTAGTGAGGATGAGATCGAAAATGTATCAGGGAATAAATTATACCACATCTAAAACTAAGCATTCTGAGCAAGCTAGAATACAACAACATGTGAGACGAGAAAACGTGATTACACACATATAATGTCTGCATCGATCAGTATAATACGTACATCTGTCATAGAAATTATAGTAAACTTTAGTAAATGTTGTTAATTACTAGCTAGCTAGATCAATTCCAAACTGCATTATCTTGAAATAATTAAAAATAGCCAACTTAAACTCCTTTGTCCAATTAAAACAAGTGTACCTTAATCATCAAATAATCCTCACCATAATTTGAATGGACATAATCATACATATAATGTCCACAAATTATACGATCGAGTTGTCATGTTCAATTGTATGTTGATCCTCACCAATTCACCATCATGATGTTTTAAGCATGACAAGCATGAACTCATTATCATCATGATAATATATATAGCTAGATAGAATCCTATACATTAGGGACCCCAAGTTATATATGGGGAGTATAATTATGATGACTGGTATTATTCAACGAGAAAACTTTATCAATTTAAGTGGATTGTACTTCTACCATATGTTTTTGTGGGCTACAAAAGCTGTGTGGCTTTGCATAAAAACCTAATGCAAACGGCTTTGTACTTAATTGTATGTATCAGCTTCATGTATAGTCAAATTGATTGTGAAATTAAGTTCGAGGAGCGTATGCTTATCCATTTATTAAGTCTCAGCCAATTAAATTAACGTTCTTAATTAACAAGTAACTTCAAAATCATTCATTCTCTATTGTAACACGTACACACTAGCTAGCTCTGGCATGGTTACGTTTCATTGCCAATAGATGAATCATGCATATTCGATGAAGTCGATAGCAATCCTTCTTGATACACACACTTCCATATCAGTGTGTCTGTTTGGCCTTAGGGCATGCAGGGTGTGCTTGCATGGTCCCATGGCTCAAAATATTCATCAAGAAGTGTCATCAATCACACACATGGGCTAGTGCCCCATTTTGGTCGAAAATTAAACCAATGCATCTATATATATACGGTGTTCAGACTTCAGACTTGAGTATAAATGCAGGTGCATATGTGATCAGCATTGCATTCCCGAGTTGTGGTTTACATGGCAGCAGCAAGGTACGTAAACATCATTTCAGACCGAGCTAATATTACGTACTGGTGAGGAGTTGAAAACTGAGGTCGATCACGAATCACCATTAATATCAATGGCGATCGACTTCATCTGGCTAGGCAATATATTTGCATGGCTCTGCGAGCAGATAGCTCGATCTATAATGATACGTAATTAAGTATACTGACAATACTGTATACGTTTTCTGTGTTCTAGACGAAGAAGATGGCACTGACCAATTAATATTTTCAGAAAAATTGTCCAACTGCGAACCGGTACCAGCAAACAAACCTATAACGGGAAAAGCCTCTAGAAACTGTGTAGTAGTCGTTGTACGTCCTGATTCATAATAGAAATTGTTGCATCACCCCATTAAGTGTAGCTCAGTTGGTGATCAGTACATCTATATGTTCATGCATGCCCTTCGATCGGGTGAGGGATGTTTTATTTCAGTTCATTAATGAAAATGCAGATTGTTAGGGTTCATGAATTTTGTATTTTGGTGTTACCAAACGACAATTTTCTAACTTCCAGCACCTTCTAGCTACGTATTATTTTGCTCAACTTAATTACTTCCAGCTTCAGTGTTTCAAATGACCATAGATACAGGAAGTCATTGTATATAATAATCAAAATGCTATAGTACAACGTGCTTAATTAATTTGTTTGTATTTATCTGCTGGTATTTACCCTCCTGTATTGCAAACACCTTCATTTTAATGGACATCGATCTTTCATTCTTTTGCTGGAAGTTTGGAACTCATACATGTTTTGGAGGTCTGCAACCCTCGGAGATTGTTAATGATCGACCACAAAATCATTGAATCTCGGTGTTCTGTAAGTTTCTGGATGACGTTGGAGAAAGGAATTCGAACAGGCTTTCATGGAATCATGGTGAACTCTTTAATTAGATTAAATTACCATTCCAGAAGCATCTGATTCAGTATATGTAGGAGAATTTGGAAGCAGATAATTGTGATATTCTACATGAATTTGGTAGTCTACTCTGTTGTTCAACACTTTATTATTTAAAAACGACCACCATTGCCACCAATATATATATATATATGATGAACTGTTATGATCATCAATATTTGAAATTATATATAGTCATCGGAAAGCATTACTTAAAAATGTAAACTGTCGGTAATATAATTGGAATGGTTAGGAATCGCTCGATTTAGATCATGGTTAAGGTATTCTCTACCATAGAGTCCATCCTCAATCACTCAATCCTCTCGCCTCTCTGACTAGTTTATTTATAGCAGTAGCTAATCGGTTTCGAGAGTCAAACTGCAAATCAAACCATGTCGTCCTGCACGCTCACCAACCTCATCGCTTTCATGTAGGAAATTGCACGTTGTGAACCATACACATGACACATGCATGGTAGAAGTAGAACCATTCGGTGACTCAGTAATTAACGTACGTTGAATTCCCAGTTAGGTTTTGACAACTAACGTCATAATCGTCTCTATATATTGATACACGTACGTACACACTATCTCATCGTTACGTATTCCAAATTCCGGGACTCATACAGAGTCGGAGAGTCATTTAAGAGATAGTTCGGTCCTTATGAGTGTACTATCTTTTATGCTGTTTACTAAAAAAAATGATTGATTGGCTGTTGATTGAAAAAAAAAATAAAAAAAAATAACAATCATTATGGTCATCTTCTATCCAAACACTTCTATCCAAACATGAAATAGGTAACAACGTGATTCTTATTAAACTATACGTAATCGTGTTTGCGTCGGATTTCGCTCCTGACGAACAGTCAACACGTGGGGGTGGCGGACGTAAGTTTCAGTCCTGTTGTGATGTACGCGAGCGTGCCAGTACCTCTGGGTTAGGTATAACCTTGGCGAGCAGATGACCTCTGGCGAGCGTGTTCGTCTGCTTCCTTCTACCTGACTTCTTGACTAAGCCACTGTTACGCCGGCGTTGACTAGGCCGGCGTAAAGGGCTTGAACAAGACCTAATAAACAGTTACTAGGATTTCTTCCCAACCTATTGCAGATTGGTAAATCTTACTCCGATCCTGAGATGCAAAGCAGAGCTATTAATGAAGACCGCGGAATGGGTTTTCGTCCAACCTCTTGCAGATTGGGTTAGTTTTTGTTACCGGGTAACGACTCGATTTGTCACAAGGTGTGACGACTAGACACGATATGTCTCAGCGATGCTTCGACACGAACGCAAAGCACTTTCGACAACCGCGGCAGGTGTACAGCGACCGATGTGGGTGTAGGTTTGCGGCAAGGTTGGAACGGTGGTTCGCAGTTGGTGGAAGACAGTTCGCGTGAGGTTGCTCCGGAGAGGCTTGCAAGGTTTGCGAGGCGCAAAAGCTTGTTTGTTATTAGATGGTTGTGAACCATTTCCAAGTCGTATACGAGTTCTTTATATAGAGAATGCAAAACCTCAATACTTGCATATCAAGCATAATATATTCTGAGATCAATTAGGATTCAATTACCTTAAACCACCTCCAATTCAGATTCCTAGAAGGACTCCAAATCTATTCCTAGAAGGAATACAATCTAAAATATATCAGATTACGCTAATGGATAACCTCTTGGGCCTCGACTCATGATCTCGGGTAAATGTCAATTTAGGCCCAAACAAATCGTATTTATGCAGTCAAAGAGTTAGAGAAAAATTATTTAATTCCACTTAATAATTTTTTGAAACTTTTTTGGAAAGGACACGCGGAAATGAATCATTCATCTGATTTGTTGAAGACTTATTGAATTACACATTTTCCCTTCAGGCCAGGTCTTCTACTCCTGTGTATCTAGTTATATATCTACTCTCATTCTATAGAGTCCGGCCACCTCAATCCTCTCGCTTCTCTCACTAGTTTAATTTATAGCAGCATCTCATCGTTTGAGAATCAAACTGCAAATCAAACCATGTCGTCTTGCAAGCTCACCAACCTCTGCATCGTTGCGGCCCTCCTCCTCTTCCTCTCACTGACCTCGACAGCTAGGGAGATATCTTCTCCTCTAGACGTTACGACAATGAAAGTCCAACATAAGGTAATAACTTAAAGCTAGCTTTTTCGATCTGTCATGTAGTCAATCACTTAGCTTAGATTCTTAGAGCAGAAAGTTTCTGGGTTTGTCTTCGATGCTTCTTGATCTCGCTCTGTTGTTGTTAGGGGACGAAGGATGCCGAAGCCGAAGAAGTGATGGCTGAAGAGGGCTGCAAGGGAGTTGGGGAAGAAGAGTGTCTGATGAGAAGAACTCTTGCTGCTCACATTGATTATACCTATAGAGGGCCGGGGAACAAACATTGAAAATTATACATATATATTATCTTTTTAATGGATTATTCTGCTTCTTTTATTTGCTGTGCGTATCTCTATCTCAATTTCTTATTTGCAATACATTTGGACACTGAAAGAATTAAGCAAGAATTAAACAGAATAGTTGGTTTAATCTTTACCTGTTTTGATCAAATAAAAATTAACATCGATCACCCAGATAATGACATGTTTGAAAATTAATAAAAACCAATTCAAACACGACTGCTGAGTTCACAAAATGAAAACCAACCAAATTAAAATGTATAGATACAAACTTTGTCAAAAACCGTGCTTTCATAAGCACATACGTATACCCGAGAAATTTAAGCTCCCTTGAGACTTCAGCAAATCTTTTAGATTCCAGAAGATAGCGGAAGAATTTCAAACCATCACTTTCGATCAAACAAATGCATGTCTATAGATCGACAACCTTGCATGATTGCATCTAATTAAGAACTGATGCTAGAAATTAAAATGGATGGAGATCGATATAAGAAAAAGTTGATGTAGGTCAAATGATCAAATTGCATGTAATAGCGATCGAACTCAATAAGCTCCATCTAAGCTTACATTAATGGAATGTGAGAATGTGACCAGACAACGTAGTCCTATATATAACAACCAAATTCTTCAAACTATAATATAAATCTAACTAGATGTAGAAAAAATGGAAAATATATGTACGTTAGGGCAATAATCTTACATATGAAACCTGATTAATTAAGGTGCTTCTTCAGTCTATACCTCCTCTACCCTCCATACTGATGCATGAGATCGAAAATGTATGTAGGAAGTTAATAATTAAGATATATATACCGCATCTAAAACTTGAACTTACCAAGCTAGAAGAACGTACAGGTGAGACAAGAACACGTACGTAATACATACATATAATGTGTGTATTAGTATATTGCATCTGTCATAGAAATTATAGTAAATTTTAGTCATGCAAACTGCATTGTCATGCAATAATTAAAGGATTAGTCTATGGTTAATTATCTTCATTGATTCTCAATTGAAATGTCTTCATAAAACAAGTGATTATTAATCCTCACCATAATTAATTTGAATGGACATGATCATACATATAATGTCCACAGATAGAGGATCGAGTTATTGTGATTTACTGGTGCGTTTGGGGGAGCTTATAAGTTCATCTTGTATAAGTCAGTTTATAAACTTACATAAGTATAAGTCAGTTTTATGTTTGGTAACACAACACGTCAGTAGCTTTTTGAAAAAGTAAAACTGTATCATTTTCAATAGAAAATAAAAAACTGCTCCCACCCACCTTATATTTATAAGTATAAGTCAGCTTTTACTTAATAAAAGCCCAGCTGCACCAAACTCACCCTCAATGTTGATCATTACCATTGTGATGTTTTAAGCATGGCATGCATTATGAGACTAATGGCATTAAGTGAATGGTATTTATACCGTACCGTATGTTTCTGTGGGCTACAAAAGTTGTGGCTTGGCTTGGCATATAACAACCTAATGCAAACACTAGCTAGTCAACTGTATGGACAAAATTGAGGATTCATGTTCGAGGAGCTTATCAATTAAGTATGAGTTTGAAAATTTGAGAACCAAGTTGAAGTTCCTAATAATTAAGTACTAGTCATAATAACAGTTTTGTTTTTTCCAAAAATATAGAACAATTCATTATCGATAATTGTTCAACTTAATTCAAGCTTATTGATCAAGTTACCTATATGATTATATGTAAATGACCTATGCAAATTTCCAAGTGATCTTACTAAGAGCCCTTCTTTCATGTACTTTCAGATTTGCGCATTGTGAATCATACATGCATGATAGAACAGTTAGGTAATTAAGTCGATCTATAACCTCGAATTCTCAGTTAGGTTTTGACAATTAACTAATTCACATCAATATCATTCTCTCGATCTCTATTGATACACACGTACACACTACCTCATCGTTACGTCTTATTGACGATAGATGAATCATGCATATACTTGAATGCTTCTTAATTCATCATCTCAATTCGCAAGTTTCAAACCATAAACTAACATCAGTAACACGTTAGATATATGTTCGATGAAGTCGATAGCATTCCCTCTTGATACACTTCAACATCAGTGCGCGTCTCTGTTGGCCTCATAGCTAGGGCATTCGATCAGGGTGTGCTTGCATGGTCCCATGGCTCAAACATGCAATTCACTAACAAGACTCATCAATCACACACATGGGCGAGTACCCGATTTTGGTTGAAAATTAAACCAAAGCATCCACGTACATAGTGTTCAGAGTTCAGACTCGAGTATAAATGCAGGTGCATATATATGTGAACAGCATTGCGTTCCCCAGTTGTGGTTTACATGGCAGCAGCAAGGGTACGCAAACATCATTTCTATCATAACATATATCACACCACTCCAGAACAGGTTCGAAGCGACGACTTTTAAAAGTCGTCGCTTCGACACCGAAGAGACAAAGAGGTAGTCGCTCGAGGTCGTCGCTTGATTTTCGTCGTTTCGATTTCGAGGTGACCACTTTTACTACAAAAATCGTCGCTTGGATATTTCAAGCGACGACTTCAAAGTTTGTCGCCAAATAATGAGCGACGAAGTTTAGGTCGTCTTCTCACATTCGAGGCGACGAAGTTTGGGTCGTCTCCTCACATTCGAGGCGACGAATTTTTGGTGGTCGCTTCCAATTTGAGGGGACGAAGTTTGGTTCAAAAGTCGTCGCTAGAGTGTATGGGATAAAATTTCATGCGATGAATATCAATGTTCGTCGCTTCATGTCTGTTACAATTTTTGTCCAGTTCTATTTGAACCCCTCATTCTCGCCGATTTCGTTTCAAAAATAATTTTGTCCAATTTTTGTCCAGTTGAGGAGGAGTTGGCGACGGCGAGGAGGAGTTGGCGACGGCGAGGAGGAGAGGGAGGGAGGGAGGCGGTGGAGGAGGAGAACGACGTCGCCGTAGAGGTGGACCTCGGAGAACGACGTCGCCGTAGAGGTGGAGACGGTGACGGCCGCGTCGAGGAGGGTCGGCGGGGAGGCGCTCTGCCGTCGCTGCGGGGTTGGGGACTGCAGCAGTGGCTGGCGCGGTGGGAGGAGCTCTGATGGAGAAGGCGAGGTCGGCGTCGAATACTTGGATGGAGAAGGCGAGGTCGGCCGGCGTCGAAGACTTGGATGGAGAAGGCGAGGTCGGCCGGCGTCGAGGACTTGGATGGCGACGGCGAGGAGGAGAGGGAGGGAGGCGGTGGAGGAGGCGACGGCAGAGGAGGAGAGGGAGTGAAGAGGAAGGAGGAGAGGGGGAAGAGATTTATATAAAAGGGAAGTGAATTATAGCCGTTAGATCTGGTAAATCTGACGGTTCATAGGGTTGATCCGCGCAATGTGTTTTAATTGGTTCTCAGCATGTGGCGCGGATTCTATTTTTTTAAACACTGAACGACGAAGTAATACAAAATCCGTCGCTTCAATAATATTTAAAAGTGAAGCGACAAAGTAATACAAAATCCGTCGCTTTAACAATATTTAAAAGATTTTAAATTTTTCATTGATTATACTTAAGCGACGAAGTAATACAAAATCCGTCGCTTCAATAATATTTAAAAGATTATAAATTTTTTTATGAGATTATACTCAAGTGTACAACTTTTCGAAGCAACTCTATAAAAGAAGTAAAATTTTGAAAAATACTGTGAAATAACATTTGATCGTTATGATGAAATACGGTTATGGTAAAAAAATTACTTAGATCCGACAAAGTTAGAGCCCCGATCGACGCGGTCAACCTTATTTAAACTTATTTCTCTCTATGGGGAACCATAGTATCGGGAGGTAAAAGTTACCAAATTTTTACATGGCTGATTACGTCTCATCTATTTGAGAGTTTAATGTTTGAAAGAGTCGACGAAACAAGGTCATCTAAAGGTACGTAATAGGGTTTTCGTGTGATAATTAAGTTTTATGAAAATATGGTTGACCGTTTCGATCGAGCGTTGAACGTTTACGAAACGAGTTGATTTTTATACTCCACTCATATTTAACTATAACGATCACATCAGACGGTCAAAATTTTCATTTTGTGAATTTAGCCATTATAACGACAACATGCTTACTAATACAGGATAACTTGATTATAAGATTATACTCAAGTGTACAACTTTTCGAAGCAACTATATAAAAGATGTAAAATTTTGAAAAACACTGTGAAATAATATTTGATCGTTATGATGAAATACGGTTATGGTAAAAAAATCACTTAAATCCGACAAAGTTAGAGCCCCGATCGATGCGGTCAACCTTATTTAAAACATATAAAACTGCCGTTTTGAAGGCCTAAACGAACTCGAAAGTCCGAAAAAGCCCACACGTCGTGGCAAAGTGACGAGTTTGACTCCTAGCATCGTTTCCTTTCCGAAAATGTATTACAATCGTCAATCGGACACCAAATGCCAAATCTACAACTCTCCAAACTGCAATTTTAACCCTGGTTCTACCACTGATCGCCATATTTGTAGCAAACAAGGTCATCTAAAGGTACGTAATAGCGTTTTCGTGTGATAAGTTTTATGAAAATATCCAGATTTTAAAACATGAAGCGACGACTATTGCTCAAAACTTGTAGCTTCGTATAACAAGTCAGCGACGAATATTGACGAAAGTTATAAATTATGTCGCTTGAATTTTACGTCGGCGACGAACTTTAAATTTTCGTCGCTACAGTTTACAAAACATTATTGGGAGGCGACAACAAACCAATATTCGTCGCTTCAATAAGATGTGAGCGACGACTATTGATCAAAAGTCGTCGCTCTCGTTTTCTGAAGCGACAAATCCAATATTGGTCACTTCAATGTGTTGAGGCGACGAACTTTAATTTTCCAGTTTCAATATTGGTCGTTTTAGATCTGATTTCCAGTAGTGTCATATCATCAAAGTGAGCTAATATTGCGTACAGGTGAGGAGTTGAGAACTGAGGTCGATCAGAAGTCGCCATTAATATGATTCAATGGTGACTCATACATCATGGTACATCTGGTTAGTATATATATGCATGGTCCTGGAGATATATAGCTCGATCTGTATTGATACGTATACGTCTCTGTGTTCTATATATATGAACATAATGTCGACAATGACCAGAACATAATATATATTCTTTCCAGAAAATCGTCCAACTGCGTATCGGTACCGGCAAACAAACCTATAATTAACGGGAAAGGCATTTAGAAACTGTGCAGTTCTTTGTACTGGTTCATAATAGAAATAGTGTCATCCAGACTCATCCCCCCATTAATTGTAGCTCAGACGTCGTTGGTGATCAGTACTATTTCTATATGTGCATGCCCTTCTGGTGAGGGATGTTTTATTTCAGTGGTTAGGGTACGGTCCATTAGTCGTTTGGCGTGGCGAAACGACATTTTTCTAACTTCTAGCATCTTTTAGGAATTATCTAGCTCAAGATATTTATTTCAACAGTTCAACTGTCTCAGTATCCAAATTAATGTAGATCCATCTAGGAAGACAGTTAATTACTCAAAATTTTCTATAGTGCAAGGTGCTATGTTTACACCTGCTAGGATTTACCCTCCTGTATGGCAAACACCTTGATTTTAAGGGCATGTATTTTGCGGGAATACTTGAACTGTTCGGAGATCTATAGTCCATGGAGAGCCTTAATTGTTCGACATATCTTTATATTGATCATAAAATTCATCGTTACGTTTTTGATTCCGGTGCTAGATATCAGGCATCTATCCATATAATCTATGCTCTCTCCGAGTACGAAGAGGTTAACAGAAAAAAGTCGGTACTCAGCAACATACTCCGGCCACTCATGAGTGCCTTGTGAATGTTAGGGCTCGACTTTGAGTGAGATTTCCGGCCACTGCGTTATCTTGGCTAAACTTAATTAGCTCTCACATTGCTGCGAAAACCTGCTTGCTCAGTTTCAATTTGTGACTCTGAAACACATTTATAAAGTATGCAATGCTAGTTTGTTGCCGATTGTCTTGCAAAGAACAACATAACCCATGATTATGTATCTGTTGAATTTGAAGACGTACCCTCCATATCTCATGCCATACAAGCTTATGTAAATGATAAGGACTCTGTTGTAAGAGTTAGAAATAGACTTGTTGATAGGTCTTCTAGTTAATTTGTTTCATTTGCTCCTGTAACAAAAGAGAAAAAAAAAAGAAAAAAAAAAAAAAACGCTTGAGCGTCCTATATAGATGCTTGGCGCCAAAATTCATATAAATTCCCGCTAAAAAATTCAAAACCACCACATTACAAATCCCAGTATTCCAGGATAAAGATCATAAAGGCAGAAAGTGAGAAGACACAGAAAAAGAGAAAAGAAAGAAGAAACCAGACACCACAGTTCCAGCGATGGCCAAAGAGAAGCAGTATTGGCTTCTGAAGACAGAGCCAGGAGAGTGGTCATGGGAAGACCAAGCAGCCAATGACGGCATAACCAAGTGGGATGGAGTCAAGAACAAGCAGGCCCAGAAGTATCTCAAGTCCATGAACCTCGACGACCTCTGCTTCTTCTACCACTCCGGCGCCAAGGCCCGCCGCGTAGTCGGCGTCGTGAAGGTCGTGCGTGAATGGTACTCGGAAGACGAAGGCGGTGACGGTGCGGTTGATGTGAAGGCGATAGGGGAGATGAGGAGGGCGGTTGACTTGAAGGAGATGAAGGGCGAGGAGGGTCTTAAAGGGTTTGCGTTGTTTCGGCAGCCGAGGCTGTCGGTTGTGCCGGTTTCGGAGGATGTGTGGGAGAAAGTTTGTGATTTGGGACGTGGGTTTGAAGGTGATGGTGTTGTTGTGGAAGATGATGAATCTGGTGATGAAGTAGATGATTGATTAGGGAAGTGGGTGGAATTTGGGCTCTTTTTTGTTGCATGTTAGTGTTTGTGATAATGCCTCAATGAACAAAAGCTACTTGTACTTTGGGTTGTGTTTTATTGGATATAGTAGAATTGTTTACATTGTCCATTTTGGTTGTGTTTGATCGGTTAAAGGGAATTAAGGTATCTAATCAGTAGCTTTAATCAAATTGTATGCAACTATGGGAGATTGAATTTTCTAGTTGGGAAATCGATTTACATCCTTTTGGTTTTGCCTGATTTGGAGTTGAAGCCAGTTAAATTTGCTTTGCTTAAAAGTGATGACATCTTGATGTAGGACGGATGGCAGCCAACATTGAAGATCAGATTGACCGTTGCAAGTCAAAACCCGTTCGCCAGAAACGTCCGTCCGCCAAGGGTGGTTCATCCGCCAGGCTACATCCGCCAGGAGTTCATCCGCCAGAAATCATCCGCCAGAGCAGATCCGCCAGACGACATCCGCCAGACGTCGTCCGCCAGTATTGAAGGAGCCCGGTTTACTACAGTTTTGGCATTCGGCGTCCGAATGACGATTGTGAAACCATTCCGGAAAGGGAATGACGCCAGGAATCAAACTCGTAGCTTCGCCACGACGTGTGGGCCTTTTCAGGCTTTCGAGTTCGTTTAGGACTCCAAAACGGCAGTTTAAGATGTTTTCAAGTTTTAAGTTTTCTAGTTTGTTTTGGACTTGTTTTGTTTTAATCCCTTGGGCTTTAGGTTTCCTTGTTAGAGTTGCCCTAGGGTTTTCTTTCAGTATTTAAGCACCCCTTTGGGATCGCATACAATCAGTTAATCAAAT
This sequence comes from Potentilla sterilis, assembly GCA_963682095.1. Lineage (NCBI taxonomy): Eukaryota > Viridiplantae > Streptophyta > Magnoliopsida > Rosales > Rosaceae > Potentilla > Potentilla sterilis. Next base: position 45,947,106 of record OY821762.1, on the reverse strand, counting down.
TTATCAAAACCCTTAGAGTTTATCTCTTGTTTTCTGGTGGATTCCAGACCTATCCTATAGAGTACAACGTTGATTGTGCTCTCCATCTATTGAGGGTTCGACGTTGATCAACCCTTCCACCCTTCTACTGCGTCAGTTGGTATCAGAGCCAGGTTTTCTCCTGTCTCTTTTATTTACTTGACTAACCATGTCAGATCAACCGGTGGCCAGAGCAGATTTGGAAGAGTTTACTGCGGCTTTAACCCAGTCTCTTACTGCTTTGACGAACCAGATGACGAACTTAACAAACCAGATCACGGACTTAGCAAACCATGCCGTCAACAACAATAATAACGGTGGTAACAACGGTGGTAACAACCGGCGAAGAGGCTGGAGAAACGAGAATAACAGGTCTCCTCGAGGAGGACACAACACTAGCGGTTCGAGTTCTGAGTCTGATGAAGTCGAAGAAGAACCACACGAGCATGCTGATCAGGATTATCGAATGAAGGCGGACATCCCGTTTTTCTATGGAACCATGGGCGTTGAGGAGTTCCTGGATTGGCAGATCGAGGTCAGCAGGTTCTTTGATGTCATGGGGGTTCCTGAGAACAAACAGGTCAAGATGGTGGCGTTTCGTTTGAAGAGTACTGCTGCCGTATGGTGGGATAAGTTGGCTCTTCAAAGACAGAGACAAAGAAAAGGACCAGTCAAATCTTGGCGGAGGATGAAACAGTTGATGATGGAACGGTTCCTGCCAGAAGACTATGAACAAATCCTATACAAGATGTATATCGAGTGTGCTCAAGGAACTAGAAGCGTGTCCGAGTATACAACTGAGTTTTTACGTTTTTCTGAACGTAACGACTTGGGGGAATCTGAAAACCAAAAGGTGGCAAGGTACATCAGCGGACTGAAACTTTCTATACAAGAGAAGATAGGACTGCAAACTGTGTGGACTGTAGCCGAAGCTTCAAACTTGGCTTTGAAGGCCGAGTTGATGGAGAGAGGGAATCGAAATTCATCTACACCTCGTAGATACCCTTCTCAAAGCAACAATGAAGTAGGAAACAGCAGTCAAGGATTCGATAAAGGGAAGAATGTGGCAGGGAGCAGTACAAGTAGGGAGCAAAACACCGCGACCAGGGGAGTTGGAAGTACCAATAGCGGACCCCAAGCTAAAACACCTGTGCAGAAAACAGTTAATCCTTATGCCAAGCCAGTAGTATTTAAATGTTATCGGTGCGGGCAACCAGGTCATAGGTCCAACGAGTGTCCAGCCCGGAGAACAGTAGGGATAGTGGAGAACGAAGAGGAAGAGGATGATGCATGTGATGATTATGATGGGGCTGAATTTGCAGAAGAGGAATCCGCCGAAAGGGTCAACATCGTGCTGCAAAGAATCCTTTTATCATCCAAAGAAGAGGGGCAACGCAAGAATCTCTTCAAGACACACTGCTCTATTAACAACAAGCTGTGTGATATGATTGTGGATAACGGAAGTTGCGAAAATCTGGTGGCTCAAAAACTGGTGGAGTATTTGCAGTTGCCAACACAACCTCATGAGACGCCATACTCTCTTGGGTGGGTGAAGAAAGGCCCTCAAGTTCGAGTGACACAAACGTGTAAAGTACCTATCTCAATTGGTAAGCACTACAAAGAAGAGGTACTTTGTGATGTTCTTGATATGGATGCTTGTCATGTCCTGCTTGGTCGTCCTTGGCAGTTTGATGTCGATGTGACCTACAGAGGGAGAGACAATGTAATGATGTTTCATTGGGACCAACGTAAAATCGCCATGGCTCCTGTCTTGCACTTTGACAAACCTGCAGAGAAGATGAAGGGAGAGACTTTCCTAATCATGACCCACAGCGAAAAGGATATGGAAGAGGCCTTCCAAGAATCAGAGATGTTCTGTGCCGTGGTAACTAAAGGTCTCTTAAGTATTGAACAAACGGCAACTGAACCGCCAGTGGAGGTGCAGGAGATGCTAAAGGAATTTCCAGCTCTAGTTTCTGATGAGTTGCCTAATGAATTACCTCCTATGAGGGACATTCAGCATCAGATTGATTTAATTCCTGGAGCTAGCTTACCTAACCTACCACATTATCGTATGAGTCCCAAGGAGAATGAGATTCTAAGGGAGCAAATTGAAGACTTACTTAAAAAGGGGTTCATCCGCGAGAGTTTGAGCCCTTGTGCTGTACCAGTCCTTCTTGTTCCTAAGAAAGGCAACCAATGGCGGATGTGTGTCGACAGCAGAGCCATAAACAGGATAACCATCAAATACAGGTTTCCTATTCCCCGTCTGGAGGACATGTTGGACGAACTGTCGGGTTCGCAGTTGTTCTCAAAGATCGATCTTCGCAGTGGCTATCATCAAATTCGGATCAGAACTGGCGATGAGTGGAAAACAGCCTTCAAGAGCAAGGATGGTCTATACGAGTGGATGGTGATGCCTTTCGGAATGTCAAACGCACCGAGCACTTTCATGAGGCTTATGAACCAGGTTCTTCGTCCTTTCATTGGATCTTTTGTTGTGGTGTATTTTGATGATATTCTGATCTATAGTAGAAACAAAGAAGAGCACCTGGAGCATTTACTACAAGTTCTAAGAGTGTTGCAAGAAAACAAATTGTACATTAATCTCAAGAAGTGTACGTTTTGCACCAGCAAGTTACTCTTCCTAGGCTTTGTAGTGGGAAGAGAAGGAATACAAGTTGATGATGAGAAGATCCGCGCCATTAGAGATTGGCCGGCTCCTAGGAATGTGTCTGAAGTACGCAGTTTTCATGGTTTGGCGACTTTCTACCGGCGTTTCGTACGCGATTTCAGTACTATAACTGCTCCTATCACAGAGTGTTTGAAGAAAGGGAAATTTCAGTGGGGAGAAGAGCAAGAGCAGAGTTTTGCCTTAATCAAGGAAAAACTTTGTACAGCACCTGTCCTAGCACTACCTGATTTTGACAAGATCTTTCAGGTTGAATGTGATGCTAGTGGAGTAGGAATTGGGGCAGTTCTATCCCAAGAGAAGAGACCTGTAGCGTTCTTCAGTGAGAAATTAAGTGAGGCTCGTCAACGATGGAGTACGTATGACCAAGAGTTTTATGCAGTCTTTCGAGCCTTGAGGCAATGGGAACATTACCTGATTCAGAGGGAGTTTGTCTTGTTTACTGATCATCAGGCCTTAAAGTTTCTCAACAGCCAAAAGATTATTAACAAGATGCATGCACGCTGGGTGAGTTTCTTACAGAAATTCCCATTTGTGATTCAACATAAATCTGGTACTCTTAACAAAGTAGCAGATGCACTGAGTCGGAGAGCGTCTTTGATGGTTACGTTGGCACATGAGATTGTAGGCTTCGAAGTTTTGAAGGAGTTATATGCAGATGACGCAGATTTCAAACAACTTTGGGCCAAGTGCAACGAGAAACAACCAGTGGCAGATTTCTATGTCAAAGAGGGCTATCTTTTCAAAGGTAACCGGCTTTGTATACCAGTCTCTTCTTTAAGAGAAAAGGTAATCCGCGATCTGCATGGTGGAGGCATGGGAGGACACTTGGGGCGAGACAAGACTATTGCCAGCCTAGAAGAGAGGTATTTCTGGCCTCAGCTGAGAAAAGATGCTGGCGCTATTGTCAGGAAGTGCTACATTTGCCAGGTTTCTAAGGGTCAGTCTCAAAATACTGGTCTTTATATGCCTTTACCTGTTCCTGATGATATATGGCAAGATCTCGCAATGGATTTTATCTTAGGTCTGCCTCGTACACAAAGAGGAGTGGATTCTGTCTTTGTGGTGGTTGACAGGTTCTCCAAGATGGCACACTTTATTGCTTGCAGAAAGACTTCGGATGCAAGTAACATAGCCAAGCTGTTTTTCAGGGAGGTTGTTCGTCTGCATGGGGTGCCTACGTCTATTACTTCAGATAGAGACACCAAGTTCCTCAGCCATTTTTGGATTACTTTGTGGAGAAAATTCGGAACCAGTTTGAACCGGAGTAGCTCCGCTCATCCTCAAACTGATGGGCAAACAGAAGTGACCAACAGGACGTTGGGGAACATGATCAGAAGTATTTGTGGAGAAAAACCAAAAGGCTGGGACTTAGCTTTACCTCAAGTGGAGTTTGCTTATAACAGTGCTGTGCATAGTGCTACTGGAAAATCACCTTTTGCTTTGGTATATACCTCTGTACCTCGCCATGTGGTTGATTTGGTGAAATTACCAAGGGTTCCTGGATATAGTGTTGCTGCTGCAAGTATGGCTGAAGATGTGCAAGCTGTCAAGATGGAAGTCAAAGCTAAGCTCGAAGCTACAGGAGCAAGAAATAAGGCTGCTGCGGACAAGCATCGGCGGATTAAAGTGTTCAAAGAAGGGGATGATGTGATGGTATTTCTGCGAAAGGAGAGGTTCCCGGTAGGAACTTACAACAAGCTGCAGCCCCGAAAATATGGGCCATTTAAGGTATTGCGGAAGATCAATGATAATGCTTACGTTGTTGCTCTTCCCGATTCCATGAGTATTTCAAATACCTTTAATGTGGCGGATATACATGAGTATCGAGAGGATATGGTTCTGTATCCAGAAGAGAACTCGGGGTCGAGTTCTTCGGAGGTGGAGGAGACTGATGTAGGACGGATGGCAGCCAACATTGAAGATCAGATTGACCGTTGCAAGTCAAAACCCGTTCGCCAGAAACGTCCGTCCGCCAAGGGTGGTTCATCCGCCAGGCTACATCCGCCAGGAGTTCATCCGCCAGAAATCATCCGCCAGAGCAGATCCGCCAGACGACATCCGCCAGACGTCGTCCGCCAGTATTGAAGGAGCCCGGTTTACTACAGTTTTGGCATTCGGCGTCCGAATGACGATTGTGAAACCATTCCGGAAAGGGAATGACGCCAGGAATCAAACTCGTAGCTTCGCCACGACGTGTGGGCCTTTTCAGGCTTTCGAGTTCGTTTAGGACTCCAAAACGGCAGTTTAAGATGTTTTCAAGTTTTAAGTTTTCTAGTTTGTTTTGGACTTGTTTTGTTTTAATCCCTTGGGCTTTAGGTTTCCTTGTTAGAGTTGCCCTAGGGTTTTCTTTCAGTATTTAAGCACCCCTTTGGGATCGCATACAATCAGTTAATCAAATTTATCAAAACCCTTAGAGTTTATCTCTTGTTTTCTGGTGGATTCCAGACCTATCCTATAGAGTACAACGTTGATTGTGCTCTCCATCTATTGAGGGTTCGACGTTGATCAACCCTTCCACCCTTCTACTGCGTCACATCTTCCAGTGAAAAACTTGACTAATATGTGGGAATGTGGGATTTCATTTGATCAGTCATTGCTGACCTTTCAACGAAGACAAAAACCTCAAGACTGCTCCTTTTCTTATCCGTATTACATGGTAAGTCAACTTTTGCGGTTCTGCTTACACACATGCCATCTTGCTAGGATATGGCGGAGAAATCTGAATCTGATTCTCAGTCTAACACGACACAAAACTGTGCTGAGAATTATGAGAAAAGAGAAAATAAGAACAGGGCAGGTGTGAATGTGCAATCTCATTCAATGAGTTACAAAACTTTGCTCATCCTCAGCAGAATATGAAGCTGGAGAAGTAGTTTATTATTTGCAAAGAACTATGCGGTAGGGAGATCTAAAAATCTGAATCAAATTCTGAGAAGAGGGCTGGAAGATGCCAGGCAGTGTCTTGTAAGTTATGGTTTGATTCATTACATTACATGCTTCGGGTATAATTAGACTTTACTTTAGATACTTCGTGCTTCTTTGATTTGTGATTGCTTCTTGCTGCTGACATATATAGTCCAATACTGGCTCCTAGCAGGAAATTGAAAACTCTGATTCTTTGCTCACTTAGTTCTTAAACTTGCAGTATTGCAACAAATTAACATGAAAAAGGAAAAATTAAGAGAAACTGAGGCATGCAAATTATATTGTCATATGCCGTGAGAAATAAGAACTGAGAACAGTGTTTTCCTTGTTGGTGTTTTATGTTTTACTTGTATATTCATCAGGTACTCTTTGCTTCCATGTTTGAGAAAGGAGGAAAAATATGCTAATAGATCATTCTTGGATAATGGAAGCAAATTGTTAGAGGATCTCATTGCTTCTTTTGATGGCAAATCTAATCCTATCCGTCATCATTCTGCCAATGAACTTGTTCGTGGCGGATTCAGCACCCGGCGAACAGTCAGCACTTGGGGTGGCAGATGTGAAATCCTTTGCGTGTCTTCTGTGTGCTTAGGCGTGCCAGCACCTTTGGAGTGGTGCAACTCGACTGCGGATGACCCCTGACGCGTCCTATCGTCTGCTCCCAATAGATTCTGACTTCCTGACCAAGCGACTGTTACGCGGGCACTGACTAAGCCGGCATACAGGGCTCGAACAAGACCTGAATAGAAACTCTCTAACATGATTTTCTTCTCAACCCCTCGGCGGATTGAGGATCTTACTCTGATCCGGAGAAGCAAAGCAGAGCTAAACCAAGACCACGGGTGTGTGTTACCGGAGTAACGACTCGATTGCCACCGGAGTAGGGGACTGACTCGGTTGCTACCGGAGTAGCGGACTCGATTGCTACCGGAGTAGCAGACTGACTCGATAGGCTCAGCAACCGCTCGACACGAATGCGAGATGTGATCGATCGCAGGTGGAGGCAAATTGCGTGAGTTGCTCCGGAGAGGCTTTGACAAGTTAGCGGTGCGCTAGAACTTGTGTTTGTTTGTAGTTGGTTGTGAACCCTTCTCTAGTTACAAAAGAGTTATATTTATATGGTTCATGAAACCCTAGTGCATGAGGATCCAGACTGGTGGATTCCGAGATTGACTAGGATTGTCCTTCCTTAAACCGACTCCAATTAAATCAATTAAGAATAAATTGAGATCAGTCTTTCTCTTTGCTTAGGAAACCCATTCCACGCCGTATATTGCCCGGATCATCACTCAATTAAAGCCAAGATAGGCCAAATCGACTCCAAAGAGAATCAATTACTGATTTGGCCTAAGATACCTTTCGGAAATAGATTGCTATCCACAACAATCCCTAGTTAACCCAATCAACTTTTATACCTTAATATCCGTTAAGGTAACTCATATATTTTGTAATTGGATTACTACAAAATAACCCCAATCTGATCGGAAAGTAAATCAATACTTTCGCTCCAAGCAATCCTTCCTAAATGAAACGGGAGGTACTTATATTGGATTTGGTTTAACCTAAACCCCTCTGGGCTTCGGAGTAAAAGCCCAATTGAAGTGAATTCCAATTGTGGCCCAAACATTGCCCCCCAGTCTCCGATATTGAAAGTTCGATGAAATAGAAGGAAGACTGAGTCCCAAACGTCGGCCCATCCGCTGCATTTAAATATTTGGACTGTTGCGCCGTTTCCTCACCAATCACAGTTTTCCCAAATTGAAACAGCATCACTGTTCATCTAAACCCTCAATCGCCGCAAAACCCAACGTTTCAAAAGCTCAAGAACCCCTTTCGGATTCTTTATAAACCTAGCTGAGACCCTTCGGTTTCTCCTTCAAACCATTCTCTTTCCTTCCTCAGCTCAAACCCAGAAGAAACCCAAATTTGAAACCAATGGCCTCAATAATGAACTTCGCCATCCGCTGCTCTACCGCGAACAACGCCAAAAACCAAGTCCTCCCTCTCATCACCTGCTCAGGGGCCTACGACCGGACCTGCCTTAGTCTCCCCCAAGAGCAGCAAGCCTCCTTGGGTCCCTATGTGGTGGGCTATAACGCTGACGACGACGGCGGAGCACACAAGATACTCGATGGCCCGGCTCGCCCGCTACCGGTGATTTTCCGCTCCGAGGACCCGGTGGAGTGCCCCAACTTCCAGTCCAATCACCACCAAGCCGTCGTTAACCATGCCGCCTGGCCTCTGGTTAAGCCCTGGATGGAAGAGTGGTACGCGGCAAGGCTCCCCCAAGACAAGGAAATCTGGAGTTGCCGACGTAATTAAACTATGCTTCAGCCTCAGCCCAAAAGGAGGAAACAGATGTGCTCTCGTCCCGCTGATCAGCCTCTGGAACCCCTCGGTCAACGCTTTCGAATTTAAATTCAGCCATGTTTCCGTTACGTTGCTGGACCTCTACTTCAGTATCGGGTTCCCTCTCGGCACCAAACCCTATGATGAGAGCGACTATTCTGAGAAAGCGTTCCCCCGAAGCGCTATTAGTGTTGCTGAAACCGCTGGGTTCGAGAAGTGGGTGAGGACGTTCTCTCAGGCAGACGGTGCGCTGGGTGGAGTAGCCTTTCTAGCCTTCTAGCTCAACAAATTCGTGTTCTGCTCCAACACCAACAAGATGACCAAGGTGTACCATCGCATGGCAGAGGTGATTTATGCTGGCCAAGAGGTTGGCCTTGGCCAATTTGTTCTAGCACACCTCTACCGCTGCCTTCATCAAATATCCGCCCAGCCCATGGACTGTGCCCAGTCTGGCCCGCTCTGGATCTTGGATATCTGGTGCCAGATGCACTTTCCCCAACTCATTCCAGCCATGAAGGGGAAATCCAAGCCTGATCAGATTGTGGGGCAGGAATACGTTGGATGCGCCCCCAACCCAGACCTCAGCTATGCCGTCTGCCTCGACATTTTCTTCAACACAACCGCCAACGAGTTCTTTGTAGAGGGACAGCGGCTGGTCCATCTAAAGTACCCGCGCGGGCTATCTCGGGGCTTCCTCCCGTCCAGTGAGTTAGGAGCGAAAGGGCGAAGGCTGTTCATCCATTGTACTTCCATGGCGGACCTGCCCCTCTTCTGCAGTGATAAAAGGAATCCCAGTTACGAGGTCTATGCGCCTCACTTCTTTGCCCGACAGTTCGGCCTCATTCAACTCCTACCATATCCGCCGTTAAAGAGCGTGAACCTTTTCTCAGCATGGCGGAACAGCAGAGAGTTCCCTCCAATATCCGCTGTCAACCAAAGACCCTGCCTAGAACCTCTTAACATGCCAGGCTGGGAACACTACCCAAATCTGAAGGCCTCCACAGATGCCACTGGCTCCTATCAATGTTTGTGGGCACATCAAAGAGGCTCGCTCTTTGATCAGCCATCCGTCTTCTACTTCCGGAGGCTATTTTGGAACCAGGGCAAACACCTTCCCCAACCCGATCAAAAGGTGCTAAAGGGCGATCCGCTATATCTCGACCTGCCCCCAGGAAAGGTAATAAATTTCTGCATTGAACTGCTGTTTTTGGTTTGCCAGAATTCTCCGTATAACCCTTAATTGTTTTGTTGAAAACAGGCGTCTGGCCAAACCTCAATGGATAGAGGCAAACGGAAAGCTGATTGTGAGCTCCATCCGCGCCCAAAGAAAAGCAAGACCGTCATCGAGGCGGATGAAGAGTCTGATGAAGTGGAGGATGACACACCCGTAAGCGATTTCAACCCTCCCTCATCTCTTTGTGGTTTTTTAATTACCAGCTTATAAATGCCTATATGATGTAGATATCCAAACTCTATCCATCCCTGCAGACCCTTGTACCCCGGAGAAGGAGCTCCTCATCCGCTGCAGCCGCCAGCCAAGGCCCTGTAGTGATTGAACTTTCATCTGGTGAGTCTTCTGACCTCTCTGACGATTCCACAAGTTCTTCTAGTTTCAAGGAGGATTATTCGGACCTCTTCCAAAATCTCCAAGAGATTTGTGGCGACTGTTTTCCTCAACCCGTTGCTCTGCGCTATCTTGATCCTCATGCAGGTACATCCCCCAGCTTTCCACTAGCAGTTGGTCAGCGTTCCATTATGCCAACCCTGACCCCTTCTGCCGTTGCAGAAACCGGGCCGGAGATGAGGGAAGACCCTGAATCTAGCGTGGCCGAAGCCCCGGCGGATGAGCCTTTACTATTGCCTAGTGGTGCGCATTCTTCATCACCCCATCCGCTGGCCTCACCCTCGTCTCCAGGATTAGAGATAGAAGAGGAGCCGCCCATCATTGACGCTGAGCCCTCCAGTCCCCCACATGATCTTTCATTGGCTGAAGAAGAAGCCATTGCTGGTGTAGAATCTTTGGCGGATGCTGCCCCCCAAGTTGAACACACTTCAACCCCGGCGGGTCACCGGCCTAGACCTGATCAGCAAGAGCAGCAAAGGTCTCCTCTGGACCGGCCAGAAGTAATCCCTCAGCCAAAAATTGTTGAGGTATGTTATATATCTGCCTGTATTGCCACCTCCCTTGGTTAGAACTGCTCCTAACCCTCATTTCTTATGAACATGTGGATGATGATAATGTGGCAACCATCAGTGCCACCCCACTGGTGGCGGACCCTGGCCCAGTGGAATCAGCTATGGAGCCGATCCCCCTGCTACAGAATGAAGCACTCATGGGCCTGGTCACTACTCCATCCACTCAGTCCTCTGCGACCCCTGGCGGATCTGGCTCTGGAGTTCAGGACAAACCTGCCCCTTCCTCCAATCTGGCCGAAGACCTCTTCCTTCTGCCTCCTAGCCCTGAAGAAGAATCTGTATAAGTACAGAAGGCATGGGGATTCCTAGAGTGTCTAGGAGAGAAGGATCCTGCTGACGCCCAGGTGGCGGACGAACTCTTCTCCGCCCTTGAAGTTCTTAAGGGCCAGTTCCAGCAGCTGGCCCCCCGAGCTCCAGTCAGAGGCCAATTCCAGCATTCTTCGCCTCCCAGCAGAGCTAAAGAGCCTGCATGAACGTCTACCTGCACGATCCCCTCAGCATGCAAAACTCCAGGAAGCTGACACAGCTCTTGCCAATGCAGCTCGTGCCTACCAAGACCTGGCTGCCGCGACTAATGGCGATCCAGAGGCGGCTGAAATAGCCATGCTTGAGCAAAGAATCTCCCTCCTCCGCCAGAAGCAAGCCCAACGCGCAGACCAAGTAAACCAACAGAAGCTCTTGGCGACCAAATTACAAGAGGAAAGGCATCAAGCGAAGAAAGCAGCGGCGGAACTGGACCGTTGGATCAGCAAGACCAAGGCCACAATCAAGAGATTGGGCCTGCACCTGTATGAATTTAGGCCCAACCCTTAATGGAACTGGCTTGAAGTATGTATATGTACTCTATTTGTTCAATTGGCAATTTGAGCCCATTAAACCAAGCTGATGAGTGCAAAAGCACCTCTCAAAGATACCTTATATTTTCAAGATATATCGATGTAATACTCATATACAAGGGTTATCGAACACGAGGAGTTAGTGAGACTAAGTCTATGACACAACAAAACACAAAAGACGCGAATTCCAGAAAACTGGAATTCTCGACCTCTAGACACTACGAAAATTATAATTAAATATTTACTTGACCAATGAATACGAAATTTGAACACAAGACACTAGATACAGTGGCGGACTACCACGTAAATTTTGGTTTAAAACGGGATTGATTTGGTTGCCGAAATAATTCGGCCAAATAAAGTAAATAACAGAAAACAGTAAATTTCAGAAAAGTAAATATTGATGTAAATCAAATGTGATGGGAGTTAGGCACTTCTCTCCACCCTAGACATCCTACGACTCCCCAAACTAATTCTAATAACCATGGATGAATGTTCCCCATGCACGAGCTATGGTTAAGTCATCTTGCATATTACACTCTCTTACTTGGCATGAAAGAGGGAATGGTGTCCGCTCTTTCTTGATCCCTAATCAACCGACTCATACATATGGTGGTGTAAGCCTAGAGAACTAGAGTCATTAAGATTGAAGAATGTTTGAAGAACAACAAAGCTTCAAGAGCTACTATGGTGGGTGCTCTTACATCACCTAGGATTCATTCACACAGGAGCCTGTATTATCTCTATTGAACATGCAATGGTATGGTGGTCATGTACACATTCTAGATGCTAGATCATATATCATGCAACTACGTTGATCACCATAGAAACATAAGATAGAAATCATCAATGGGATAATCAGTGAATAAAACTCATCCAAATAGTTATTAGAATCAACTGGGGTTCAAAATCGTAGCATATCTAGGGCTTCGATCAGCCCCTAACAATGGAGTTTAGTTACTCATAATCGAAAGAAAACAATAACTAGACATGATAGAGGAGTTTTGATATAAACATAGATGGAAAACCCTAAGTTTTGGCAGAGCTTCTTCCTTGCGTCTTCTTCTCTCCCCAAACAGTGCGTTGCGTCTCCCCCTCTATGCGTCGTCCTTTAACCTCATGGCTCTAGGGTTTATAGCATGTATTTAGCGTAAGGAATAATGATTCCTTTCCTTGCAAATCCAACTAATTAATCCCTTCAGCTTTTGGCTTCTTTTCCACAATCCAAATCAGTAATTAGTTGGGTCCAAGTCCACAAATTCGTCCATGATCATCACAATAAGACTTGGGCCTCCAAATACGCATTTCGGTCCACAGTCAGCATTTTCGAGCAGAATGACCTCTCTGTAGTAAATCGGCCATAACTTCCTCTAGAAAATTCGGAATGATGTTCCGGAAGCGGCTACGGAAACTAGACATCCAGGGCTTTCCAAGTATGTAAAAATCATAATTTAATTCCTCCTGGTCCGTTCCCAGTCCTGTGTCGAAGTTGACTGACCAGTAGCAGGCAGAATTCCCAAAATCAGCTTAATGTGCTCCTTTTGTCATAATTCTCCAAAAGACCTATAAAACAATAAAACATGGTTAAAATGCTCAATTCATAACAAGAATCTAAGTATAGGGAATACATTCAAGACCAAGAAAGTTGCATATTTATGCAACTATCACAAGCCCAATTTGGTCTGGTTCAAAAACCAAACCCTCTGCGCATCTATCTTATCGTTGCTGGCAAAGCTGCAGAACCGTTTCCCAAAAATTTGAAATTCAAACGCCAAAACGGTTCCAACACCCAACTGCCTAATAACTGCGTCATCTAATCTTAGCCCTTGGATTGCTTCCAAACGAGACTATAAAAGCAACACCCCTTTGCCGAAACTGAGAACCCCCAAATTGCCTTAGAATGTTGTTCCTTATTTCGTTCCTTAGGTTCTCTTGTCAGCCGCTATGGCTCCCTCAATCATTTCCACCAGATCCAATTCAGATGTTCTTTTGAACACCCCCAAATCATAACACCCCATGTTAAATAAATCCCGAACCATAACATCCCATGTTATGTCCCGGGCGGATGTGAGCACAGATTGGTAGCTGCTGATCTGGCACCCTTCTACTCGCGTCGGCTGGAGGCCTAGCACGGATGCAGTTTCAGGTACCCTCCTCACGCCTCATGGGACCATCAGTCTTCACCTGAGTCGAAGCCGCGCCGGCGTGAGGATGGTCAAGCCTCAGTAGACCTTAGAAACTTAGAAATGGAGAGCTAATTGAAGAAATGACCTTAAATCTTTGTGTACTGACCCCGAATCGCATTGTTTGGGGTTCGAAAGTGAAAGAAATTATTTTATCTACTAATAGTGGACAAATTGGCGTATTACCAAATCACGCGCCTATTGCCACAGCTGTAGTATGTTCCAAGGGTTGGGCTGTTCGCCCATTAAAGCGGTACGTGAGCTGGGTTCAGAACGTCGTGAGACAGTTCGGTCCATATCCAGTGTGGGCGTTAGAGCATTGAGAGGACCTTTCCCTAGTACGAGAGGACCGGGAAGGACACACCAGAAGCCATCTCCTTCGTTATGAAGGGAATTCCGTCTCAGTGATCGTCTTCCGGACCTGAGATATGCATTTCCTCGGCGGAAATAGATGGCGCTCGTCTATTGGGCTCTTGGAGCAACAAGAGATTCAAGGCAGCGAGTCCCTATTTGCCACTATGCTTCGGCACCAATACTGACTCTGCCAACCAATCTTCATGCTCTATCCGCTCGGCGGAATTCCAGATTGAAGGACTGGCGAATATGCCCTACGCATCGAGATGGTATCAGAGATAGTTGGCGGATATGCCTCTTTATTTAAATTCTACCTTTGTAATAGCCGCGGCCGCAAAGCCCCTTATTTTGCAAATGAAACATCACTTCAAAATCAAGACTTGCGCTGAATGTCCTATTACCAAAGGCGAGAAAAAGGGTGCACCCCAAACAGATGCTCCTAAAATCCCTAATTCAGGGGATGAAAGGGCCTAACCCTAGGAGTTTTCAAAAATTTTCAAAATTCTGCCCTCCGAAAAATCGGACAAATATAGCGGATATTCCCTCTTGGTTGCCCCCCTAGTTCACTTGGCTGCGCGGATGTGTGGAAGACAAAGCAAAGCCCAGTAAACTAAATCGTAAAAATAAATGGCTTCCCCCAAAATGGGTCAAGATCGAACAGTTGAGAAAAACCCGTCCGCCGTGAGGCAGATATGGCCTGCTAGAAATAGAAAAAACAAGCCCAAAGACCAATGGCCCAACCGGAGCTTGGAAGAAGCAAACTGTCATTAATACGAGATTGGACCAACGAAGTATCAAAACGAGAGGCGGAAGCCCGAGGATTTGTCAGTCAAACCCCATTTATCGCCCTCATCGGTTCCCAACCGAACGGGCGATCGAAACGGGCAATCTCATAAAGATGGGCGAACCATAGTAATAAAGTCATGGCAACCTCCCACCGTTAGATTCCCTTGAAAGGCAATATAAAAGGAAACCCCTGTTGAAGAGGGAGTGCACTGGGCTAGTCTTCTTAGAGCAACATGGTAGCACAAGTATCACCTGCGAATGGCCAAACCCCCTGGTTGCCCCAAGCCGTCCCACCAGATATACTGATAGTCTGCTAGACACCCTATAACCTCGGTCACCTAGCGTTAAACAACCCCTAACCCCGGTCACCTAGCGTTACGCGCTCTGGGCAAGAGCCTCAAAGTGGTTGGGTAACAACTGGCCAGTCTTGAGTGTTCCCCGCGGCCAGTAATCCTGGTGATCTGGTTAGGTACCACTCTCGGTGGCGGATGAGAATCCCGAACCCAAATTCGGCAGCTACGGAAGGGCACAGGGCGATGATGAGGGCAGTGCATCAAACATCATTGCCTCCAGCACGCGGTCGGGTGCTGCCCCACTTCCATTTGCCCCTGCATCTGCCGTATGCCGTCCTCTAAAGCAAGGCGCCATGAGCCCCTCGGGACGGGTTCGTCAACCGGTGATGGTTCCAACCATGCGTTGAAACCCCTCTCTTTAGGCCTCCTCTAGCGGATCTAGAACGGGCTAGAGACATCCGCCAGCCGTGAGGATTCAGAAATGTAGTTATGGTTTCAGAGCTAGGTAGTAGCTCTTTATGTTTTCCTTTTCCTGTAATGCCTTTGGCCGCAAAGCCCTATATGAATGTAGCAAGTTGCAATTTCAATACTCATAGCCAAGAAACAGCAAAGATGGGAAATCTATTGATAAATAAAAGTTCAAGAACATAGCCACCCCAAACGGATGTCGAAATAAAACAGGGAAAACACAAAACCCTAACGGTTTGGCAATGAAAACTAGCAAACCCAAGACACGGCGGAAACACCCCTAGCGGATGTGCCGCTCTGACTTGATGCCCCCCGAGCCCGGTGAATTAAGAAGAACTTGGATCAGTGTCAGCATCCGCCGGGGGGTCTTCATACTCCCAAACACTTGGAAAGTATTTCTTGAGATATCGCCCATTAATTGGGTTTCTGTGAACTTCTCCTTCCAAGTCTCTGAGCTGGTAGGCTCTCTTGCCCACAATGCGATCGATGACCAATGGCCCCTCCCAGCGAGGACTCCATTTGCCCCGTCCTGGCTCATCAAGGGGTAAAGCTACCTTCCAGACCAAGTCATCCTCACCATAGGATTTGCCCTTGGTCTGCTTGTCATATGCCTTGGCGATCTTTTGTTTCTCCAGGATGATATTGTCCAAGGCCTCGAGCCGCTTCTCGTCAAGGTCTTCATGCTCCTGGAACATGGCCTGCACATAGTCCTCACCAAGCAGCTGGTGTTGCTCACGAACCCTTAAAGAAGCTACATTGATCTCCAATGGCAGAACGGCATCATGGTCGTACATCAACGAATAAGGAGTAGTACCCGTAGGAGTCCTTTTGGAAGTCCTATAGGCCCATAGTGTGTTATCAAGCTGAGTGTGCCATGATCTTGGATTATCCGCGAGCATCTTCTTCATGATGGAGATAACAACCTTGTTAGTAGCTTCTGCTTGACCATTGGATTGAGCATAATAGGGAGAAGAATGTAGGAACTGAATACCATAATCCGCCAGCCAAGTTTGGGTTTTCTCAGTCATGAAGGCTGCTCCCCGGTCCGCTATGATGCATTCTGGGATACCATACCGGCAAATAATATTTTAGAACACAAAGCGGATGACGTTGTCAGCATCACAGTTCCTTGTTGGAATAGCCTCGACCCACTTGGTAAAGAAATCAGTACCCAACAAAAGAAACTTGTGCTGTAAGGAGGAATGGGGGTTAATCTCCCCTATGAAATCCAATGCCCAACCCCTGCCAGGCCAAGGTTTGATAATGGGTTGTAGAGGAATGTTTGGAATCCGCTGAACTGGTCCATGTTTTTGACATTCATGACAACCCCGAGCAAAACTATGACAGTTCTTCAAAACAGATGGCCAGTGGTATCCATATCTTCGAATAAGCCACCTCATCTTGGGTCTGGATTGATGAGAACCACAGACCCCTAAGTGTACCTCCCTCATGATCCGCTTGGCCTCAATGCCAAAGATACACCTTAATAAGACCCCATCTTCCCCTCTCCGGAACAATTCCTCACCCCTGAGAAGGTAATTAGTCGCTAGGTATCTGATTCTTCTTTCAGATGGTGCCGATGGGTCCTTCAAATATGCGATGATTGGTATCCGCCAGTCAGTGTCAATAGGCTCGACTGTAGCGACCAACCACTCTCCGCGGTCCTCCCGGCGGATTGCAAAAGATGGTAGAGTTCTGCGCTCTACCTTAAGGATTCATTCCTTGACGCCATGGGCTAGGCTGACTCCTATGGCCAACTGCGCCAACTCATTCGCTGCAAAGTTCATCTCTCTGGGAATATAATCTAAGGAAATATCGATGAACCGGTCCAGCAGCTCAATAGCCCGCTCGTAGTAGTGCAGCAAATGGAAAGAAACACACTTGTAGACCCCCATAAGTTGATTAATGACTAGCATAGAGTCTCCAAGTACTTCAATTTCTTGTGCCCCCAGGTCTAGCAGTAATTCCAGCCCAATGAGAAGTGCCTCATACTCTGCCTGGTTATTGGTGCACGTCCACTCCAGCTGAAAAGAGTAAAGATACTTGGTACCTGCTGGATTCTGGATACAAATCCCTGCACCCGCCAATTTACTTGTACTGCTACCGTCAAAATGTAAATTCCAAGGCTGGTACCGGATCATGCTAGCAAACTTCGGCGGTTCTGTGAACTCCTCCGCGATAGGATGGTGTAAAAGAAAGTCTGCTATCGCATGCCCAGTCATAGCCTTCAGCGGCGCATACTGTAAGGAAAATTCTGAAAGGGCTTACACCCACTTGCCAATCCTACCCCTTAGGATAGGTCTTGTTAGCATATACTTCACCAAATCCGTCTGTGCCACCACTATCGTTGTGAATGAAAGCATATAGTGGCGGAGCTTAACACCAGCAAAGTACAGGGCCAAACACAGCCGCTCGATTGGTGAATACCTGGTCTCTGCATCTATCAGTGTCCTGCTAATGTACGACACTGCATATTCAATCTTCTTTCCATCCGCCAGAGTCTCATCTTGAGCCAGCAGACCTGCAATGGAAATATCAGATGCAGAAATATATAATTTGAGAGGAATACCAGGCGCGGGTGGCCGAAGGACTGGCGGACTAGCCAAGTATTCCTTGATCCTGTCGAAAGCATCTTGGTGCTCAGGACCCCATTTAAACACTTCTCCTGGTTTGAGTTTGAGCAGAGGAGAGAAAGGCGCAACCTTGCCTGCTGAGTTGGATATAAATTTTCTGAGGAAATTAATTTTACCCAGCAAGCCCTGCAGCTCCTTCTTGTTCCTTGGTGCTGGTGCATCCAACACAGCCTGGACCTTGTCGCCAGCCGCCTCAATGCCTCTCTCATGCACCACAAACCCTAGAAAGTCACCAGCACAAACCCCGAAAACGCACTTGGCTGGGTTCATTTTAAGCTGGTGCTGTCTCATGATGGTGAACACCCCACGAAGATGATCAACGTGGTCTTCCTTTTTCTTTGATTTGACTACCACATCATCAATGTAGACTTCCAGGATGTCCCCCAAAAGCTTGCTGAAAATAACGTTCATTGCACGTTGGTACGTAGCACCTGTGTTGGTTAAGCCAAATGGCATACTAAGATATTCAAATGCTCCTGTGAATCCGGGACAGCGGAAAGCCGTTTTAGGGATGTCCGGCTCATATATAGGAATCTGGTGATAGCCTGTTGTTCCATCCATAAAAGACAACAACTCATACCCCGCTACTGCATCCACCAACATATCCGCTATAGGCATAGGGTAAACGTCCTTAGGTGATGCAGCATTCAAGTCTCTGTAGTCCACACAGACTCTAATCTTGCCATTCTTCTTCCTAACAGGCACAAAGTTGGATAACCATTCCGGGTACAGAGTCGGTCTGATTATCCCAGCCTCAACCATGCTTTGAACTTCTTGTTTGACTGCCATTGCGGTTTCAGCATTCATCCTCTGTTGCTCTTGCTTAACTGGCCTGCATCCTTCTTTGATGGGAAGGCGATGGCAAGCCAACTCCTTTGACAAACCCGGCATATCTTGATACTTCTTTGCAAAGCAATCCTTAAATTCCTGCAGCAACCCAGTCAGTTGCTTTTTCAAATCTGGTTCAAGGTACTGACTGATCCCCACCTCCATGGGTTCTGTTTCTATTCCCAAGTTAACTTTCTCTACGGGATCGCGTACCTTGGGTGGAGTGTCATCCAACGCTGCTGGAGCAGGCTGAATTACTTCCACCCCTGTAAAAGCATCAATATCTTCTTCCTCAATGCACTCCACCAGTGCAACCCTTTCCCAGGCCATTTGCTCTAATATATAGATAGATAACTGTTGCATTAGTAAAGTAAAGGCCTCTGACTCCTCTTGTGAGAGGGCGTCACTCATTGGATACGTCGGGAAGAAGCTCAATGGAAATTGGCCGGCTGTAATCCGCCATAGCCTGGGCAATTCCCCATTGAGACAATTCATTCTGGGTCACCCCGATTGGATGCCCCCTATGATCAACTCCCTCGATTCTGAGAGGTCTCATATTTCTTGTGTAATAGCTGGCCTCCAAATGGACAGCCGCTATGGAATAAGGACGCTCATCCGCCTTGATGAGCACTGGTAAATCCGCGACTGGATCCCACATAATCATCTCTTGATGAAGAGATGAAGGAACTGCTAGTGCCTTGTGGATCCAGTCCCTCCCTAGAATCATGTGATAGGGAGCGTCCGCCTCAGCAACAAAAAACCCTTGGTAGGCGTCTGAAGGTCCTATCTTCACCTTAAGCATGACCACCCCAGCAGTGGGAGTAACATTCCCTGAGAACCCCTTGACCTTGGAGACAGTATTGATGAGTTTCTCCTTTGGAATTCTAAGCTGTTCCTTGGTGGTGGTGGTGATGATACTCACGGCAGCGTCGGTGTCTATTAAGACCTTGCGGACCTTGATTCCTTCCACTTCTGCCGTAACATACAGAGGTTTCATATGCTGCGACATGTTAAATGTCGGCTTGGCGAACATCATGCACTGCTTCAAAAAGTCCCCAGCCCCCTCAGGATACTCGTGGTTGGACTGGAAAACCCCAGGCTCTACCTCCGCCTCACTCTCATCTTCCGGTTCCTGTACTGAATATACAGACTTAGCTGACTCGTCATTGTCGATAAAATGAGCAGTGGGCATAGGCTCTGGCAGAGCATAAGCTGATGAGAGTATAAAAGCCATGTTGTAGTGGTGGGCCAAAGCCTCATCCTCAACCTGTTCTTCCTCCATTGGCACCTCTTCCTCATCCGCCGGCTCTAGTTCCTCCTCGTAGTCTACCATTTCGTCTTCATTGTCGAGGTCTGCATCTCCTACTTCAGAGTCAGCCTTTACGCTAGAGGCAACCGAGGATGGCCTGGTTGGCACATGCATCTGCAGCTTCTTGGCTGCATACTCCACGAAGTTGGTCGGCGCCTTCTGCTCCTTTGGCTTGGCCTGTGATGAGATAATGAGCGGCCTGCTTGGCTCCGCCACTGCTAAACTGGATTCCTCGGGGACAACGCCTCCCGCAGGAATCCCCACGCTACTCGTGCTCGCAGCCACTGACGTACTGCTTTCTTTAGGCATCCACCTCATAACAGTGGAACCCTTCTTGGTGTCAATCACCATCACGTCATCGTGAGGCTCTAGCACCTCCTGTCTCCCAACAGCCTCGGGCTGCGCCTTCCTTGGGGAAGATTGTTCGGCTTGGGACCGCTCCGGAGAAAACGCCAGCTTCCTCCTTGGCCTTGACTGTGGTGCTCCAGTGGATCTTGGCAGATCCGCCAGCCTGTCATGAACGTTCCTCCGAGGAGCAGGTGGAGCCTCCATGGAGCGCTGCCGCCTGGAATCCACATAGGACTTAGTCCGGACCCTGTACCGCCTGTGAACCTGCTCCACATGCTCTACTGGCACCGACAGCTCTTCCTCAGTTACCTTCCCGGCAGCTAGATCCGCCAAGGTCTTCTTCGCTTTGCCAAAGTGCCTCCTTTCGATCCTGGTAGTCACGGCAGCAAGCTCGACTGCCTTACCGGCACGTTGGGTATACCATCTGTCCGCCTTAGGATCATTCCTAGAAGCTGGCGGAATGTATACTTTCGCAGATGGCTCTGGATTCGCAGCACTGTACGAATCCCCAGCCGTGGCTGACTTCACTCCGGAAGGCCTTGGGTCCTGTCTGAGCCTCGCCCTGCTAGCATAACTGTCCTCGGACCCATGGTGATGCTTTACCCGCTTGTGACTCTCCCTTCCTGACCTTTCGGGAGGCGGATGTTCCAACTTAGCCTTTTCGAAGGCCCTCTTTTCTGCCTTCTCCTCTGCCTCCTTCACAGCCGCCTGAAATTCCTCGTAAGTAATCGGCTGCCCTGTATTCAACCTACAGGTTAAGCAAAGTTTAGGCCGAGGAACTAACACCATATCCTCTTCTTCAATAGCCCCGACCCAGAACTCTGGGCAAAGACTGGTCCGGTTCTCAACAAATTCCAGCTTTCCATCGTTCAGCCATTCCTGAAGTCGATCCTTAATACCTACACAATGAGATGTACAATGATCAGATGAACGATGAAAAAAGCACGTGTATCCGCCATCCCCACCATTGGAATGGCATTGGTAAAACTCCCGAATCTCCGGTGCCCCCTGGTGCACTATAGCTTCCCAGATTTCCTCCGCCTTGCTGGCATCATACGTATACTCCTGAAACCTGGAAGCTTGCTTCCCAAGCTGCTGCGTTGGACCCAGACCGATACTGATTTCAATCGCATTCACCCGCGGGCCGGTCTTAGCTGCTACCCATTGAGGCTCTTTGGGAATCTCCAACTGCAGGGTTTTATCGTTGATCCATGTCTGCAACTGATCCTTTAGCTTCACACAATCCTTGGTATTGTGATTGTTCATATTGTGAAAGCTGCAGTACGTCTTCCCAGCCATGAATCAGGTTTGGGAATGAATCCGCCATCATGGTGCAGACGCCCCTGGTTGAACAGCTCTTGCAGAATTTCCGGAGCCTTGTGGGCGTTGTAGGTATACGCCTCAAAAGCTGACTTGGTTGGAAGTGGGGTCACTATCTTCACAGTCTCCCTGACTAACCTCGCGGTTTTAGACTGCAAAGGTCTCTGATCAGTCCTCTCTATAGCCGCCACTTCGTGTTCCAATTCCTCATCATCAACCCATGTCAGGATTGGTCTAGGCACTGCATCCGCCTGGATAGTCGCCACCGTATTAGCAGCGGCCGGAAGTGGAGTCTTAGGCTTTAGAGTCCCCGGATAGTAGGACACAGGTGTCCCCTTCCTTCTTTCGTTCCTCTCCTTGGACCGATCAACATAGTGCTGCTCTTGACCTAGCCGATTGGTTAGATCCGCCATAGTGGTCACATGAACCTGCCTAAATCCCTGGCGGATCTCATCTACCAAACCATCGATCGCCATCTTGACTGCATGTTCTTCTGGAATATCCATCTTGCAACGGGTTAACTCCAGCTTAAACCTTCGTAAATAATCAGTGGCGGATTCGTCAGGCCTCTGCTCCGTTTCCGCTAGGTCCTTGACCCCAATCTTCGCCTCCACAACACCAAACATAGTTCTGAAGAGAACCTCCATAGTCTTCCAGTCTGGTATTGATCCAGGCTTCAACCGCTTGTACCAAATGGCTGCTTCCCCCGCCAGCGATGTGGGAAAAAGCTTTAGCTTCATAATTGGGTCTTCAGCATATTGGCCAGACTCATTAGTAAAACGCATAATGTGCGTCTCAACATCATCTGTCTTTTGGCCAGTAAACGGGGTGAAGCGGATTGGCTTGAATCCGGCAGGGAAAGGTATCGCATTGATCTCTCGAGTCAATGAGTTCTCATACGTCTTGTCGACGTCGGGCAACCCCTGTAGTTCCCTGAGCTTCTCAGCAAAAACTCTGTCAATATCCTCCATGGTCAGCTGGGCCACGACCTCCGCTGGTGGCTCTGGCGGATTGTTGCCACCCTGTCCATTAGGAGGGACGTTGTTGCCTGTTTGGTTGTTAACAGCCCCGGCATTAGGTCCGTCGTTCCCGCCACGACCAGCTGCTCGTCCCCGCCTGTCTCTCGGCGGATTTGTACGGTCAGACCCCTCAGACTGGTCGAACTGATCATAGAGCTGCCCCATCAAGGTGTTCATGTTCTCGAGCGTGGCATTGGTAGCCGCCAACTGCTCCTGTTGCTGTCGCCAACAA
Source organism: Potentilla sterilis (assembly GCA_963682095.1). Taxonomy (NCBI): domain Eukaryota; kingdom Viridiplantae; phylum Streptophyta; class Magnoliopsida; order Rosales; family Rosaceae; genus Potentilla; species Potentilla sterilis. The sequence goes on along the minus strand of OY821762.1, from coordinate 45,924,314 downwards.
TTGTCAGAGTTCCTGATCTGGGCAGCCATACTATCCGCCAGTAACCTCTGCTGGCCGGCAAGATAGTTGAAATTGGCAGTGAACCCCGTTTGCTCTGTCTCCATTCGCTTAACGGATTCACATAGATTAACGACCACATTGTTGGCCTTCTTCAGAATTTCATCTGTACGACAAGATTTGTCGATCAACATCCTTAGAGTATCCGTCACCTCTGTGGGAGATGCAATCTCCCCAGTAAATGGTGCAACAGGTGACGCAGGCGGATCCGCGGACTCGTCCGCGGACCCCTCCTCTAAGAAACCAAATGAGGCTGCCCGGTTGGTAAGGCCTACAGAACCACTATCAACCTGAGAAGCAGCCGTCACCTCTACTATCTCCCCCTCATTCGCGACAACTGGTGTCACGGATGCTGGGGCTTGACTCTTCCTGTCTCGCACGACCTTGAGGGATGCAGCAATAGTTGCTTCATCCCCCAGGGTCCCGCCAAACACTTCCTTAGCTTCAGCGTCAGTTAATCCCCTACAATCAGCTGTTCCATGCTTGATCAGCTCCTTATGGGAATTCTTCAAACAGTTCATGGTTATCCTTTTGTAAGGATGACCCTTTGTAGATCCCGCAATCTTGACACTGGTCCCACTGGGCGTGCCAAAATGTTCGTGGCAGATTCAGCACCCGGCGAACAGTCAGCACTTGGGGTGGCGGATGTGAAATCCTTTGGGTGTCTTCTGTGTGCTTAGGCGTGCCAGCACTTTTGGAGTGGTGCAACTTGACTGCGGACGACCCCTGGCGCGTCCTATCGTCTGCTCCCAATAGACTCTGACTTCCTGACCAAGCGACTGTTACGCCGGCGCTGACTAAGCCGGCGTACAGGGCTCGAACAAGACCTGAATAGAAACTCTCTAACAGGATTTTCTTCTCAACCCCTCGGCGGATTGAGGATCTTACTCTGATCCGGAGAAGCAAAGTAGAGCTAAACCAAGACCACGGGTGTGTGTTACCGGAGTAACGACTCGATTGCCACCGGAGTAGCGGACTGACTCGGTTGCTACCGGAGTAGCAGACTCGATTGCTACCGGAGTAGCGGACTGACTCGATAGGCTCAGCAACCGCTCGACACGAATGCGAGATGTGATCGATCGCAGGTGGAGGCAAATTGCGTGAGTTGCTCCGGAAAGGCTTTGGCAAGTTAGCGGTGCGCTAGAACTTGTGTTTGTTTGTAGTTGGTTGTGAACCCTTCTCTAGTTACAAAAGAGTTATATTTATATAGTTCATGAAACCCTAGTGCATGAGGATCCAGACTGGCGGATTCCGAGATTGACTAGAATTGTCCTTCCTTCCGACTCCAATTAAATCAATTAAGAATAAATTGAGATCAGTCTTTCTCTTTGCTTAGGAAACCCATTCCACGCCGTATATTGCCCGGATCATCACTCAATTAAAGCCAAAATAGGCCAAATCGACTCCAAAGAGAATCAATCACTGATTTGGCCTAAGATACCTTTCGGAAATAGATTGCTATCCACAACAATCCCTAATTAGCCCAATCAACTTTTATACCTTAATATCCGTTAAGGTAACTCATATATTCTGTAATTGGATTACTACAAAATAACCTCAATCTGATCGGAAAGTAAATCAATACTTTCGCTCCAAGCAATCTTTCCTAAATAAAACGGGGGGTACTTATATTGGATTTGGTTTAACCTAAACCCCTCTGAGCTTCGGAGTAAAAGCCCAATTGAAGTGAATTCCAATTGTGGCCCAAACAGAACTCATCAGGGCAACCAATAATTTCGATTCGTCTTGCCTAATACAAGAGTTTCGTCCACACGCATTTAAGGGTTCTCTAGACAACAGATTGGTTATCATTAAGACCATGGAGGCAACAACTGAAGCTAGGGATGAAGCTATTCGTAACATTGTAATTTCAGTGCAGATGAGCACTCATAAGAACGTTTTGAAATTGTTGGGCTGCTGCTTAGAATTCCTGAAAATACTAGATGGAACAAATAAAGTTAATGCAGCGGAAATTTGACGAAGAAACTTATTTTACTATTGAATAAAAGTTTACAATCAATGATAAACTTATTCTCAAAAATAAATTACTTCACACTTGACTAAACACGCAAGTGTCTCTTACTTGACTAAACACGCAAGTATTTCTTACTTGACTAAACACGCAAGTATTTCACACTTGACTAACCACGCAAGTGCACGATGCCACGAAGGTCTTGATTGCCACGAAGGTCTTACGTTGAGAAGCCACGAAGGTCTTACACTCGAGATGCCACGAAGGTCTTACACTTTCTTCTCTTTTGGTTCGAATACTCAACACGATTCGACACTCTCTTTTCTTTTTCTTTTTTTCTTTGGTTCGAATACTCACTATATTCGACACCTCTTCCTTTGCCGTTCCTCCCTTTATAAGTAGGGTTACAATGTTTCTTTTGATTACACAATTAATCAATTAAGCCAACTACCTTTTACATCCCATGCATAAAAGGTATACTCCATATTTTAATTCAATTTGAATATAAAATATGTCATATGCCTTAACAAGATATTTCCTACCAAACTAGGTTAAGGCCACACATAACTCCATTGAATGAATTATATTCAATCAAAATAGTCAAGGGAGATATACCATAATAATCACACACACTTCACCTTTGACCGGCCACACCAACCAAGCAAGGAATCCTTGCAATCAATACTTTCCTAGTTGCACTAGGAAAGTCCTTCAATTTGTCTTCAATGCAAACCAATACCAATTAGGTATTAAATCCTCTTGCTTTTATCTTCTTCTTAGTCGGCAAGGAATTAACCACACATCCATCAAACCCTAGCAAGGGCTGCCGTACCAACAAGAGTTCTAGGTTGCACAATCCGCACACATCCGAACCGTCGGATTAATCAAGACACCATCCATGAATTAAGGTTAAATTTCTTCAAAACTTCCTTCCAAAACTCCATGCAAATTGTCATGCAAATTAGACTTTGAACTCCATCAACTCATGAAGGCCAATATACCTTCAATCTCCCCCTTTGGCCTTCCATGCAACTTACCCTTCATCAAGCACCTATATGAAAGAAAAATTAGTAGCATGGATAATCACATATAGCATATAGCGTGTATCATGAAAAATAAAACCATGCATCTTTAACTCCCCCTTTGACCATGGCTTGATGATTCTCCCCCTAAGTTGATGGAGGGCAAAGGAAAGATTTACATACCAAATAAATTGCATGTCTTGCATGTCTTGCATGAGAATACACGGCAAGAATCTTGCATGTCTTGCCAATTAATTGATACCGATTCAAACCGAAAACATTCAAAATAAGCATGATTGATATATTACCTAATAAAGAGCATTAACATGCAATTTTAACCATATTAAGGAACATACTGAATATTCATTGATGAACAATTGATTTCACGACCAAAGAAACATACGAAATTTATTCTGTCTACCGAAGATAAATTAAGAGACCACAACACAAAATAAAGAAATCATAGTTCAAGCAAAACATTTAGCCAAGAAGGTGTCATGAGTATGTGACTTGAAACACAATAGCATGATTATATTGGTAAAACAAGAATTGATTCATTTTGACATTTAGAGCAACATGCAAAAATATTAGCCAACGTGAAAACGTGAAGTGCAATAATTATACTTCAATATGGGAAGAAATTTTGAGGAGTGATTAAATTCGCAAGCAATTATTTTCGACTCTCCCCCTTATAACAACTTTTGATATGAGCACATTTGCTTCTTTTTCATGGCTTAACATCTAGCCATCATTGATACGTGAACGATAAAGGGACAACAACTCCCAAGTCAGATGACTTTAGGGTGCTAGACATAACAAGGATGTTCCAAGGTCCACTTTAACGACACAGAATTTTATAGTTTTTCACCGGGGTGACCAAACCAGTCCATTCCACCAGACATCGAGTAGTTAGTCAACATCTGGAGAGGAGAACTAGCCTGGCCAAGGACTGCATACAACAACATGATTCTTTTTAAGGGGTATGCAGCCCACACAATATAAATACTTTATTCAACTACACCTGCTCCTGATTAGGTGACTCAACTCAAAAAGTATTTCCCCACAAAGAAGTATGTGTAAGGTGTGATTTACACACAAAGGCTAATATAAGTGAAGTGCATCAAAAAGTCAAAATGAATAAATCCAAGATTACCACAAACCACACACATATAGTGATTCAAGAAGATACACACACACACACAAATCAAGGCAATTTTTCGATCAAGAACTATGATACCGTACCTTGTGTGAGTTCCCCACATCTTCAATATATTCAGTCTCATAGTCAATGATGGATAAATTACAACATAAGTTTGAGGATTCAGAGATATTCTTTTTCTTCCAAACCATCTTACCTGAGGCTTGTTTCTTTCTTTCTGTAAAAGTATTTGTTAGACCAACAAAGTGAGAAATATCACGCAATAAAGAACTATGTTGATCAAGTTTGGAATTAATATCATTAAAAGTATTTTCAACTTTAGAATTTATGATATCAATTTTTGAATCTAAGGAAGATCTAAAACCAGAAACCTTACCTTCTTTTGGTATGATGCATTCAAGTTCATTATCCTCAGACTTAGAGTGAGTCGTACCATGAGATTTTTCTTCATACCCGAGACCCGTCCTATCGTTATAGGCTTTTCCTGAGCTTAGAATGTTTGATAATGAATTCGAACTCATTTGGAACATTCCAAACTTGTCTTCAGTTTTCTCAAGGGATACCTGTAATTCATCAATTTTAGCATTTAATAGATTAATATATTCATCCTTTTCAATTACCTCTTGTTGAAGCTTTTCGATTATTTTTGACATTTCACCACCACTTGGTTCGACGTTTCCTTCTTTGATATCTCTTTTAAGTAGTCGATTTTCATTCCGAAGATGATTAATTTGAGAAGTCAATTCCTTATTTTTCTCTTCAACTGATTTTGCAGCTTCAAGTATCCTTAATTGATATTCAATCAACTCTTTATCACCATGGACCACTTCTACGTTCTCTTCATCAGAATCTGAAAAATTATGAGAGAAAGAGGAAACAAGTGCAAAATTCTTGTTCCTAGTTATTTGATCGGTGTTTTCTTCATCACTCCATGTAGACCTGTATGCCTTTTTACCTGATCCAGACTTCTTATTTGCACAGTTAGTAGAAATATGACCGCGGCCACCACATTCATAACATTTAATTTTTTGTACATCATAACTATTGCTTCCATTCTCAAATTTCTTTCCATTAAGATTTTCTGAACGTTTATTTTTAAACTCTCTATTCGAATTTCTTTCACTAGAGTTTTTCTGATTTAAAAAACGTTTAAATTCTTTTGCTAACAATGATATATCATTATTTTCAGAATTATTAAAAGTATTTAAAGCAATATTTTTAGAGATTGTACCTTTTGGTTTTTCATCTTCTTCAAGTTCGTTTTCCCATGTCTTCAGATTTCCAATAAGCAAGTCTAGAGAATATTCGTTTAGGTTGTACTGCTCTTGGATGGTTGTCTTCTTGATCCTGTACTTCTTTGTGAGAGATCTCAAGATTTTTCTTACCATATCAGATTCCTTTAATGGTCGTCCAAGACTTTCACATAAACTAGTAAGATCAGTAAAACGTATATAAAATTCATCAATTGTTTCATCATCTTTCATTTTTAACGCATCAATTTCAGAATAATATTGTTGTAGTCTTTGCTCTTTTACTACATCATTACCTTCATACAAAACACATAATTTATCCCAAACCTGTTTAGCCGTAGTGCAGTTTTGAACTTTCTTTTTCTCATCTCTGCTAAGGGCGGCATATATTGCAGTTAGTGCTTTGTGATTTGCTTCACTTAACTTGATGTCTTTCTCATCCCAGTCATCCTCGTCTTTGATGTTTGAGGAACCTTCTAGAGCTTTTCCATCTTTTGATTTTTGAGGTGGACTCCATCCACGTTCAACACTCTTCCATGCAAAATAATCCATTCCATAAAGGAATGATCTCATTTGAATTTTCCATTGAGAAAAATCCATTCCTTTGAGTAGGGGAGGTTGATTCATTCCTCGTTCCATCTTTTTCACGATCTACCGGATAAATCCAGAACCTGCTCTGATGCCAATTGAAAATACTAGATGGAACAAATAAAGTTAATGCAGCGGAAATTTGACGAAGAAACTTATTTTACTATTGAATAAAAGTTTACAATCAATGATAAACTTATTCTCAAAAATAAATTACTTCACACTTGACTAAACACGCAAGTGTCTCTTACTTGACTAAACACGCAAGTATTTCTTACTTGACTAAACACGCAAGTATTTCACACTTGACTAACCACGCAAGTGCACGATGCCACGAAGGTCTTGATTGCCACGAAGGTCTTACGTTGAGAAGCCACGAAGGTCTTACACTCGAGATGCCACGAAGGTCTTACACTTTCTTCTCTTTTGGTTCGAATACTCAACACGATTCGACACTCTCTTTTCTTTTTCTTTTTTTCTTTGGTTCGAATACTCACTATATTCGACACCTCTTCCTTTGCCGTTCCTCCCTTTATAAGTAGGGTTACAATGTTTCTTTTGATTACACAATTAATCAATTAAGCCAACTACCTTTTACATCCCATGCATAAAAGGTATACTCCATATTTTAATTCAATTTGAATATAAAATATGTCATATGCCTTAACAAGATATTTCCTACCAAACTAGGTTAAGGCCACACATAACTCCATTGAATGAATTATATTCAATCAAAATAGTCAAGGGAGATATACCATAATAATCACACACACTTCACCTTTGACCGGCCACACCAACCAAGCAAGGAATCCTTGCAATCAATACTTTCCTAGTTGCACTAGGAAAGTCCTTCAATTTGTCTTCAATGCAAACCAATACCAATTAGGTATTAAATCCTCTTGCTTTTATCTTCTTCTTAGTCGGCAAGGAATTAACCACACATCCATCAAACCCTAGCAAGGGCTGCCGTACCAACAAGAGTTCTAGGTTGCACAATCCGCACACATCTGAACCGTCGGATTAATCAAGACACCATCCATGAATTAAGGTTAAATTTCTTCAAAACTTCCTTCCAAAACTCCATGCAAATTGTCATGCAAATTAGACTTTGAACTCCATCAACTCATGAAGGCCAATATACCTTCAATTCCCATTACCAGTTCTGGTGCATGAATATGCAGCACAAGGAGTTCTTAACAAGAAAGGAGGTTTGGGGGATGATGAAGCTCTACCATGGAAAACTAGAATACGAATCGCAAAGCAGGTTTCTAATGCTATTGCATATCTGCATACAGCCTTCCCTAGACCCATCATTCATAGGGATCTAAGGCCTGATTGTATTCTCTTGGATGAGGACTTTGTTCCCAAATTATGTGGCTTCTCATACTCCATAACGATTCCACCTAAGCAATCACATGTCAATGATATAGTGAAAGGCACAGTAGGGTATCTTGACCCTGTGTATGTCAAGTCTGCCAACATTTCAGAAAAGACTGATGTTTATAGTTTTGGTGTTATTTTACTTGTTTTCTTGACGGGGCAAAAACCCTTCAAAGAAAATCAGAGAGGATACTTTGAATATGAGGACTTCATTCCATACTTGAAATTACAGTTAAAATGTGAGGGCCAAATCCAGACAATTGTGGATCCCAAAATCCTTGAGAAGATAGAAGAAGGTGATGAGGAAGCACAACAGCAGTTGCATGATTTCTTATCACTGGCATTGTCATGTACCCAACTGGAAAGTGAAGCAAGGCCAGATATGATTGATGTGGCAAAAGAACTTATACGAATTGAAAAATCTCTCTTGCCATCCTAGCTAGCTTTAATCTTTTTTGTTTTTTTGGTCGAAATAGCTTTGATTAGTTTTTAATAGAAGCTCTGATGTTCTTCTATTTGATTTGTTGTAAAAGACATCCGCCTAAAGTTCTATTCCTACTCGGTGAAATGACTAATGAAGCTAGTTCGATCCTGAGTTCCTAACTCCAGACAATAATATCGATCCTTTATCAAATTCTTGCAAAGAACATCATTTAATTAAGTGTGCAATATGCTAATTTGTTGCCGATTGTCTTGCAAAGAAAAACATAACCCATGATTAATTATGTATCTGTTGAATTTGAAGACCCTCCATTACATGCCATAAATATATATACAAGCTTTACGTAAATGAGAAAGACTGTTGTAAGAGTTAGAACTAGACTTGCTGATAGGTCTTCTAGTTAATTTGTTTCCTTTGCTCCTTATTTTTGCCATTTAGGCTCCTGTAACAAAGAAAGAAAGGAAGAAAAAAAAAATACACTTGAGCGTCTTATATAGATTCTTGGCGCCAAAATCCATATAAATTCCCGCTAAAAAAAACTCAAGAGTCACTACATTACAAAACCCAGTATTCCAGGAGAAAGATCATAAAGGCAGAAAGTGAGAAAACACAGAAAAAGAGATGAGGAATCTGGTGATGAAGTAGATGATTGATTAGGAGGTGGGTGGGGTTTGGGGTTCTTTTTTGTTGCATGGTAGTGTTTGGGATAATGCCTCAATGAACCAAGCTACTTGTATTTGGTTTGTGTTTTTATTCGAAATAGTAAGAATTGGTTTGCATATATTGTCCATTTTGGTTGTGTATTTGATCCATAAAAAGGGAATTTAGGCATGTAATCAGTAGGTTCAATCGGCACAAACTGTATGCAACTATGGGAGATTGAATTGCATTCTTTTGGTTTGCTTATTCATGATGAGATATTCAAAGACATGACTAAGATGTGGGATGGTCATGTGATCACAGTCTCTTATCCATATCACACGGTTAAGTCAACTTCTGCACTTCTGCTTAGACACATGCAAAGATGTAATCTTGCTTGGATCGATATGGTGGAGAAATCTGAATGTGATTCTCAGTTTAATAAAGAAACATGAAATGTTTGCTGTTTACGAAGAACTATGCATTGCCCCTCTCGCCCAACTGTAATTGCAGATGAGCGAGCACAACAGTAAATGTATAGTTTCATAGCATTGGTATTGCCTCTCCCCCAAGAAGACAGTGAAGGAAGCCTAAACTTGATAGATGTGACAATATATAGTCCAGTAAAGTTCAAACAGAAGAATGAAAGCTTATCATATAGTACCGATGAGCGACCAAGGTTCATAGTACAAACTCTTATTCTAGCTTGAGAACAATGTAATAAACAAGTGCGCTTGAATTTTTTATATTTGAATCCCAGAGTACAAAGAAATTGAGAGAGACAGCTAATTCTGAACTGCAAACCAATGTTGCTGCTAGCCACTTAAGACATAATTCTCAATTCGTACAGGTTCTTCGATCATTTCTGGCCTCACTTCACTTTTGTCTTGAGTGCATAACAATGCCAGTGCTAGGAAATCATGCAATTGCCTGTGTGCTAGCTCGGCTCCCCCTACCTCCATAGATATTTTAGGATCTATTATGGTTTGAACTTGGCCACGACAAGCATGCGATCTCCCATATGGAATAAGGTACTCAATTTCTCCTGCCTGATTTCTTACTACAGCTTCTCGTCCTGTTATGAATATAAGTAATACAATACCAAAAGTATACACATCAGTTTTTTTCTGACACGCGGTGATTGGCCAAGTAGGCAGGATCAAGATACCCAGGTGTCCATATCAAATCAGCATCAACATCTGATTGCATAGGTGGAATGGTTATGGAAATTGAGAAGTTGCAGAGTTTAGGAACATAGTCATTGTCCACAAAAATGCAGTTGGATTTTAAATCCCTGTAAATAATGGGCCTGGAAAAAGCAGTATGTAGATATGTGATTGCATTTGCAAGCTGCTTTGCAATACTCAACCTAGCTTTCCATGGTAGCTTTCCATAACCTCCTTCATAGTTGATAACTCCTTTCACTGCATATTCATACACCAAAGCTGGTATAGGGAACTCTAAGCAACATCCCAAGAGCTTCAATGCATTTTTTGGGGTGCTCATCTGTATTGAAATGACAATGTCACGAATTACCATAGACCTAGTTTCCTCCACAGCAAGCCAGTTCACAGTGAAGTACTTTTTAATGATAACTGACCGGTTGTCAAGAAAACCCTTGAACATTTTGTAGGATGAATCTTTTTGCATCACGCCAGAAGGATCGAAATTGTTGGTAGCCCTCATGAGCTCATCAGCAGAGTAATTGCGAATGGGGTTAGATTTTCTATTGCAAGTAGCAATGAGATCCTCTAATAAGATGCTTCCATTATCCAAGAATGACGACCTCCGAGCACTATTTCCTCCTTTCTCAAACATGACAGCAATGGGAACCTGTTATGATTGAATAGGTCAAGGTAAACGTAAACACAGAAATGATAATGCAATGAAAGTTTTCGTATCATCAAGAACTCTCAAAAGTAGAAGTGGTAAAGAGTAAAGAAAGAGTTTTCTTTCTATCATTTTCCTTTGTCCGGTTTGCAATAGAGGATTTATTATTTTCCTTCACAACAAATCTTGATATATTTGAAAATTGGGGTTTTTACCAATAGGTACACTTTTGAGCCCAAAATTCCCAACAGCAGGCCAGCTATTAATTTTTCCTGTGAGCAAGGCCGTTAAATTTTTCTGTTAGTGGGCTAGATTCTGTTAATTGCTATATTACTAAAATACCCATTTCAGAGACCATGTACATGCAAACTATGTACCTCTAAGGGTGGGTTTGGTGCAGCTGAGCTTTTAAGTAAAAGCTGACTTATACTTATAAGTATAAGGTGGGTGAGAGCAGCTTCTCCTTTTCTATTGAAAATAACCCTTACTTTTTCAAAAAGCTACTTGCATGTTGTGTTACCAAACACAAAACTGACTTATACTTATAAGCAGAGGAGCTTATAAGCTCCCCCAAACGCACCCTAATACTACTAAGCCTCAAATATCAACCTAATGCAACTGAGCCTCAGGAACTCCGCCGTCCTCCGCCGCCCTTCCAATACCATTGAGCCTCAGAAATCCACATTCTGCCATCCTCCGCCGCGCTTCCAATGCCATTGAGATTCAGAAATCAACCTTTGCCGCGCTTCTAATGCCATTGAGCCTCAGAAAATCAAGATTCGTCGTCCTCCACCGCGCTTCGAAAAACACTGAGCCTTAAAAATCAACCTCCGCCGTCCTCCGTCGTGCTTCTAATGCCACTGAGTCTCAGAAAATCAAGATCCGTCGTATATTGACCCTCAATGGCATAATGACACAAAGTACATAAACCCCAGATTGAGTTTCTCATTATAAAACCCTAGTCCCTAGCCTCACCCTCAGTCGAGGAACTGACCGAGGGCCTGGAGAGGCTTGACAATGGGGCCGAAGACAAGGCGGAAGAGACAGGAGGAGGCGGCGGCGCGGGACTTGTTGGCAGAGGAGTCGTCATCGGAGGAGGTGGAGAAGGGGGAGGAGTAGGAGTCGTCAGAGATGACGCAATCGACGCGGACAACGACGTTGTCGACTTGGGGAACGAGGGAGTACTGGAAGCGGTGGGAGACGATGCAGTAGCGGCCGAAGGCCCTGACGTCGCCAATGTTGTTGAAGTCGAGGAGGAGGAGGGAGTTTGGGAGGCGGTCGAAGTGGTCGATGCGATGGAGGAGGAGATCGGAGTCGGAGCCGGGTTCGGGGTGGATGCGGGAGTAGGTCAGATCTAGGTGACGAGAAGATGACGTCATTTTGGAGAAGAATGAGACTAGATCTGAGGGGGCTATGGTGAACGGCATGGCGGCAGATGGGGGATTTGATTGGTTAATTGCAAAGGTAAGAGAGGTTTGAGAGAAATGAAGGGGGATGGTGGAGGCTGAGAAATACAGGGGTTGAGAGGGAGTGGGAAGAAGAGGATGGAAGGGTATGATGGGTATGTTATAGGTCATTACTAACAGTTGTTACTGTTAGTTTGGTGCTGATGGTATAAAAAAAAAATTAGATTTTGCTATTGATAATTACTGCTGCTATACTGTAGTTATAGGTAATTATCGGCCTGGGCATGGGCCGGGTATTGGCTAATCCCGATCCTAAACCCGTAAATTAAAATTGGGACGGGACGGGCCGGGATTAGTCTTTTTCAAAAGTGATCCCGGCATGCCCAAATCCCGTTCGGGATTGGGCCGGGATCGGGACCAAAACGGGATGTAAAAATAGAGTTCACATTTCACAATTAGATATTCACAAATATCAACAACTATATAAGGACATAACCAGCCAAAACAATAGCAAGAAATACAATAGCAAGAACAAAACAATAGCAAGAAATATAGCCATAACAACCCAACGTCCTCTTATTCTGTAGAGCAGGAATAAAACAATAGCCAAAACAATAGCAATTTTCCATCAGAAAAAATGGAAAATTGTAGAGATTGAATTGGTAAAACTGAACCAGCTGAAAGGGAAACATGCATATATAGGAAGGTCTTGGGATTATTGTGGATTAATTCAGGAGAATATATGAGGGAGAAGAAAGTACGTAAAAACTAAAGAGGTGATCCGATCAGAAGTGCTATGGTGATCCGATCCGATCCACATCTATTGCATATAATTAACTTTAGTATTATGAATAGGTGAGATTGACGGAAGTTATAGCTAATAATGTACCTGATCTTTGATCTTTTATCATTAGGGGGTTCTCCTTCAACCACAAGAACAATAAGGACATTATGCCAAACTTCAACCCTACATTAGGCTCTTGCTTACTTGCCAACTCAGTACTCTTATATATCTTAATGTTAGTCATACTAATACTACTACACTCATATGCAATCACAATTAAATTTCTTAGACCAGCCTCATGACATGTCTGCTTTTAGTCTAACACTTATAATCAACCACAACCAACTGCACCCCCTGCCTTTTAAATATAAACATGCACATATCTGTTGTGTATATATATTTCTGGTGTGGGTTTGTTAATTAGTTGGCTAAGTTTTCTTTCTACCAGATCTGCGGCATAAATCCCACCATGCACCCACATTTTGACTTGTGAAATAGGCAAGTATCCTACTTATTAAGACTCGTTGCAGCCTCTTAGTCTCTCACTTTACGAACCTAATTGTAAAACAACCACTACCAGATTTGACAGAATAGCCGACGAAATTATTTTCGTCGGCTATTTCAAATTATCGTCGGCTATTCCTTCTACCGACGAAAATTTCGTCGGCTATAATTCGTCGGTAAAAGTAATGGCCGACGAAAAAAACGACATCGCCGGCCATTCCAACCTTGGCCGACGAATTATGGCCGACGAAAATGATTTCGTCAACCAAAGCTTGGCCAAATATCCGACGAAATTCGTCTGCTATTTTCGAGTATGGCCGACGATTTCGTCAGAATATATTAATATTTTAAAGTTATAGCCGACGAAATTTGGTTTCGTCGGCTATTTGTTCTGAAGTATAGCCGACGATTTGGGCTATTTCGTCGGAATATATTAATATTTTAAAGTTATAGCTAACGAAATAATGTCAATTTCGTCGGCTATAACTGCATTTTGGGCAAAAAAAAATACCGGATCGGAGGAGGAGAAGGAGGAGGAGGAGGAGGAGGGGAAGGAGGAGGAGGCCGGAGGAGGAGGAGGAGGAGAGAAAAAAGGCGGGAGGAAGCGATTTAAAAGATTTAGAAGGAGAATAGCCGACGATTTAAAAGATTTCGTCGGCTATACTTTGGAAGATCAACAGCCGTCGGATCTGAGCCATCCAAAGGTGGACAATAAAAAGGCGCGGATCGCAAGAGTTTAGCCGACGAAATATAATTTTCGTCGGCTAAACTTAGAGAATAGCCGACGATTTACAATATTTCGTCGGCTATTCTATGAACATCGTCGGCTATACTTTGAAAACATATTAAACTGCCGTTTTGAGGCCCTAAACGAAGGGAACCAGTCCCACATCGAAGGGTATGGCCAGACCTCACTCCTGGCCACCTATATAAGGGCCCCAACTACCCTCATTAATAGGTAACTGATCCTTCCTACCGCTTATATACGTGCTTAAGTTATATCTATTCCAACTATACTAACTTAGGCATCAGAGAGGAGAAGACCGACCCGCCCGGTATTCCCCTTAGTAAGCAGGTTTACAGGAGATCAAGTGAAGATTCATCTGTCTCTACAAGGCCTACGGGTTTGTGTAGAAACATCTTATTTCACGTCTTTTTTCTGTTTGAAGGATGAAGCAATGGCTTATCGTTAGTGATAGAAAATGGAATCTGGTCATTTTTTGTTTTTTTTTTTTAAATCATAGCCGACGAGAGACAACCTCTTACGCGTCGGCTATTCTTTTGTCGTTTTCTGTCTAAAATAAAATATATATTTTTCAATATAGTTATGGCCGACGAAATAATGCATTTTTCGTCGGCTATTATGAGTATAGCCTACGAAATAACGTGTAAGTAATTATAAAATCACTTACTAAATCAAAATCACTAAAACTCAAAATCAACTCAACTAAAACTCAAAATCAACATATATACACATATACGTACCTATATATAGCTCCACAATGTAAGAGAGGACGGATTTCAACAATACCCACAGATTTTTCACTCTTTCTCCCGTTTTTTTTTCGGTTTTTTTGAAATGAGCAGCTGCTGTCTAGATCTGAAAATATATAGACTTATCGCCGACGAAAATGTCAATTTCGTCGGCCAAAATTTCAAAAGTTTTCGTCAGCTAATGTTTCAGAGAAAGGCCGACGAAAATCCAAATCGTCGACTGAAATATGAATATAGCCGACGATTTTTGTTCCCAATCGGACATGAGGTCTGGGAGTTGTGCGTCATGCACATTGTCGAAGCGGTCCTTGAGGATATCCCATAGCTCTTTGGGATCGGTTTTCCTCAGGTATTGCTTCTTGAGCGTTGGATGGATATGGCGCCTGAGAAACATCAGGGCTTGTGCTTTCTGTTCAGGAGAAGCTTGTAAGCTTGCATCCTCAGGAGGGTTGATGGTGGCGGTAAATCTTTTACCAATGAAGGTGTTCTCTACATCTGAGATCCACCTCTTATATTCCTTGCCTTGGACATCCAAGATGTCAAATTCTGGACGCTGAGTGTCAGCCATCTACAGAACACAAATAGGGAGACGTTAGTATATTTGAATACTAATCAAGTTTGATTGTTCTTTTAGAACAGTGCCAAGATATATCATGGTCACATAAATCGATGCTTAACGTGACTTCAAGTCACAATCGATTTCTTCCCTTTGTTTTCTTTTAAAAAGAATACGTTATGGTTCACAGTGACATCACAGTCACAAGCATAACGGTGGCCGGTAACATCACAGTTACCCCAAAATACGTTGGTACCGGGGTGATTAAATCCCCGTATACCGTCCCGAGAAGAGATAGAATCGGGATGAAGAAGCAAGGACACGGAAAGGTCCCGGAAGAAAAACAAAACCCAACTATTGAAAATTCAGAAGCGGGAACGTTTATAAAATATTTACCTCTTCAAGTGAAGCTTGATCAAACGAAACTTGACTTTTGGGGAAGCTTGTTTTCTTCGATTCTTCTTGATTTCTTCTCAGCAACGAACTAGGCTTCAAAAGCCGCTTGCTTGGCTTGCGAGCAATCTTGAATCTTCGGGTATGCGTGCAAGTGATGGCACGCAAGGGAGGGGGGGGGGGGGGGGGGGGGGGGGGGGCGGACGGGCAGCGCAGGTGCTGCTGAGAAGAGGCCGACGGTGCCGAAGGGAAGAATCGGCGTGTGACGGTAGGTTAGGGTTTCGAAAAAAAAAAAGTTTCGGAATCAGGGTTTTTAGGGTTTTAGGGCTATTAGACGGGAGACTAGAGCAACGTGCTGATAACGTGTTCTAGGAGAAATAGATGATAATAAACTGTGTCTTTATTGATTGATAAGGAGGACTTTATATAGGCATTACATCAAGTATCCCTGGTAATCAGGGATTCCCTATCTAATAAAGTATCTAGACTACTAGCCTTATTAGGACAAGACACACTACGGAAGTTACGGAATTAACCTTCCTTGAACACCAAACACATAATTAACTCATAATGATAATTATAAGTGATTATTTACTCCAAAACACAATACCAAACTAAGCCTTAGCCAATTAGTTAGCCACGTTACTGTGAGAAGCTAAACTAGGATATGACTCATTTCTCATCTCAAACTATTTTCAAATACGTGTTAAGGCAGAAAGATAAATTTAAATATTCAGGTAGCTTAATTTTTATCATCTTTTTTCCCCCAAAAAAGGATGCAGATCAAAAAGACTAACTGTTACCATATTAAGGCCAAACTTTCCAGTTTAGCATTTTTGTTTTTAGGACAAAGTTCTGGTTCGATCTCTTTCAAATCTAATGCATTGCTCACAATTATTGCATGTTAACCTTTAATGATATATGGCATGGAGATAAAACTTGACTGAACTCTCCATACTTATTTCTTCATTCAGCTTCTTTCGTTTTACCATTGAGGCTTACTGCAGCTTACATATACGCATCACGATCACTGGCAAACTTCAAACTTATATATTTTTACAATTATAGACGTAGGATACTATGCGCAGCCAATTCACAGTACTACACTTCTGATAACTTATAAAACATTAATTATTTCCAAAAGCAATAAATTCCATGCATGGAATGCACGATTTGCATTTTGCAAGACAACTAGATACTTGTTAGAAGCTGAAGAGATAGAGAATAATTTCTACTGGTCGAGTCGTGGCCATGAACAATACTTAAGACGTACGGTTGTATGCCAACATGACAATAAAGCAGAACCATGCATGCAAGCAAAGTTGGGGACATAGTGGTATAGTTGTGATGGACCTGTGGCACAATGGTCAAGCGATGGAACACACATAACTAAGATAGCTAGTTCATGATCGATATATGCATGCTATGAACGCTTCAAACATGAAAATAAACATTTGAAAGACGCATAACAAACAGCGTTATCCTAACAAACAGCGTTATCAAACGCTTCAAACACACATAACAAACAGCGAGATCCTCGACACTGTCAGTACTACCGGATGACTGGTTCAAGACATATTCTAACAAAATTCGAAGACATTTGAAAGACGAAGCTGCTGAAAACCGTTGGTAGAGTACTTAATTTCTGGACTTAATTTGATCAAAGAAGTAATGTTTCCTGAAGGACTGGTACCAGTTGGCAGTGCTAGACGTACGTAGTCGTCCCTCCATTATAGGGGACGTTTGTTACATGGGATTGTCATAGTTAGGTTTAAATCCTTATCGAACCCAACACTCCTCAAAGTCAAGCTTATTCTACAATAGGCCAAACCCACGTTTAGTGGCAGCATGACTATATTCATGACTATAGTCAAATTCGCTGCTCATCATCTCTTTCAATTACCCAACTAAACCTGCAAATGACCTGAAACAATCACGTACATATGCTTTATGTTTCAATATACAGCAAAACCATCAACCGTAACACACATATCCAAAACAATCATCATCTTCAAACCTTTGAATCTGGAAACTGAAAAACAACAGAAGGTCCAACTCTAGAATAGCTCGTCTTTGATTTCTAAATTGGTGAAAGGTGTTCGGTAGAATGTGGTGTTCGGATAGTGGTAAATGAAAAGTTCTAGAAATATTTAGGGGAACCACTCCACAAACCCAGAAACCCTTGTTCACTACCCTCCTCATCTCTTCGTTTGCATCAATTTCACTTGGTTTCAACCTACAACCAATTTTCCCAAATTATTCTACCAGATTTTTGCCCGAAAATTGACCCTTGTGATGGCGGAGGAGGAGCCCGACGACGGTAATGAGAGTGTGACTGAGGGCGAGGAAGAGATCGACGACGGCGGTGGCGTGGCAAGAGAAGGCAGCAATGGGGAGGGAGAGGAGGGCAGCGACGATCACAGGTCGTGAAAAGAGGAGATCGTGGTGTTTAAGTGAGACTGTGGCTTGGAGAATCCCATGAAATTTGGTGGGTTTATGTAAGATGGTATTGGAGGGGTTTTTGGGACTTTATAACCCTGTCTAAGAAAGTCATACTTGCTGCCAAACATGGATTGGTCTTGTAACAGTAAATAGTCCAGTCCCATCCCATCTAATCCCAATAAACAAACGGCCCCATATTGTTTATGTTTAAGTTGTGTATGTCAAAGAATAGCTGAGAGATAATAAAGTTTAGGGAGAATCCTTTTATCTAATTAGAGCAAGTCCAACAGATTCTCTATAATAAAGATTTTACTTAATTTTGGGGATTTTGGGCTCTAAACCTTCTCCATCTCATTCTCTAAAATAGAGATTTGGATGAGAGATAATATATTCATCCCTATACTTGTAGTGAGAGAAAGAAAAATTTGTAGAATGAAAAATTACTGAATAAATCAATTTGACACAGAAAATTAAAAGACACACGTTCTTTTTCATTCCTATAGCTTGAATTTTATTTAAAATAAATAAATTTATTATTATAGAATAATTTAAAAGTAATCATTAATTATAATTTACAATAAATGTTGAATATTTATTATTGTTTTATAAATGTCAGAATCTGCAAAATAGGGAATTTGCTAGAATTGGAGCAAAAAATTATAGAGAAAATGAGTTTTGTTTCTCTATTTTAGAGAAATTTTTGAAGAAACTGTTAAACTTACTCTTAATAGTCAATCGAGAATTAAAGATCTAAACACTTCCCTATATACCTTCGGGGAAGATATCTGCTTAATTAATTTTTGGTAGTATGTAATTGGTCTATAATGCATTTGCATAGGGTTTTTCGGGGCAGAATCTGCTCCCACGTTAAGAGCTAAAACAAAGCAAAAGGAAGGTAGATTCTGAAAATTAAGACCAATTGCATACTAAAACGTGGTATTTATTTATTTTATTTATATTTATTTTGTTTGGGTCTACTTGTAAAATTCGAAGAAAATAAAACTCGTTGAACACAGGTTCAGTCCTCATCATCAGTTCATCACACTCGTGCTCTCTCAGACCAAAACCAAATATTCTCGTCTCCCCTCGTCCATGAACCTTATGTTCTTCAAGCCTAGGGTTGCCACCACCACCAATCTTACCCCACTCTCCACCACCGCCACCAGCGCCGTCCATGTCGTCGATGACCAAGATCAACGGCCACCCTTCGCCCCACCCCTCCCCACTTGGGAACACGTGCTTTATGAACTCGGTTCTTCAGGCGTTGCTCTACACGTTGCCGCTGCGCAACTACTTTCTCAGCGATCGGCACAACCGCTACTTCTGCCAGAAGAAGAACAGTGCTGATAAGAAAATCGCGGGAAATAGCAGCGCCGCGGCGGTGTGCTTGGCCTGTGACATGGACGCCACGATTTCGGCGGTGTTTTCCGGAGATCGGAAGCCGTATAGCCCCAGCCAAGTTCTTGTACAGGTTTGTGAAAGCTCTATAGATCTCAAATCTGGCTTTACAGGACAATGTGGGTAGATTTGTATGAATTGTATGCTGTAATTTCACTTTTCACTCACATTGTAATTTGTAATTTATATCTAAGGGTAAAATTGTTTCTTTTTCTTACCTTGTGGTTCTGTTTGGTTTGGATTAGTTTGTTTTAAATAGTTTACTGAGCTTGTTTGTTTGGTCTTACTGTAGTTGGTGGCAATACGCTACGAATTTGGCTAGCTATGAGCAGCAGGACGCGCATGAATTCTTCATTTCGATGCTGGATTGGATTCACAAGAAGGTTGAAAAGGAGGGGATGAAACCTGGGAGCCAAGGTTAACCCTTTAACAATCCGAACCTCTAAATTCTGGTGTCCATTGTGATACTTTTGCTTTTGAATTGTACTCTAGTTAAGTAAAGTTGAAGTGACATGTCTAGTTTACTAGAGGACTTTGAGCTAGGGACATGTAGCTCTTCTGTGCTCGTTGCTGTACAGTTCAGTTCTAATTAGATGTTTGTCTACTATTGAAAAGGACTCCATTGTTGATTTTAGTTAGTTGAGGTAGTGTGTCTCTCTCCTATACAACTTATCTAGTTGAAACGGCATTACATCCTGTTCATATAATGATTTGACATAGGTGGCATCGCACTGGTTCAATAGTATAACTCTGTTGCTTTTATTTTGAGATAGTTTTACAAATTTGCAAAAACAGTAGATAACTGAAATTACTTACAACCTTACAAACATTTCTTATTTGATTGTAGAAGGTATAACTTCTCTCAGCTTTGAAAATGGTCTATCTGGGTTTAATTGTTTGTGTGTACTGTTTTTTTTGTAATCAGGTGGTCGAACTTTTAGGTGGCCTAAGAGCACTTACTGCAAAAAAGTTTCTCTTATATCAGAAAAAAGTGGCAACTGTCATCCCTAGTTTTTGTATATCTGTTATTTATTTTTAGTTGGAGTGACACAGAATACTGTTGAAGATTTAAGGTGGCTTTGACATCTAAATGCAGGGTGTGAGTCTAGGTACCTTGCTTTTGCCCTAGGAGATCTGACCCTCTGCTTACAGTTTAGGGCTTATAATCACCCCTCTGTCTGCTGGCTTGATGGTGTTATCGCTTCACTTCAGTAAGTGTACCTTCACTTAGCTGTCTTGGGTTTGTCTAGGCATTCTCATCTTTCACAATTCTCACTAAAACTCAACACCTTTTCCAGGTTTAGAGTCTAATGACAAAGAGGATTGAAAACCCACAGAATTGGATGATTTCTTTAGGTTGATAAACGGGGTAGATTTTCTCTCCTGCGCATGTTGGTAGTTGGGGTTTTCATGTTCTTGCCTGTGAAATAGCTTTTGTCCATGATATTTAATTCTCTCATGTGAAGGGTGCTATTCTTATCAAATAAAGCAAATTTCAAATGCCAATCTGATAAATCTTCACTTGTTTTGTACTGCAGGCACTGGAGATTGTTGTGTGGGACATAGAGTTTTCTCTGGCATCTTGCAATTTGATGTCATGTGTATGGCTTGTGGTTTTACGTCGACAACATATGATCCATGAATAGACATCTCACTGGATTTGGAACCAGCTCTGCGAAGATGTTGTCCACAAAGTCCAATCATTTTTGGAATGGCAATGCAGATTGCATGAATTCTGGCCAAAACTGTGGCTCATCTACCCTTGTAGGATGCCTGGACCGTTCTACAAGACCTGAGATATTGGGCTCTGACCAGAAGCTTTTTTGCCAGCAGTGTCAGGTGAGACAGGAGTCTCTCAAGCAATTGTCCATTAGGAAGCTTCCTTTGGTTTCTTGCTTCCATATCAAACGATTTGAGCATTCTTCAATACGAAAGATGTCCAGGAAGGTTGACTGTTATCTGCAGTTTCCATTTTCTTTGGACATGGCACCATATCTTACGTCTTCTATCTTAAGGAATCGATTTGGGAATAGGATTCTTCCTTTTGATGGGGATGAGGCAGAAGCCCCGAATGAGTTATGCTCAGAGTTTGAGTTGTTTGCTGTTGTGACGTACTTGCGATTAAGTTATAATTGGTACAAGTGTGATGATGCTTGGATCACACAAGTTAACGAGGACATTGTGAGGGCTGCACAAGGCTACATGATGTTTTATGTACAGAAAAAGCTATTTTACAAAGCCAGTGAGAAATAGGGGTCTGCATGATATGCTGAGCAGGAAAGAGTGACGATTTTCTCCTGCACGTTTTGTTCACCGTTGAACAATATTTCATCGATTTCATCGAGTTACTCATCTCGCCCTGAGGATACCTCTGAGGTTTTTTAGTGGTGAGTAATTAAGATTCTCAGATGGAGCAAAATGAGCCTGTATTTTTAGGGCAGTCTTGCATTTGGGAAATAATTAAGTTCAAAATTGTATTGGTTCCCTGAAATTGATCTGATATGAATTTTTTTACTTACCTATTCAAGTATTTATAATTTATAATAGATCATTTGAAGAAGAAACAAATGAAAGCTTCATTCACAAGATATTTTGCATCAGTGTCTTATTTCAACCATAGAAACAATACAAGAGAAGCTAAACAAACAAACGAAAGAACTGAAAGCTAAATTTTGAGTTTGAGAGATTAAATTCGAGAGTGCAGTACAAGGCTGCAGCCTTCTTCTTCATCAGCAACATCAACTCCACCTTCCAAGGGCTGTGCCCGTCAGTGACAAAACTCCGGTGTTCAGATCAGTGACGAGGTTGGAATTTTTCACCCCCTTGGACTTCACACTCACCGTGACATCATATTTCTTGGTGGAACGCATTCCAGCCTTGCCTATAGGAATGCTAAGTGGTGCCAGTGTCACCGTTGTAATCAAACGTGACTTTACTTGCATCAAACTTGTACGTCCCCAATTCGTGTTCTTGACTCTGATTTGGGTGCTGAAGTTTATGTCGAATGATGGTGTTGCAGGGACTGTGATGTTTTGGACATTGATCTTGCCCAACCTCACTTTTGGGGTCTTCAGTCGCATCACACTGAGTGCGAAAACCGTGACAACTATGATCTGCACCACAACAAACACAGTAACGTATATGGCCACTTTGATTCTCTTCTTGCGTTTGAGCTTAGCCTGAAATTGCAGAGTGGCCGCTTCATGGTCACTTCTGAGGTTTGCATTAGCAGGTGACAAAGGGTTTGCTTGATTATACTTGGCCGTTCTTCTCAACTTTGCGTAAGGTTTAAGACCAGAATGTTACCAATTCTTTGGATTAGGAAGATCAAGCATGTATGTATTTATAGGGAAATTTGAGCATTGTGACCAAGTGGATTGGAAAAGAAGAAGTCATTGTTAACTTGTTCCTGGAAAAGCCAAGAAGGCAATGGTGGCTTGAGTCCTTGTTTTCTACTAGAGATTCAAGTTAAACGCTCTAAGTTGACTTTCTTGAATTCCAGAATGGTTTCTTGTGACATAAGTAAGTGTTACTATTTGATTAAGATTAGAAGCTAATGAAGCCATTTTTATTCAAATCATCTCATTATTGGCAATGCTAATTGGCAATGTTGTTGAGCTGTGTCCCCCAGTCAATTGCTACTACATAATAGTCAGCTTGAGAGCTGGGAACTAAGTGGGCTTTGGTAAATAAAGGTCCAATTAAAATTGACGCGCTACTATTCCTTATACAATCCCCCATCGTCATTTTGGGTCCTCGGCTTTTCATCTCCATTCAAAGTTAAAACCCTTTTCTCTCTTTGCAAAACCCTACTTTCTCTCTTGGACAAACCCCGATGGGAAGAGAACCTTATGGATGATTTCGGCGTCAGATTGCATTTTCTGGGTCTGGTTCTCAGTGGATTATTCGTTATGTGGTTATGGTTCTCAGTAGTGGTTGATTCCATTTTCGGGTTCTAGTTCTCTGTGGCTAATTTATGGTTCTGGTTCTGAGTGGTTGATTCGATTTATGGTTCTGGTTCTCAGTTGCTGATCCGATATCATGGTTCTGGTTCTCTGGGGTTGATTCGATTTTCCGGTTCTGGTTCTCAGATATTCTTGCTCTCGGTGCTGATTTCCACTTTATTTTACGTAGGGTAACTTTCTAGAAATACGGCCAAGTTGTTCAGTGCGACCGTTTGTTACGCGATGAATAACACTGCCCCCGCCCCCTGGAGAACTGTGAAAAGGAATGTCGCCAATAACCGGTTGGGACTCTTGAGCCATGAGAACAGCACCCAAACATACTTAATCTACGAAGCAGTGGTGGAACACTCCGAGGCTGTGGTAAAGAACGATTCTGTTTACTCAATGGACGGTTCGCTTCGCGGTTACAACACCTTGGAGGAAGCTCAGGAAGCGATCCGAGCTCTCAAAGGGTGTGACATTTGTATTCAGCCGATTTCGATATACCAGTAGTCATCATTTCCATCTCTTCTTCCCTGTGATTTTCATCACATTCGATCATTGGTTAAAGCTGATAGAAATTCAAAAACCTCAAAATGCTGCTGAGGTAGTAATCGATGTCTTTAGACAGATTGTTGCCGGTCTTAGACACCAATTGCTGAGTGGGGGTAAATCATTCGCCAATCTCAAAGAATCTCTAGGAATAACTGAGAAAAACAAGGTGGTTTTCACGGCTGGTCCCGATCAAGCAGGTTTGCATTTCCAAATTTTTATGTGCTTGAATGGAATGAAGCAGAGTTGTACTGCAATCTTTAACTTCATTCAATTCATCACCCTGCGATATCGTCATTGGCTCATTACTGGGAAATATGATAGCAAAGGACTTGCGCTAATGGCCCTCACCCACCCATCATCTCTAGATGATGACCACTTGGTTGATCTCTTCTGCAATTTGGCGAGGATATCTGATGTCATGAATCAGCGCCGCCATTGTTTATGTGATATGAAAATATTCTCAAATCATATATATACTCAACTCCCCCATTGGGTTCAAGTTGTCATTCAAGACGATACTCTGAAGAATGTTTACTATTTCAATCCAAATCAGCCAAACTCAGATCAGAAGACAAGTCAGTACCGAATTCAATACCTGCCCCGCTTTTGTTGGAATGCCGCTAAGCACTATTGGCAGAATGCTGCATATGGCATCCCTAAATTGTCTGAGAAGGAAGTGATTTTGCTTTTATGTAGGCAAATTGATGGACTAGCCCATCACCTTTTCATTGCTTATGTGGAAGCGGTTGTTAAAGATAAATACACTCATCCTGTGTTCCCTCTGATGAGAGTTTTAAGAAGCCGTCAAGAACCTAAAAAGTTCTAGGTATGTTTCTTATGCTCATTTCTCTTTCTAATACATAGTATGTCTATTAACATGAAATATAGCTTTCATATAATATGAGTAAACACCATTGGAATTGGATGTGTTCCATTGGAATTTTCTTCTAGTTTAGACGTTCTGAACTCTAGAGCGAGGAATTCACAACTTCTTGGCTCAGTGTAATTCGTAGATTCATTGAGATTCTTTGTCCACCAACTCAATTTTATATCTCGTAGGCAAGGTTCTAGCTTCTGTAGTCACCTTTGTAATGCTTGTATACTATACACTCATCTGCACTGATAGTGTGTGCCTTGTCATCCTTTTCAGTTGCTAATAGCATTAGGGATGGCAAAAACTATGAGGGATGTCAGCCTGAAGGTTGCTGCTTAGCTATTTTTCGATAATGTTATTCCTGTGGGAATTGTGAACCAGAACCATAGTTTAGTGATTAGAAGAGCAATAATGTCAATAGTTTCCCAGTTGAGGCATGAGAAAATACTGCCCCATCACTTATAAGTTAATTGGAAGTTTCAGTCTTTGCCTAGCTTTAGGTCCTTAGTCTTTGAGAAGTTTTAGCTATTGACACAACTTGCAAATGACGCTCATTTGTGAGGACTTTAAAACCTTGAGTCGGCTAAAGCAAGTCATTCCTACAGAGAGAACGTGCTCCTACAGGTCCGTTCATTAGTACCACTAGATCATATATTAAAGCAACTTTAGAATAAGAACTTCAAAACTACAACCAATTTTGTAGATTGTTTTAAGAAAAAAAGGTTGAGGGAAAATTTGCTGGTGTTTGAAGGCTTTAAGGCCCTTTATTATTCCCCCTGCTGCTTTTGGCCTTCATCAAGGATAACACAGATGGTGTACTTTTGCTTCTGGTTTTGGTTCTGATTGGCCTTCTGCTGGGAGCCTGGGACCAAAGCTTAGCATGTTTCCTAGCTCTAACAATTTCTTGATCAAAGTGGCATAGTTTATAACCCCTGAAACTGTGACTTTCTGCTGATAAGTATCCATGAACACCTCCAATTTTCTGAAGCAGTTTATTCACTTCTGGTTGCAACCATCAATCTATGTTCACTTTGAGAACACAATTCTGGATCTTGAGGAGCTTAGAGTCTTCATCATTACTCATTTCTTTGATGTAATGGAACACGATATTATATCTATCTATCTATCTGTCTGTCTTAAAACATTGTTGTTATTAACAACAACGTTGTTGTTAATTTCCTTTTAGAGAAGCTGTTTTCATTTGTTGGAAAAGTAGATGAATCGAAGCAAGACCAAATATGAAGATGATTTTTCAGATATAGGGAGCTATGATGAAGGTTTTAATAGACACAATTGGAAAAAATGATTTAGTGTTAGTTTTTGTAGAATTGACATTTCAAGGTGATCAAATATTTTTTTGGTGGGGTGCCAGGTCAACTCCACTCTCATTCAGCTTTTTGTGTACATGTGATGGAATTTGACTTGGCAATTCATCATGGAAATAATTTCTTGGTTTATGATCATGTTTCACTCCGTCTGTTTGTGGCTATTGGATCACTCCGTCTGTTTGTGGCCTATGTTCCAATTTTGGTGTGATTGTATTTGGTTGTCTTTGTAGGTGGTATAGATATCTTTCTGTGTTGATATCATTGTATTTTGTAAGACTTAAGAATTTGTCTTCTTTTATTTGAAAAAGGATTGCAACTGAATGAGCTTTTAGGGACAAAAATGATAAATGAGTTGTTGATATATATACTATTATTTATTTTGTATTTACGTATCCAACTGTTGTAAGATAATTTCCCATTGGCAAGGCTTTCCATGCTTTGTAAGTTTCTGGAAAATGACTGTTGTGTTTTACTATCTACTCTTCAATCTTTACATCAATTCAGTTAGTTGGAAGATGTTGATTAGGTTGGTTTTGTTTTGTGATGCGGGTTGTTTTGAATTGTGACTTTAAATTTTCACTCTGTTTTGGATTGCTTCCTTTGTTGAAGAGCTTTCTTATGGTATTTTCTTCACCATTTCTACAATTTTATGACAACTACTTCTTCTATCTATTGTCTTACCTATTGGTTTATAACTAGCAGTATGTACTTTATATCTGTTGAGTAGCTAAATATTTTAAATATTTGTAAAGCATAATATCTGTGCCAAGTGCCAACAGTTCTGCAACTGAAATTGAAGTTAGTTCAAATAAGGAACCACAAATGTGAGTGACGTACTTTTATGAGTTATTATGATATATAGTGTTTCACTACTTGATAACTTAATATCAGTATGGAGGCAAACATTGTTAACGTATGTAATAATTTTGTGTATTATGAACAAGTTTATAACTCTTTTTCTGACCTGCATTATTGGTTTTGGAAGATTTGGTCATATAAAACCAATTAAGATTTCTTAAATAACTTTCTTTGCATACCTATATCATTGACATACAAGTATTAAACAAACAGATGCATTGTATATTGTAACTTCTGTATATAGTTATTAACAGGTCTTCTACCTAATATGCTATTCCTATTTGCATTTCATATCAGGATTCACTTTTTAAAAATCTGTTGAAAAATTGCTTATAATGTCAGTTATTATAACATGTGTGATTATCTATGTCTGCAGGTGACTGTCTGCAGCAAATGTTCCATTCCCTGTTGTGACTAAAAGTGAAGAGGTATTTAATTCATTTCGATTTAGTATTTTGGCTTTGCAACGCTCAAGTCAACTATCTTAGTAGCAGCTCAATTGATTATCAATTGATTTTTTCTTTTTTGAGTTATGTGATTAATGTTCTTGCGTGGTTAAAGTTGACGAAATTGTAAATCATATTGAAGTAGTGTTCTAAGTTGCTACTTACTATTCATTTAACTGAAGTAGGTTATAGGTTACCGACAAATGTGTCCTATCCTGAAGTCAGGGTAATAAAGATTTGAGTATAGTATCACTTATACATGTCTCTGCTGAATATGTAATCAAGTATAACGTTTAACAAGTGAAGTTAGATCAGTATAATAATGAACATGATGCTCTAAATGACTAGGTTGCAGATGAGAAATGAAAGAAGAATGCAATTTTTCATAAGAGGATTGCAATGACATGAATTCTTAGGAGCATTAGTCTTTTATTCCATACTGGAACCTAAAGATAGAAGAATTATTAAATGGGATACAAATGTTGTGATGGCTTATTCATTTGTCCATGCCATCAGCATGAACTTATGATGATATTTAATTGCTTTTATTGAATTGTCAAGACATTTTATATAATTGATAGCCTAGGCTTATATATAAGAATTTCATTATCATTAAATAACGCATAAAAGGAGACGGCCTATTTGGAGTGACGTGAGAAGTTGTAAAAGGGTGACAATTTGTTTAACTGGTATGCATCTCTTTTACAATTAGTTTGAAAGGTCTTCAAATGTGCTGGATGAAAATTGGTGTATCTTTTCAGTTAATGATGGGGATAGTAATTTGGATATGGCTGGATCTTTGTTCATACCACTAAGTGTGATTGAATATTTGAATTATGTTTCCATGTTGTGTTTTCATTCTCTCCTCCTTTATCTCATATTTATCAGACTATATCGTGTTTGATTTACAGGGGGGAACAAAGCACAACCAAGGATGAACCAGATATGGAATAGAACTGCTCTCTTGCCTATTTCCAAGAAAACGTTGGTGTTTTTTTTTTTTTTTTTTTTTGTAAAATCTTAACTGATCATTTGCATTGCTGTCTCCTATTTGTTTAAAATATCTCTCAAAAACCATGTTAGAATTGGAACTTATGCTTTGACATCTACTTAAATGTGGAAAACTTGCATATTATCTTAATGATGTGTGATAAGTATGTATGTGTTTTCAAATTAACTTAAAACAGGAACACTCGTACAATATTCTGGGAATAGTGCCTGCAGCAACGCGCGGGTTAGCCTCTAGTATTTCCGCAAACAGATTACAACTGACATTAAATTACATCAAACTACTTGCAGAGAATGTAGCAAGTTCAACTCACAAATATCAAAAGATTGGTGATGGTAATGACCAAATACCCTAAAGGTCTCTTAAAGAAAGGACATCAAGCGTTTGAACTTATATACAGTCAGGCACAACGCACAAGTACGCTATTAAATGTTTTCGCTTCTTAACCCCCAAGCATGAAGCATCAATAGGCAAGTTGACAGTTCACAGAAAACATTTAAGTTTCAATAGGAAATGGACATCAACATTGAATTCAATAGAATGCAGGCAAAGACAAATATATAGGGGAGATAAAAGAGAGGGAGAGAGACAATTGAGTTTTGAATAGTCCTCAATAAACACAACCAACTCAGAATGATAATTTCCTATATATTATGCGGCCTGTAGGTGGGCTTATTACGGAATTGCCACCGGTTACTGTTCATTCATTTAGGGTTTTTGACGAAAATACCAGATTTTACTGTAGTATTTGATTGGGCCGGGTCGGGCCTCCTTCGTTTTCTGGGAGTAGGATTTTAGCACCGGGTGTTGTGGATTTGCAAGAGTGGTGACGCGTGTGCCTTCTTTCTCTAAATCGATATAGGATCGTTTTCTTTCTCTTTCTCTCTTTCTGTTTCTCGCGTTTCTCTGTTCTGAAATCCTTTCGTTTTGCCGATTTTCTTCGTGTGTGGAGCTATTTGTGCTACTGGGTAGTGCGTTTTGTTCAATTCAGTGCTTATTTTTCGATGCAGTGCTTAATTGATTGATTGGTTGGTTATCTCAGATATTCGTGGTGATGATCTTTTTTAATTCTGCTGTAGGAATTGGCGGGTTGGGTTTCGATCAGTAGATGAAGGGAGTTTGATTTGAAAGTTTCTTTTCGATCGATATATGCTGTCTTTTTGTTCTGTTTCTCGATCTCTGTTCTTGAGATTGAGATTTTGTATTACGAGTGTTTATGATATAGTAGTAATACATATGGGTTTATGTTGCTTTCCTGTCACTACATTTGGTATGAGCCTAGCTATATGACTGGGAAAATTAAGTTGTTGTGAGTATCAGTCTCCATCTGGCTTCTCTTCTTTTCTGTCTTTTTGGTCATAAGATTAATATTAGCGTCAACTCTGTTTTCTAACTCTCCCAACAATATTCCATGTCGGGTCTTTGGTATGTTGTTTGGACTTGATTTGTCAGTCTAATTTTTCATATTGAGATTATTGGATCATACAACATATGGTGGCCTAACATAGGCACCTTACACCAAAAGTCCAGGCAAAGCATTAAAGTTTAGGCTATGGTAAAAATTGTCTAACTTCACCCATCTTTACATGCATCAAACAGGCAGCGGAAAGCCCAAAGAAACTGAGTAGATATATATATCGCTTACAACAGAAAGAAAGAAAGAAAAAACCCAGATGTCGTAGGCAGCAGCCAACATTGACCAGTGTTTTCCCTTACTTCTAACACACCAGATACATCCAAAGGAGCCAAAGGAAGAAGAATCTATGGGGAAATGACTACTCTTTTGTAAAATCGTATATGAACATCTCACAGATTAAGGTAGGATCCATAAACTGTGAGAACCCATATGTATTACTACTATATCGAGATCTCTGTTCTCAATCTCTGTTTCTCAATCAGATAGTTGAAGTTGTTCGGAATAGTAAAATGGGTGTAGTGTAGAAGTGTAATACAAAAGTTGTTAGGAACAGTGTATCGTAATGAATGAGATTTAGTTGAAGTTGTTAGGAAGATGTAATACAAAAAACAAGAAAACCCATTCAATCTCAGATTTTATGTGGATACAGTAAATTAACAACTGATTGTTGTTCTTTATTTTTTGTAATTTATTTCTTATCTACTATTGTCGTTCAGTATTGTTGTTGAGTGATGTAGTCTATGACTTCTTTATTTGTATGCTTTTGGGTTGGTTATTTTGGGGAATTACCATATTAGAGGGTATAGTTTGGGGCTGTTAATATTGTGGTTCATAGATTTGACGTGGCTTATGTTTTCTGTGTGTTTTTTTTTTATAGACTTTTGAGTTTATTTTGAGATTAATTTTGTTCTGAGTTGGTTGCTGAGTTAGGAATTTGGTATGGTTAAAGTTATGCTAAACTCATGATAGTTGTTTGAAAAAAAATGGAGATATTGTGTTGCAGATCATTTTTTATTTTTTTTAGTCTGTAAGGTGGGAATGGAGATAAATTATAGATAGATTAGTCATTAGATTTCGTGCACCGTTGGAATACTAGCAAGGGAAGAGATCAAAAAGATATAATTTGTTTAAAACTATATGATCTTGATCAAGTTTCTATCCTTTTTTTTATGCGAGAATATGACTAATTCCTCGCCTTACCCGAATATATACTGATGACGAGAAAATAGTACAGATGAGCTGGAAAATGATGCCAAAGCCACACTACAAAAAATAACCAAATAACACTTATGAACATTTTAACAAAAACTTATCAATAGACCAAACAAAATATACTAACATAAAAAAAAACTATGAAGCATAGAAAGCAAAAAAATAATACCTATATTTGAAAGTAGGCAATGAAATAATGTCATGTTCATAATTGGGAGCTAAGAATTGAGAAAGCACATCCCATGAATGAGAACCAATGTAATTGAAGATGTACCAAAATTCACTAACATGTCTGTTTGAGCATTTCTTTCATGAAAGGTGTATATATGTGTTTCTGCACAAACCCGTAGGCCTTGTAGAGACAGATGAATCTTCACGTGATCTCCTGTAAACCTGCTTACTAAGGGGAATACCGGGCGGGCCGGTCTTCTCTTCTCCGATGCCTAAGTTAGTATAGTTGGAATAGATATAACTTAAGCACGTATATAAGCGGTAGGAAGGATCAGTTACCTATTAATGAGGGTAGTTGGGGCCCTTATATAGGTGGCCAGGAGTGAGGTATGGCCTTACTCTTCGATGTGGGACTGGTTCCCTTCTGTTTGCACACCAAAGGGCAGCCTTGGTGACCTCTTTGGCAGGCAGGCGCCCCCGGTCCCCGGGTCCCTGGTAGCAGGATAGACTGCTGGACCCCGAGGCCGGGTGCTGGTGATCCGGTCCCGGGCCTCGGGCCGGCCCCTGGTACACTAGCTGCGGGTCTGTGGGCCTGCTGTAGCCCCTCTGTGGCTACTGTCAACAAGTCCCCCAAGTTCCCGGTCAAGTGCAATCTTGAATGGGGACTTAAACTGTCTTGCCCTTGTCCCGCAGACCCGCAAGGTTACCAACCCAACGGTGCCTAGTCTCCCAAGTCCGCGTTGAAGATTGGGCGTAACCGGGGTGAGTACCTGTTACCGATGATGTGCAACAGTTTGTGAGTATGCTTGTAATATAAGTAGCACTGTGCTCGAGTGTTGTAGTGCTATGAGCATGGGATGATAGTGGGGCGTTGAAATCCGCCATGCAATAGATATGTGCATGGAATGATAATGGGGCGTTGAAATCCGCCATGCAATAGATGTGTGTATGGAATGATAATGGGGCATTGAAATCCGCCATGCAATAGATGTGTGCATAGAACCTGGACCCCGCGTTCTGCCATATCAGAGCGAGCCGGAGAGCATGGGATCTCGACCGGGCGTTCTGCCATATCAGAGCGAGCCGGAGAGCATGAGATCTCGACCGGGCGTTTTGCCATATCGAGACGAGTCCCCGCAAGTGAACTTGTGCACTAGACCTCGACCGGGCATTCTGTCAAATCGGTACGAGTCGGAGAGTATGGGACCTCGACCGGGCGTTCTGCCATATCGAGACGAGTCCATATTGCTAGGCTGCGACCTCGACCGGGCGTTCTGCCAAATCGGTACGAGTCGGAGAGTA
The DNA here is from genome assembly GCA_963682095.1 of Potentilla sterilis. Lineage (NCBI taxonomy): Eukaryota > Viridiplantae > Streptophyta > Magnoliopsida > Rosales > Rosaceae > Potentilla > Potentilla sterilis. Next base: position 45,891,882 of record OY821762.1, on the reverse strand, counting down.
TGGGACCTCGACCGGGCGTTCTGCCATATCGAAACGAGTCCATATTGCTAGGCTGCGACCTCGACCGGGCGTTCTGCCAAATCGGTACGAGTCGGAGAGTATGGGACCTCGACCGGGCGTTCTGCCATATCGAGACGAGTCCATATTGCTAGGCTGCGGGGAGGTGGCCCCGGTGTTGCGGTTTGCGGAGGCACCGGTCAACACTTGCTAGTTATTCTCAGCTTGTGTTTGAATAAGCGTTGAGGAAATGGGGTGGCGTTGAGGTGACAAGTCTCGCCGTAGAGCCCCATATTGACCGCAGTTCAGTGCGATGCAGGGTTTTTATCCTGCTGGATAAGAGTACATGGGTTAGATGTAAACTCACCCGGGTGTATAAAGCCCATGCCGGTCGAATGTTCTCATAATCGGGGTCATGCCATGGAACCGGGCGGATCTCGACCGGGCGTTCTGCTATATCGCGACGAGTCCCCCAGTGAGATGCCATGGGGCCGGGTGGATCTCGTTCCCGGAAAAATGTTCTCGAGCCGGTTGAATGATCATAACCGGTGAGATGGTCTCGAGCCGGTTGAATGTTACCTAACCGGTGAGATGCTATGCAGCCGGTTGAATGATACCTAACCGTGAACTGCCATGGTACCAGATGGATGGCTCATACCCGGAACAATGCTCTCGAAGCGGTTGAAAAACTCATAACCGGTGAGAGGTCTTGAAGCCGGTTGAAAGATCATAACCGGTGACTTGCGGTGAAGATGCCATGCAGCCGGTTGAATTATCATAACCGTGAACTGCCATGGTACCATAGAGCCTGGGGAAGTGGGGGGGGGGGGGGGGGGGGGGGGGGCGGCCTGACGCCTCAGTTCCCGCTCCTAACTCCCTTACTTGTCGCCAGCAGGCGGGACAAGTGGCTGACATGCATTTAAGGAGGAAGTCCATCAGTCCCGTCCGTTATGATGGCGCGGGCAGTTTACTGATGCTCGGACACGTGCTCGTAGGGAGTGGTCTGAGATGGAGGGTCTGGATTCGCGGGCGTTTGAGTTGCTCTGATTGCGTGTTTTGGGGGTATTACAAACGCCTAGGGCACCGGACCTCTCTATAAAAAGGTCTCCTCTGCCTTCTTAAGTTCTGTTTTGCTCCTTGCTCAGAGAGACTAAGAGAAAGAGAGAAATCCGGCGAAAGCTCTGTGGAGGTGCCCCGCGACATCTGTTGCCTCTTGCTCTTTTACTCTTTTCCTACCATTGCTCGCTGCTTTCGCAGGGCGGACTTTCCTCGGTTGAGCATACTAATCGGTAAGTTCTTGCTTTCTTTGCCTGGTGTTGTTCTTGCTTTCTTTTCGGTGTTTTTGGGGCGGGGGGAGGGGATCTCTGTCGCCGACTGAGTTTTTTTAAGCGGAGCGTCTGCGGTAAACTTGGGGAGGGGCCGCAGAGGGCGCTGTTCTAGCCTGTTGCTGACCAGCGCTAGGGTTTTGTTTTTTTCTTCCCCTTAGGTTAAAAATGTCTTCTGCAAGTTCTGATGGGGCTTCCGAATCGGCCGTCAGGCGTTCTGTCGTGGACAATGAAGAGAGACTGGAGGACTGGCTCGGTTCGGAATCCCCGGTGTCTGAAGCCGCTGACCGCTCCTGGAGCGGGGCTTCGTCTTCCGGGTCCTCAGGATCTGAGGAAATACCGCACGGGGTGCGCCTTGCTGGTGCTCCGCGCGTGAGCTACACCATCAAGAGAGGGAAAGGTGCCGTGGTGTGCGATGAGCCGGAGGGTAACATGAACTCCGGAGAGATTGCTGCGTTCCGGGAGGCGTGGAGTATCCCGGATGAGGTGGCACTACGGCCACTGAATCCCGGAGAGTCAGCTTGTAACCCAGAGGCAGGTTGGGTTGCCGTGCATGCAGACCAGTTTCGCCACGGGTTCTCGCTCACGCTGCCAGACTTCGTGCAGTACATGCTCAGTGCACTGCAAGTATCTCCCGCGCAGCTTCCAGGGCTTCAGTGGAGGCGACTGCTGAGCCTCGGCTGTCTGTACGAGTTGTCTGGGATGAGTATGCCAACTGTAAATGAATTCCGGGCACTGTACAGGTTATCATACTCGAAGAAGCGAGGGTCCCGGGGTTGTCTGTCCTTCAGCGCCCGGTGCTTTCAACCTATCATTACCAATATGCCTTCTTGGGTGTATAACAACTAGAGGAAGAAGGTAGTGATGGCGGGCGGGAAGTGGCAGAAGAGGAGTAAGATGTACCGGGTTCCTGGTGCCTTCCAACCCCTTAGGGATCAATCGTTCGAGCTGTCCGAGTTGGAGCAGGAGAGGATCACGACCATACTCGGATGTTGGGACGATCTGGAACGGAGCTCTTACAACTTCATCCGGCGGGAAGTGTTGGAGTTTTGCTATCTCGGGCGAGATCCCGGTGCGTAGCAAGTCCCAACGGTGACACTTTTGCTAACTGTTTTAAATACTAACATTTTCTCGTCCTGCAGGTGCATCTTCCCGGGCGGTCATCAAACCCGAAACCACCCTATCCATGGACTGTGAAGACCTTCTCGCGAAGCTGAAGGAGAAATGCGAGGCCGTTTTGCGGACCTCGGTGGACGAGGAGTCCGGTCGGCTTACGGTTCACCCCGAATCGAGGGCCATGGATGTTGAGGACGAGGGCTACGTCTTGAGGCGTGTGAAGAGCCATCCTGCTGTGCCCAGGCGGGACCCGGTAAGGGCAAGACTACCGGGGGGCCACTAAAGATTCCCGGTGGAGTGAGCCGGATCCCGTACCGGCCGGGGTCAGTCTTGCTCATCACCCGGGTCACCCGATTAGGCTCGCAATCTTCTTTGCCTGACGGCCAGGGTGAGAAGCGGCGGAGGATCATGGACGTTCCTCCCTCCACGCTGGTGACATTGACCGGTGGGTCGTCCGGTGAGAATCTGGCCAAACAACTCAAGGTAACCAGCGGTGCATCGAGTTCCGTTGGGGAGAAGGCTGCCGCTGCCCAGCAGAATAGCCCTGTGCCTGCGGAGGTACAGAGGGGAAGCCCGGAGAGTGCACTCGCCCGGCAGCTGGCGGCAGACTTGGCCGGCCTTGGACTAGGCAGGTCTGAGGTCACCGGAGCCTTGGCGGGCAGTAAGCGCCAAAAGTTCAAGGAGTCGGTTCTACAGGTAAGAATTGACGGGTGCCATTGTACCGCTCGTAACTCATTTCCTTTGTTTCTTGCTTAATCGGCTCTCTGTTGTTATGCAGCTGCTGTACAATCTGTACCAGCCTGATCCGAGCGAGGAGCTGAAGAGGCAGGTGACCGAGCTGACAGAAGCCCGAGAGCGGCTGGAAGCAGAGAGGTCCCGGCTGGAGCGGGAGAAGGCCAGATTGGAGGAGAGGGCCAAGAAGCAGGTGGCCAAGCTGGAGGAGCAGGTCTGGAGTCTGGAGAAGGAGAAGGAGCTGGCTGAGGAGGAGAAGGCCGAACTAGAGGCTAGGGTGGACGAGCTCCAGGTGGGAGCTGCTGCTGTGCGCGCTGCCTCTGCCGCTGCGGCCGGGGAAGAGGACCCGGAACTGTATGAGCGGGTTGTTCTCAAATACCATGAGAGCGATCAGTTCCTTCAGTTCCTGGAGAAGGCCAGGGAATCGGGCATCGCGGATGCGTACACGGAATGGGAGCAGAAGGGGTACCTGGATACTTCCCGGATGTCGAAGGCCGCTGATGAGGATATCCATTAGCAGTCGGATATCCATGAGCAGTCGGCGGAAGAGCAACCGGAAGGGGAGGGAGGACCTCAAATTGCTGAAGGCGCGGCTGCTTCATCCGGAGAGGCTGGCGGATTGCCCGCTGAGGCGGGAGGCGTAGCTCCTTAGGATTTTGCCCTTGCTCTTTTTGTAAACTTACCAGAACGGCTTCTGCTTGCGTTATCCTTTGACTGAATATACTTGAATTGATGGAACCGGTGGAATTTTTCTTGAAAGTAGTTTGCATATACATCTTGCTGTTACAGCGGTTGAACCGGTGATATGCCAAACTAACCGCTTGGAGGCTTGGCGAGGCTACCAGCCCCGGTCTTGCTCCCGGTCGGGATCTGCTCTCCTTTCCCCAATATACCGTTGGAGCTGGCTGTTACTAATCAAACCTTCCACCGCTGTCTTGAGAGCGCAGCACTGGCTCTTTCGATGAGTAGCCTCATCATGATAGGAGTAGTACTTGCCCGTTTGCGCCGTGGTAAGCTTACCCTTCGGGTACCTTCTCCTGGGCGGTGGGGGAATGATGTTCCCGTTCTCGAGCAAAATGTCCTCGTATGAAGAGGTGAGAGCGGTGAAGACCTCTTGACCGGCCGGTTGTGCTGGCATGATTTCCAGGGGGCGTTCTTACCGGTACTGCGCCGGCTTGTGCTCGCCCTGGGGTTTATCATGATAGGGCCTTTGCTGCCGTTGCCCCCAATTTCTGCTGGGCCGGCTCGGCCGAGCGGCTCGGTTCTCGGTCCGCTGGCTGGTCTTGTCTTCTTGGCGGGGTGGGGGGTGCTCTTCCCGGGGGTGGTCTTCCTGCTGCTCTTCCCGCTTCCGCTTCAGCAGGTGCTGCCCGTACGTCTCGTGATCGGCCTGGGCGTGCCGGATGGCCATTGCCATCAAATCGTCATACCCCTGCGGGAGTTCTACCCGTACGGCGTAGGAAAATTTTCCCGGGCGGAGCCCTTGGTTGAACGCCATCTCAGCGATACCTTTGTCAAGGTTCCGAACCCCGGCTGTCGCCGTCTGCCAACGGTTGACGAAAGTCCTCAATTCCTCGTCGGGCGCTTGCATGCAGTTAAAAAGGATGGTCGATGTGCGGGCTCTCTCGACTCGGAGGATGAAGCGGCCTACAAACCGATCGGCCAGCTGTTCGAAGGCCTCGATTGAGTTTGCCGGAAGCTCATAGAACCAGCTGAGCGCCTCTCCAGACAGAGTTTCCTGGAAAATATTGCAGCATACTGCATCGGAGTAGCCCTTACGATTAGTTGCATCTCATCGATTTGAAACTATTATCTGTTGAAGGTCAGGCAAAAAAATGTCATTTAGACAGTCCAATTACCATTTCTAAGCGTTTAGAGGTTTGACTCACCCGGTTGACCGTTCCGATCGAGCCTTTAACGTTGTCAGCTGAAGTTGGATATCTGACGGTTGAAATAGATTTTCTAAACTTTTACATTCAAAATCAGAACATATGCACTAATGTTCCTTAACTTGTTTACTAAGTGTTTAAGTGAATGTATAGTTTCAAATAGTTACTATACGTACACTCTTCAAATGCAAATATGTCGTCAAATAAGATATGACCGAAATAATGAAATACGTCTACGGTTGAAAAATGACAAGATTCCGATAAAATCCGTGTGCTGAAATAATAAAATAACTCAAAACCCGGTTTACTGCAGATTTGGCGTCCGGCGTCCGAATGATGATTGTGATACCATTCCGGAAAGGGAACGACGCCAGGAATCAAACTCGTCACTTTGCCACGACGTGTGGGCATTTTCGGGCTTTCGAGTTAGTTTAGGGCCTCAAAACGGCAGTTTAGTATGTTTTCATAGAATAACCGACGAAACATTGTAAATCGTCGGCTATTCTCTAAGTTTAGCCGACGAAAATTAGATTTCGTCGGCTAAACTCTTGTGATCCGCGCCTTTTTATTGTCCGCCGTTGGATGGCTCAGATCCGACGATGTTCATAGAATAGCCGACGAAATATTGTAAATCGTCGGTTATTCTCTAAGTTTAGCCGACGAAAATTATATTTCGTCGGCTAAACTCTTGCGATCCGCGCCTTTTTATTGTCCGCCGTTGGATGGCTCAGATCCAACGGCTGTTGAATTTCCAAAGTATAGCCGACGAAATATATTATATCGTCGGCTATTCTCTAAGTATAGCCGACGAAATATATTAAATCGTCGGCTATTCTCCTTCTAAATCTTTTAAATCGCTTCCTCCCGTCTTTTTTCTCTCCTCCTTCCCCCCCCTCCTCCGGCCTCCTCCTCCTCCTCCGGCCTCCTCCTTCTCCTCCTCCTCCTCCTTCCCCTCCTCCTCCTCCTCCGGCCTCTTTCTCCTCCTTCCCCTCCTCCTCCTTCTCCTCCTCCTCCGGCCTCCTCCTCCTCCTCCTTCCCCTCCTCCTCCGGCCTCCTCCTCCAGCCTTCTCCTCCTCCTCCTTCTCCTCCTCCGATCCGGTATTTTTTTTTGCCCAAAATGCAGTTATAGCAGACGAAATTGACATTATTCCGTCGGCTATAACTTTAAAATATTAATATATTCCGACGAAATAGCCGACGAAATAGCCCAAATCGTCGGCTATACTTCAGAACAAATAGCCGACGACACTAAATTTCGTCGGCTGTAACTTTAAAATATTAATATATTCCGACGAAATCGTCGGCCATACTCGAAAATAGCCGACGAATTTCGTCGGATATTTGACCAAGCTTTGGTCGACGAAATCATTTTCGTTGGCCATAATTCGTCGGCCAAGGTTGGAATGGCCGACGATGTCGTTTTTTTCGTCGGCCATTACTTTTACCAACGGGTTTTTACCGACGAATTATAGCCGACGAAATTTTCGTCGGTAGAAGGAATAGCCGACGAAAATTTGGAATAGCCGACGAAAAAAATTTCATCGGCTATTCTGTCAAAGCTGGTAGTGAGCCCCTCTGTGGCTACTGTCAACAATATGTAATCGTAGATTTTAATTTCTACCTGCAATGTAACAAAAAAGAAGAAGATGAAGTTCATGTAATTGATTCAAATATATATCATCAATAATTGATGGCCACTTAACCCACTTTGCAAGAAGTAATTCCTAGCATACATTAATCATTGCAGAATCGCACAACTCATACTGTCAATGCAATGTGAGAGCGAATAGCAATGAGTGAGAGCGAATAGCAATGAGTGAGAGCGAATAGCAATGAGAGAATTCGGATTTGCTTTTTTAAAGGGAAATGGAAGGAAGGGTTTTCTGTGATTTTTTGTTTTGTTCTCTTTAGGTTGAGTATAATGTCAGTAAATTTTATAGGTTACCCTAAGAATTGATTCAGTAAAAAAAAAAGTATTTTGAATGTAGGTTTAGCATGAAGGAAAATTTATGAACTCATTTGTACATGAATTTATTTTGAACCTCATATTTGTGAGAAACATGTGATTTTATATGAAATGTTGAAGGAAACCAATGAATATTAGTTAAGAATGGTATATTGGTGATAAATTGGATAAATTAACAATTGGTAATAGGACGGGTAAGTGAAAATATTATTTTCTACAACTTTGTGTAAAAGGGTTTTCTCATCACAGATCAAAGATTAGAATATATTTGTATCACTTAGCTAGAAATAAGTTTAAACAGGACATTTAATAATACAGCAAATTCGTATTGAATAAGATTGGATTTTTAAGGGAATTCATAATCATTTTGTGTAATGGTTATAATATTGATAGTTTTGGAACTTTGGTTTTTACAATATTTGATTGTTGATCCTGATGTGCTAAAAATAGAGTGGCGTGAAAGGGAGATAGGTTACTTATGTCATTTAAGGAGCATTAGAGGTAGAAAGTTATTACAGTGTGGTTTGATAGTTGACTTTTCTCTGTGGAACTGAAGTAGTTTTGTCAGGTCAGTTGTTAAGTGTAATTTGATAAATGTGATGGTAATTGATTTGTTGGCTTGGTTATTCACTGTTAATAAGTAGAATAAATATGTGAATTTTGAGTTTTTCTGTAATTAAGGGTGGAAGGACAGGAAGGTATGGTGACTTACTATGCTTTTTTTGGGGTTTTTATCTGAAGTTTCAAGCTCATGACTATTTGTGTTGCAATATGTCTATTTTAAAAAAAAATATATTAATGTGATGTGTTGTTTTTTAAAGTTCTAGAAAATTTAGTGCTGAGTGTATTTTTTTACTGTATCTCTTATTAATGAATGCTTTAGACTGTTTTGTTTTAGTTCTTTCTCTTACTTGGTATATTATCATATTCATGTTTTTTTCAGGGTTTGTTTTTAATATATATTTTTTAGATAGTAGTTTTAATTAGAGCATTGTAGTTTGTGTAGGGTTTGGAACAAGCAGTATCTAATACATATTCATGCGTGTTGCTTGCTGATTTCCTTTCTTAGTGATTTATGTGTTTTGTGGGATTTGGGTATCAATTGAAGGGTGGTATTTGGTTTGTTCTGTCCGGTTTTTATTGAAAGATCTGCTTGAATTTGTGTGCAAGGTGATAAGTGATATTAGAATTTTGTGGTGTAGGAGCTTGCGATTGTAGGAAAAATAGAAGAGGGCGATGGTTTTTGTGTTTGTTTGTGCTTAAGGGAGGAAGGAAGAACATATGAGTGTGGCCAATTATCATGTTATGTTGTAGTCTTTATGTAAAGTGACAAGGAATTTAGTATTATTATTATTTTTTTTATTTGAGTTGTTTGAGTCTGTGGTAAATGGTGTATGTCGTGATATCAATGTGAATTGTTTATTCTTTGGCTTTGTTATGCTTTAGTGGTAATGGAATGAACAATATATATATATTTTTTTTTCAATTTGTTTTTAGTTCTTGAACATGTATGATTTTTACTGTAGTTGCTTTGTTTTCATTGGTTTTTGCAGATTTCATGCAGTTTATTTATCGGTTGGGTTTCCTCTTGCTGTCTGTCACTCTGTTATTTTGCATTCTGTTGCCTTTGGTTGTGTATACAGGTTATTAATTATTTTTTCTGGTTATTTTATCTTATTTTCTTTTATTTAATATATGTTAGAACATGGTTTCGCTTATTTAATTGTTTGTTTGTTTGTTTTTGTCAGGGGCTTTTTCTTTTTTCTGTGAGAGTGTGTCTTTTGTTGCTGGTGAGTGGTTTTTGGGTTTTATTTTCCTCTTGGTTTGATTTGTTACCTCGGATGAATATGAAATTGTTATATGTGTCTTGATGTTTAACAAGTTGTTGTACCTATTTGTAAATTTATGTGGTTGTATATACAAGTTATTGATTGTTTTTTATCTGCTTAATTTATCTTATTTTCTTTTATTTAACATATGTGAAAGCAGATTTTCACTTATTTTGTTGTTTTTTTGTTTGTTTTTGTTAGGGGCTTTTCCTTTTTTCTCTGCGAGTGTGTCTCCTGTTTCTGGTGAGTGGTTTTTTGGTTTTATTTTCCTTCTGTTTTGATCTGTTACCTCGGATCAATCTGAAATTGTTCTACATGTATAAATGTTTAACAAGTTATTGTACTTTTTTGTAAATTTAATAGGTAAACTGTATGATATACCTTTCATAGCAATTAATATGGAACAAGATGGAAAAAAAAACTGCTAATACAGTTTATTTTTAGTGGGGAGGATTAATATGTGGTTATATTATTAGTATATTGACATATACTGATGTTGAACCTTCGAGAGGCAGGTAGCTTTTCCGATGATGTTAAATCTGGCATTAGAAAAGTATAACGTATTAATGAACAATTTATAGGTATTTTGATCTGTGGTAATCAAATACACGTGTATTCTATGAGGGAACATGGGAACATAATTAGATATAGGAGTTGCATAAATACGCAGAGCTCGATGGTAAGAATGGTTTAAGAAAAACTAGATCAACCAAAAAATGTACTACCTGATTATCATAAAGGATGATTTTGTCTGTTTTAATGTAGTTCTTATAGAGTTATTTTGCTTTAGTAACCTAATCAGCAATTTATTGACACTGTATTTTTAATTTTTTATGTATATTTTGGTTAGTTAACGTGTAGTGGAATGGTGGTTTTTTATTTTTTTATTTTTTTTATTATTTTTTTTATTTCTGCATTATGTACAGCATGTATGGCACCTGAGAAAAAACCATCAGCGAGGATGATGTATTTTCAAGAGAACCTGTTTGGAGATGGACAAATTCATTCAGTGGGAACTGATATGGCAGCGGCTGCCGAGATTGTACAAAGTGATAGCCATGTTATTTTAGGTACTGATTGTTCTATGTTTTCATTTTGTTATTTTTCATTACTGAGAGTTTTTGTAGTTAGTCAAATTCTGTTTTTCCTTTTTTGGGTAATGTCTTAATTTTTAGTTGTTTTGTAATATTTTTTTTATTAAGCATACACTGTAGACTCTGTTTTTTGTGTTTTATGTTTGTGTTTATACATATTCTGTGATTTGCTGTAGATAATGTTTTTACATAGTTTATGGTTTTTAAATAATATTTGTTTTGATATGGGTGTACTATAATTGTTGGTTTTTGTTCGTAATCTGTTGGCTGGAATTTATCAAAACGCTATGTACAATATTAGCTGTCTAAATTGATTATTTATGCTGGTTTTTGGAGAAGTGTGTTATAATTTTTGGTTTTTTCTCATGTCAAGATACAAAATGAATGGGTTATTAATGTTGATAATGTAGTTGATTTTGGTTATTGATTGATATGTATAATGGTTGTGTTTTTTGGAATAGTCGATATTAGTCGTGTTGACATTTGTAGGCAGTAGAGTTGTATATGGAGTCTTTTGTTGAAAGCAGCAAGCAAGATTGGTCCTGTTTATGACCTTCTTCAATGCATTAGATATAAGTGGCTTATTGTTGGTTCAGAAAATAATATGAACTTGATTTTGGTTATTGATTGACATGTATAATGGTTGTGTTTTTTGGAATAGTCGATATTAGTCGTGTTGACATTTGTAGGCAGTAGAGTTGTATATGGAGTCTTTTGTTGAAAGCAGCAAGCAAGATTGGTCCTGTTTATGACCTCCTTCAATGCATTAGATATAAGTGGCTTATTGTTGGTTCATAAAATAATATGAACTGTGTTGTTATTGATAATCTAATATAGAATATTAACAGATTAATGTGTTAAAGTGGTGGTGCCGAAATAACTGTAGAGCCCCCTGATTCTCTAGATAGAACAATTGTATAATATTGTAGAGCCCCTTGATTCTCTAGATAGAACAATTGTATAATATTATGGTCTTTTTTGTCGAGTTCGTTAATGATGTTTCTAGAATTTTAAGTATTGTTTTTTTGTTGTTGTGATGTATCAGATAAGGAGAGAAAAAAGAGAAAAATAGAGGGATCTCCAGTGCACATAAGAGGTGGTGCCGAAATAACTGTAGAGCCCCCTGATTCTCTATTCAACAAAGGCTTAACAGGTCTAATAATCACTTTTATTTACTTCTATTAGTTTTGTTGTGGTTTTGTTGCATTGTCATTATTGTGGTCTTTGTTCATTGCTGTAAAACTATGTTAATTTTAATAATTTTGTTACAATGTCTTTATATTTAATAGAATTTAAGGAGTTGGAAATTTAAGGTGTGCTTTGATATAGTTGGCTGTTAATTATGTCTTTAAAATTTTTAATATTGGTCTTTTGTTGTTACGATTACGTATAAGATATCAGCAGTAGAGAGACAGCGACAGAGTTATGTTCGATTCATACTAGGGCCGTTACTGGGATGACCGTAGGTGCTTCTACATTTCAATCGAGTCAGGGTTTAACTGGTACGATAATTATTTAGTTGGAGATCATTGCTTAATTAATATTTTTGTTTTTAAATAGTTTTTTTTTATTAGCTTTGGTTTGTTCTGTTGTTTAGGCATGGGTAGAGTTAAAATTTTTATCTGCAGTATTTTGTTAAAGTAAGAACTGTTAATAAAAAATGTGAGTAGGTGTTATTAAATGAACGCATTGTATGTGTGTGGTTAGTATTCATAGATGTTCAACTTTTTTAATATTATGTTCAGGGAATGTATATGTTGCGTTAAGAAAATAGATACGAAATCATATCGGAGAAAACACTTTTCAATACAGGAATCGATATCTAATGAATTCAACGGTTCTAGCATAATCATAATAGAAAAGGAAATGAACAAAAAGAGTAAACGGCATCATGATGTGTGTGATCCTAATCGCATCACAAAAAAGGGGGATATGGCGAAATTGGTAGACGCTACGGACTTAATTGGATTGAGCCTTCGTATGGAAACCTACCAAGTGATAAAAAAAAGATCAATATCATTATATTGTTATTGTTATTGTTATTTGGTAACAATAATTTCCTATTTGTTTTTTATATTGTGTTGGCGTTAATTCTGGTATGTGTGGATGGATTAATGCTGATAGAAGTTATTAATATTGTATGTGATATTTTTAATACAGCTTAATTGTTGTGTTATTGGCATGATTTAATATGTGATATGTATTTATTGGGATACCGATAAATAACCTATATGAAGTTTCTGTTGACCAGTTGTAGGTTGCTAATTTGTTGTACTTTTTGTGCAGCATCAATTACATCTAAGGGAAAACAATCAGCGAGATTGAAGTTTTTTCAAGCAAATGTGTTTGGCAGTCAAAATGTTCAATCGGTACTCACTGGAGGGATAGCAGTTGTAGAAAACATGCATATTGATAATGTGATTCTTACAAGTAATGGTGATTATGTGTTTTTGTTTTATTATATTTTGGTTGTTAATGTGTTTGTGTTTTGTTGGATCTGTTTGGTTTTGATAATGTATTTGTATTTATTCTGGTATGTGTGGATGGATTAATATTGAATAAAGATATTGTTGATATATGTGATCTTTTTAATACTGCTTAGTTGGTGTGGTGTTGGTGTATCAGATAGCAGTAGTGAGCAGAGAAGGACAGAGGGATCTTCAGATCGTGCAAGCAATAATACCGGAATGATTGAAAATGCTCTTGCTGATCAAGTTGTCGAGGGTTCAACAGGTGTGATGACTATTATTTAAAGCAGTACTAATTAATGGGTGTTTTTTTATTAATATTGATTTGATAAGATATTTGTTAGCAGCTTTGGATCTGTTTGGTTTTGATAATGTGTTTGTATTTATTCTGGTATGTGTGGATGGATTAATATTGAATAAAGTTATTGTTGATATATGTGATCTTTTTAATACTGCTTAGTTGGTGTGGTTTTGTTGTATCAGATAGCAGCAGTGAGCAGAAAAGGACAGAGGGATCTTCAGATCGCGAAAGCAATGATACTAGAATGATCGAAAATGCTCTTGCTGATCAAGTTGTCGAGGGTTCAACAGGTGATGACTATTTCTCAGAGCAATACTAATTAATCAGTGTTTTTTATTAATATTGACTTAATAAGATATTTGTTAGCAGTTTAGTACGTGGTAGATATTGTCCATTTTTGCCGTTATATGTTGTAGTTACATTTTTATAGTTTTATTTTTGTTGTTATATTCATCAGTTTATTATTTGAATTGATTGTCTACCTTTTTTTTTAATTTTTTTTTTATCAATTTGTCTTCTACAGCTGGTGATGCTGTTTGTTCGAATTTAAATGGGCAGGCATTGTATCAAAAAAATAGAAAAGGTTATACGCTGTTAATGTCATCATAATTATTAATTTAGTGTTATATTTTAAGTGTATCTTATGTATGATATTGTATTTATGCAGATGGTACAGTTGAGTATAGTGACGATGGAGATGATTTGTATCAGTGTAATTATTGTGATGCTAATTTTTGGTATGGTGAGACTCTTAAACGAAAATCCAAAAGGGCTCCCATTGTTTATACTGAGTGCTGTCAAAAAGGACGTGTTAAGTGTGAGCGATTAAGACCAACTCCTGACTTGCTTGAATATCTTTTAAATCCTGTTAATGGTCGAGACAGTTTGTTGTTTAGGGACAATATTCGTGTTTATAACTCAATGTTTGCTTATACTTCAATGGGTGCTAAAATTGATTATACTATAAATAATGGATCTGCCCCTTATGTGTTCAAAATTTGTGGACAAGTTCATCACTTAATAGGTTCAATGTTTCCGTCAGATGGTGAAACTCCTAAATATGCTCAGTTATACATTTATGATACACAAAATGAGGTCAGGAATCGAATGAATATAGTTGCTGGTTCGTCTGCTTTAAAAATTAAACCAGATATTGTTGCTTCTCTTATTCAAATGTTTGATCAATTAAGTGACTTATCTAAGACATATCAAGCTATACGAGATAGATTTGAATCAAGCGCTATACCTTCATTAAACATGACAATTATTGCTCCAGAGTCTTCATCTTCATCTTCTAGAGATAGGCAATATGAATGTCCGAGTACTGATGAAATTGGAGGTCTTATTGTTGGTGATATTGGAGAATTTCATTCTAATAGAGATGTCGTAGTACAGTCTAATAATGGCCAGTTGCGTCGAATTTCAAAGATACATCCGAAGTACATGTCATTACAATACCCAATTTTATTTCCATACGGAGAAGATGGTTTCAATATAAATGTATTATTAGAACCCGTGCCTGTAAGAGAAGGATCAAAACCAGATTCTATGTCAATAAGAAGCCTTGTCACTTATTATCTTCATGATAGGAATAACCAAATGAGCACTTTACTAAAAGGTGGAAGATTATTCCAACAATATTTAGTCGATGCTTATCACTACCAGATACGGACGAATAGCCGACGAAAAAATTTTCGTCGGCCATTTTTTTTTTTCGTCGGCTATACCCTCTGCCGACGAAAATTTCGTCGGCCATAAGTCGTCGGTAATACGCCGTCGGTAATACCATTGGCCGACGAAAAAAAAAATTTCGTCGGCTATAGTTAAGTATGGCCGACGAGTCAAAAAATTCGTCGGGCAAAGGTGGGTAAAATAGCCGACGACTTTCGTCGGGTATTTTTGAGTATGGCCGACGAAATCCATTAAGTATGGCCGACGATTTACTAAAATTTCGTCGGCTATGGTGTTTTAACTATAGCCGACGATTTACCAAAATTTCGTCGGCTATGATGTTTTAACTATAGCCGACGATTTAATAAAATTTCGTCGGCTATGCTGTTTGAACTATAGCCGACGATTTAATAAAATTTCGTCGGCTATGGTGTTTTAACTATAGCCGACGATTTAATAAAAGTTCGTCGGCTATGGTATTTTAACTATAGCCGACGATTTAATAAAATTTCGTCGGCTATTTCCTCGAAATATATTACTATTTTATAGGTATTAATTAGTTATAGCCGACGAAATAAGGCACTTTTCGTCGGCTATACAAGTTATAGCCGACGAAAATTGGTAAAATTCGTCGGCTATACTTGTTATAGCCGACGAAATAATGCAAAAATCGTCGGCTATTCTTGCATTTGGAAAAAAAAAATTAAATTATTTTCTAAATTACCATTCCAAGCAAGCTGCAAATCACAAAAACAATTCATGCATTTGCACCAACAAGAAACACGTCTAAACACCATTTTTATTAAATTCGTTCCAATATACATAAAATATAATCCTAATTATCCCCTAAACTACTAAAGTCTAGGATATCATCTACAGCATCAGGCGCATCATCCTGCTGACCGAACTCGGGAGGTTGAGGCATTGGAGGCTCCACTAACTGCTGAAACGGGAGCGGGGGTGGACGACCTTCTTGTTGTGCCGCGAACATCTCATAAATCCACTGTTGCTGGCCGTCGTTGTTGTATTGCCGAATTCTGGCGCACTCAGCATTCCAACGGACCATATCCAACTGATACTGCTGGGACTGATATTGTCTGCGGCGCAGCTCCTCTACTGTCTGGGACGAGGTCGCCAATTCTGCGGCCAATCGCTGCACTTCCCCCCTCATATGTTGGGTCTGGCCGCCTCCCTTCTTTTGACCTCCCTTAGTGGTCTTCAGGAGCCCTTGTCCAGAACCTCCTAAACCCCGGCAGTAGTACTCGTTGGACTGGTGTGGGAAGGCTGCGTTGAACATCCTCGCCGCCGTTTGGATATTGGTGCGGTCGACCTGGCGCACGGCTTCCTCCAAATCTGCCTCTGAGATGTCCGGTTGTGTCTCCCGAACTATTTGCTGGAGCACCTCTTGTTCGGCCTGGGTCACCCGCTCCTAATTGGACGGGGAAAAAAAATTAATATTCTAACAAATGGATAGTTAAGTAAAATTAATAATTTAAATTTTAAAATCATAATGAACGACTTACGAGATCGTCTGTCGCTTGTGGATAAGCGATCTTGAACGTCTCCACGTAGGGGTTGCAATCAGGATGATCTCTTAGCGCCTCCTCCTGATATTGTGCAAACGGCCTTGAACCGCCGTGATGGAGGATTGTGTTACGGCGGCGGTTCTCCGAGTTTATCCGAGACCGTTCCTTCAAACAAATAATAAAATATTAGAAAAATGCATCAAAAAATATAACTGAAATAATTATAAAATATTTAAACTAATAATTAAAATTTTAATAAAATAAACATTTATAATGAGGTTTAATATTTACCATCATAGCCGGGTTGTCAAAGACTACGGTCCTCAACCAACGCCACTCGTACTCCCTGAACATGAACTCTCTGGGAGTACCCATACGACCACGGTTGCCGTACTCGTTATAGTGGGAACGGAGCTCGTTCTTCCACTCTTTGAACCTACGAAGAAAACAAAAGTGCATTAGAAATATTATTAATATCATAAAATATTTCTAATTATCAAATAAGACATTCCCAACGTACCTCGAGCTCTGTTGGGAGTCCGCCCAACCTCGCTTGTGTTCCGCAACCACAAAGTATGTCTGAAAGATAATATTTTATTAGTTTTATAATTATAAAAATACCGAAATTTTTTAAATATTACGATAACTAAATTAAATTTTTTTATTTACTCACCGACGCGGCGTTGTTCAACTCCATCTTGATTTCTTCGGGCACATCAGCCCACCGAGCCCACAACATAGGGACTCTGTCCCTAATGAGTGCACCCACGCAACCCGAGTAGTCGCGTTTCTTTTTCGCCCCAACCTCCTGATCAGGAGCTTCGTCAATCTGGATCCTCCCGCTCCGTTCAACCGTTCTCCTGAGCGTCTCAAAACTGATGACACCTCTGGTATTCCTCTGGGTTGAACTGCTAGCGCCTGTCCATATCACATAAACGACGATTGGTTAATAAAATTAAATATTAGTGCGTTAATTTTAATAAAATATTTAATTAATAAAATCGAATGTTACCTGAACCCGATGATTCGGTTGCCGTCGACTTTCCTTTTCTCCTCGCCGAAATCAGGAGGTCAGGGCTCTCCCATGGCTGCTGCTGGTATGCCTCCGCAGCACTCACGAACTGAGGCATATCAGGCCACTGGGGCCGACCCTGATAGTCGACCTCGGGTATCGCAGGAATGTTGTATGGGAGGAAGAGCTGGTTTGGGAGAGTAGGCCCCTCAGTCGAGTCACCAGCAGACTGAGTCGGACTTGGCATCGGCATCGGCTCCCGATGAACCTCAGGCATACGAACCTGAGGAACGTCGGCAGCTATCTCCTCGTGAAACAGCTGCCGACTAAACCTCGGCGCCACAGAGGGACCGACATTCGGAAGTGAAGTGCTCGACGGCCGCCCCGCCTGGAGAAGGGTCTGGTGCCGAGCACTCACACTCCGCCGCGGCTGGGCTGCATCCACACTCCTCCGCGGCTGGCTGGTGGTCCTCTCAGGCTGGCTAGCCGTCCTCTCGGAGTCTGGGGAACCCGCGGCATTTCCAGAACCGGCGGCATTTCCAGAACCTCTAGATCTAGAACGACGACCTCCGAACAACTGCCTAAATGCATCGGCCATCTAAAGCCAGACGCATTAATACATTAATTAATATTAAATTATATTATATTAAATAACAAATTCTAATTAATATAATACCCAATAATACTAACATATTTTAATATTTACCGATTTATATAATAACCAATTTATACATATAAATTATACAATTACACCTAAATTATATACAATTAAAATAAATTTTACAAAAATTACCTAAATTAACATAAAAACCTAAAAACTGCATACATTAACATAAAAACCTAAATTATAACTAAATTAACATAAATACATAAATTATACCTAAATTAACATAAATACATAAATTCTACCTAAATTAACATAAATA
This sequence comes from Potentilla sterilis, assembly GCA_963682095.1. NCBI lineage: Eukaryota > Viridiplantae > Streptophyta > Magnoliopsida > Rosales > Rosaceae > Potentilla > Potentilla sterilis. The sequence goes on along the minus strand of OY821762.1, from coordinate 45,874,033 downwards.
CATAAATTATAACTAAATTAACATAAATACATAAATTATATCTAAATTAATATAAAAACATAAATTATACCTAAATTAACATAAATACATAAATTAACATAAATACATAAATTATACACAAATTAACATATAAATACATAAATTATACCTAAATTAACATAAATTAACATAAATTAACATAAATACATAAATTATACACAAATTAACATATAAATACATAAATTATACCTAAATTAACAATTATATCTAAATTAACAATTATATATAATTTATTAACCATAATTTAATTTATTAATAATTAAATAACAAAAAAAAAAAAAAAAGGGGGCCGGCCGGTACCGAATCGGGGAGGAGGAGGAGGGGGAGGCGGCCGGAACAGAGAGGAGGAGGAGGAGGGTGGCCGGGGCTGCCGGAACAGGGAGGAGGAGGAGGAGGAGGGGCGGCGGATCGAACCAAGGAGGAGGAGGAGGAGTCGCCGGGCTGCCGAACCAAGGAGGAGGAGGAGGAGGCGCCGGGCTGCCGGAATAGGGAGGAGGATCGACGGATGAAGGAGGGCCGGATTCGAGGAGGATAGGGAAAATCGGGCAAATGGAGGCTAGGGTTCGGCTGCATTTTACTTATACCCGATAGTATAGCCGACGAAATCGCTTTATTTCGTCGGCCATGATATAGTATAGCCGACGAAATAAAGCAATTTCGTCGGCCATGGTATAGTATAGCCGACGAATACAGTCATTTCGTCGGGCATACTATGTCATAGCCGACGAAATCATTTTCGTCGGCCATGGTATGGCATAGCCGACGAAATTACATAATTCGTCGGCTATAGTCTTCGTCCCTCAGAATCCGTCTGATCTCCCCCATCCAACGGTGGATAATGGGAAGGCGCGGATCACCAGATTTTAGCCGACGAAATATAACTTCGTCGGCTATACTATTGGTCAAACTACAAAGTCAAACCTCTAAACGCTGTAAAACGGAAATTGGGCCGTCTAAATGACGTTTTTTGGCCTGACCTTCAACAGAGAATAGTTTCAGATCGATGCGACGCATCTAATCGTATAAAAATTTCCCCCAAAATATTTACCGACCGTCAGGCTACCCATAGGAAAACGGGAGTGAAAAACAGCAAACCGCAACATTCGGGACACAGATTTTGTCGGAATCTTCCCATTTTTCAACCGTAGCCGTATTTCAATATTTCGGTCATGTCTTATTTCACGACACATTTGCATTTGAAGGGTCTACGTATAGTAGGTATTTGAAACTATACATTCAATTAAACACTTAGTAAACAAGTTAAGGAACATTAGTGCATATATTCCGATTTTGAATCTCAAAGTTTGGAAAATCTATTTCAACCGTCAGATATCACCATTAAGATGAAATACATGTATGAAAAAAAATCCAAGGTTATCGGACAACGTTAAAGGCTCGATCGGGTCGGTCAAACTGCAAAGTCAAACCTCTAAACGCTGTAAAACGGAAATTGGGCCGTCTAAATGACGTTTTTTGGCCTGACCTTCAACAGAGAATAGTTTCAGATCGATGCGACGCATCTAATCGTATAAAAATTTCCCCCAAAATATTTACCGCCCGTCAGGCTACCCATAGGAAAACGGGAGTAAAAAACAGCAAACCGCAACATTCGGCACACAGATTTTGTCGGAATCTTCCCATTTTTCAACCGTAGCCGTATTTCAATATTTCGGTCATGTCTTATTTCACGACACATTTGCATTTGAAGGGTCTACGTATAGTAGGTATTTGAAACTATACATTCACTTAAACACTTAGTAAACAAGTTAAGGAACATTAGTGCATATATTCCGATTTTGAATCTCAAAGTTTGGAAAATCTATTTCAACCGTCAGATATCACCGTTAAGATGAAATACATGTATGAAAAAAAATCCAAGGTTATCGGACAACGTTAAAGGCTCGATCGGGTCGGTCAAACTGCAAAGTCAAACCTCTAAACGCTGTAAAACGGAAATTGGGCCGTCTAAATGACGTTTTTTGGCCTGACCTTCAACAGAGAATAGTTTCAGATCGATGCGACGCATCTAATCGTATAAAAATTTCCCCCAAAATATTTACCGCCCGTCAGGCTACCCATAGGAAAACGGGAGTAAAAAACAGCAAACCGCAACATTCGGCACACAGATTTTGTCGGAATCTTCCCATTTTTCAACCGTAGCCGTATTTCAATATTTCGGTCATGTCTTATTTCACGACACATTTGCATTTGAAGGGTCTACGTATAGTAGGTATTTGAAACTATACATTCACTTAAACACTTAGTAAACAAGTTAAGGAACATTAGTGCATATATTCCGATTTTGAATCTCAAAGTTTGGAAAATCTATTCCAACCGTCAGATATCACCGTTAAGGTTAAATACATGTATGAAAAAAAATCCAACTACATCTGACAAAGTTGAAGGCTCGATCGGGACGGTCAAACCGCAAAGTCAAACCTCTAAACGCTTTAAAACGGAAATTGGCCCGTATAAATTACGTTTTTTTGCCTGACCTTCAACAGAGAATAGTTTCAGATCGATGCGACGCATCTAATCGTATAAAAATTTCCCCCAAAATATTTACCGACCGTCAGGCTACCCATAGGAAAACGGGAGTGAAAAACAGCAAACCGCAACATTCGGGACACAGATTTTGTCGGAATCTTCCCATTTTTCAACCGTAGCCGTATTTCAATATTTCGGTCATGTCTTATTTCACGACACATTTGCATTTGAAGGATGAAGCAATGGTTTGTCGATAGTGATAGAAAATGGAAACAGCTCTTTTTTTGTTTTTTTTTAATCATAGCCGACGAAATCAAACCTAGTATTCGTCGGCTATTGTTTTGTCGTTTTCTGTTAAAAACTTATGGCCGACGAAATATATAATGTTCGTCGGCCATTGTTCGTAATATTATTTTTTTTTTAAAAAACTTATGGCCGACGAAATAGTTAGTTTTCGTCGGCCATTGTTCGTAAAATATTTTTTTTAATAAATTATGGCCGACGAAATAATTAGTTTTCGTCGGCCATTGGTCGTAAAATATTTTTTTTAATACATTATGGCCGACGAAATATTGCATTTTTCGTCGGCCATTCTCTGAAAAAAAAAAACCTAAAAATCAGTGGTTTTACACCTCTCCTATTTCGATGTCCTGCTCACATATAACCAAAATTGAACATAAAAAATCAGAAACCCAACAGTCAACATATTTCAAATTTTTATTTAAGGGGTTTGGAACCCAGCCTAGCTGGGAGGCTCATCCCCACGCCCGGTCATTAGAAATGAGTTGATTACAAGTGAAAGGATTACATCATTTAAATTACTTAATCCGTCGGATTGTAATCGGAATCATCGGATGAGTCTTCTTCGGTTTCTGAATTGCTCGATAGGGGTAATCTATGTCTTTCCTCACCACTAGAGTCCTCGTTAGTTTCTTCAATTGGATCAACATCAACAAGCAGTGGCTCTTCACGTCGAATTCGCACCGGCGTGTCTAGACGAATAAAAGAGGAGTCAGGAATACCGTTTGAGTTGGGCTCTTGATACGCGGTGCCCCCTTCCTCGTTCTCTTCGGCCACTCCAAGTGTAGACGCCCGGTAAATGTTGCGATGGTGGATAGTGTTGACTACTTTCCACGGGTCACCCTTGGCGAGATCATCAAGATAAAACACTTGTTTCACCCATGTGGCTAAAACGAACGGGTCGTCCTCATACCATGATGTACTAGTGTTCACAGAACTTACGCCGTATTGATCGGTTTTCATGCTCTGCGGCCGTGTGTCAAACCATCTACACTTGAAAAGGTGCACTTTCATGCCTTCCCCGTAATGCAGTTCCACAACCGAATGGAGAACACCGTAATAGTCAACTCCACCATCCCCACCATGTGCCATAACCCCTGAATTTTGTGTTTTCAGTCTGAGGTCTCTGTCTTCACATCGAAATAACACACCATTCACCTTGCACGTCGCATAAACTTTTGAATAGACCGGCCTCCTCGCTAAAAGTCTGAGTTCGTGCGACCAATTTGGGTGATTATCATTTGCAATAAGGTCCATCTGCAACCATCAGAATCAACTATAAATATGAATAAATATACACAATAATATATGAACACGTATAGAATAGTGTTAAAGGTACGTACCCAGCGGCCGAAATACTCTGCGAATGTCTGGTTGTGGTAATCGCGATCACCTGCTACTCCTTCACAGCGTAGATGTATGTCCTTCCAAAACTGAACTTCTGGACAGTTGATTAGTACCCACCAATGTGCAATGGCTACCTCATAATCTTTCAACTTATAGGAAACTGGCATGTTTCCACCGAGTACAACATCGTCGGAGAGTATGGAAAGATTGAACTGTGAAGGTACATCTTCCGGTATGCTTTCCTGTAACGCTCCGAAATACAGCTTCATGTAGGTAACGCACTCGTGCGCAATATATGCTTCAGCTATACATCCTTCAGGTGCGGATCTGTTTTGGACAAAACCACCGTATTGTCCAAGTTGCCTATAAATCAAGTTTTTAAAGTGTTATGATAATACATTAACACTATATCACATATATTGATGAGGAAATTAACATAAGGTGTAAAATACGTACCTTTCCATCGGATACATCCAAGTGAAGTGCACAGGACCGGTAAGCAACAACTGCCGAGGAAGATGGATCATGAGGTGAGGCATGATGTCGAAAAAATTTGGAGGAAATATCATCTCAAATTTACACATGATATGAACGATGTCTTGTTGCATTTCCCAGAGGTCAGATTTTCTCACTTCCCGTGTGCATACCTTCTGGAAAAATCTTGCCAACGCTACTAACGGCTCCACAACGTGACGGGGAAGGAACGGTCGAATGAAAACAGGGAAGAGACGTTGTAGCAGGATATGATTGTCATGACTTTTCAACCCGTACAGATTGTTGCATTGTCTGTTGACACACTTGGCTATATTTCCAGCAAAGCCTGAAGGATACTTGGCCCGACTTATCCAATGCAAAATTTCTGATTTATGCTCAGGCTTGACGGTGTAAGGAGCTTGAGGCATTTTTCTCTTCCCTTGTTTCAACCATAGTGGTTTTCTGATATTCATGTTTTGCATATCAGTGCGAGCCTTAGGACCGTCTTTCGTCTTCCCCTCCAAGTTCAGCGTTGTGCCCACCACACTTTCAGAAACATTTTTTTCTATGTGCATAACGTCTAGGAAGTGTCGGATCAACAACTCACACCAGTACGGGAGTTCCCACAATATGCTCCTATGTGTCCAGAATTTGTACTCCTCAGGCCTTTCAGGTATTTCCGCTACAATATCAGGATGATTGCTGAGGGGCCCAAAATCGTACTCATTAAGTCTTGCTAAAATTTCTCTTCCTGTCCATCTTCTGGGAGCACGGCCGTGTTCTTCGGTTCCATCAAATGCGGCGGACTCGTAACGCCAGTGGTGATCCGCCGGAAGGAACACACGATGACCCATTCGGCATATCTTGTTGCAATGAGGGGTGCTCCCATAATCGGTGAGGCACTCTGGACAAGCCTTGTATCCCCTGACAACGCTGCCCGACAACATCCCATAAGCAGGAAAATCACTGATGGTACCAATAACCATGGCATGCATCTGGAACGTCTCCTGCTTGTACTTGTCAAAAGTGGGATGACCAACGTCCCACAATACCTTAAGCTCTTCAATCAATGATCTCATATACACATCGAGACATTTCCCTGGGTAACCAGGCCCCGAAATCAACAACGTCAACATATTATATTCCTTCTTCATGCACATCCACGGAGGAAGGTTGTAAGGTACCAAAACCACCGGCCATATACTGTATGAAAGACTCATGGTGCCGAAAGGGTTGAACCCGTCAGTTGAGAGCCCGAGCCTGACGTTTCTGACATCTGACGCAAAATAAGGAAACTCATTGTTTATATGCTTCCAAGCCGCTCCGTCAGAGATGTGTGTCATGATATCTGCGTCTCCCGCGTCCCGCTCACCGTGCCACCTCATAGCTTTTGCGGTGGTTGCTGACATGTACAACCGCTCAAGCCTATCTCTCAACGGAAAATACCGAAGCACTTTCACAGGTTTCCTATTGCCTGCTCCCGTCAACTTATATCGGTCAGACTGACATATCGGACATGCGTCAAGGCTAGCAAGGTCATTCCCTTCTGCATCTTTACCCCAGAAGAGAACGCAGTCAAATGCGCATGCATGGATCTTAATGTAGGAAGGCCCTAGATCTTTGAGGATACTTCGGACCTGACGGTGATTGGTAGGATTACGATGACCCTCCTCCAACAACGAAGAAGTGTACTGTAGATATTCATCTACTTGCCTGATAGTCGATTTTGTCTCGACTTTAATCCTCATTACCTCCATCACACTTTCAAGAACTGTCTTCTCAGAACTTGAACACACAGGGGTCTGTTGCAATGCAATCAGTTTGTTGTACTTGTCAAAGGCAGCAGTGTTGACAACTTGTGGGAACGGCTGCACCGGGTCCTGCATATATTGTTCCCCATGTACACCGCTTTCAAAAGGAAACACGTCGTTGACGAATGTCATTGTTGGATCGTTAGATGTACTACTACTGCCCGCCTCAAAATACTGCCCATGATCATGCGATCCATCTAATGATGGCTCACCGTGATATATCCAACGTGTGTACTTCGGCCAAAACCCATTGCTCTTTAGGTGCTCCCATACTGTCCTAATCGGAAATCGACACATATCACTGCGACACTTACATTTCTTGCACGGGCAATAATGGTACGGTCCTTTTGCATTTTCTTCGACGAACTGCATAAAATCCACAACTCCTGTAGTGTATCGTCGGTCATGCCTTGGAAGCGAAATCCAACTCTTATCTCGATCCATATATAGCCTGATAATAATATATATGTATAACTTTAATTAATAATAAATTAATTAACACATATATATTACAATATATATTATTATCAACATCAACTCATATATATATATACCATTAATTAACAACCATTATTTAAGTTCATTACACTATCAACAACCATTAATTAACATATTTATATATATTTTAACACTAATTAAAATAACATCAAATTAAAACACATAATTAAACTCTAACTGAAAATCAACTCAACTACAACTCAAAATCAACATATATACATACATTCTAACACTAAAACAACAAAAAAACAAAAAATCACTTACTATATCAAAATCACTAAAACTCAAAATCAACTCAATTAAAACTCAAAATCAACATATATACACATATACGTACCTATATATAGCTCCACAATGTAAGAGAGGACGGATTTCAATAATACCCACAGATTTTTCACTCTTTCTCCCGTTTTTTTTTGAAATGAGCAGCTTCTGTCCAGATCTGAAAATATAAAGACTTATAGCCGACGAAATTGCCCACTTCGTCGGCCATTCTTCCCAAAGTTATATAGCCGACGAAAACTTTAAATCGTCGGCCATTATAGAATTATAGCCGACGAATAAAGCTATTTCGTCGGCCATGATATAGTAAAGCCGACGAAATAAAGCAATTTCGTCGGCCATAGGTTTATAGCTGACGAACAACTTTAAATCGTCGGCCATTCTATGTGTATGGCCGACGAAATAATGAATCGTCGGCCATTCTATGTGTATGGCCGACGAAATTTTTTATTTGGCCGACGATTTTTAATTTTTACCGACGAACTAATTAATTTTCGTCGGCCATAAATGTAATATTTATTTTAAAAAAACTTATGGCCGACGAAATAATTAATTTTCGTCGGCCATTATTATTATAGCCGACGAAATGATGCATTGTTCGTCGGCTATTCTATGAAAAAAATAAAAAAATAATGATGATGTTAGTGACACTTCGGGTAGCATAAGTTCTCTTTCTCGTGCTTCGATGAAAGGAAAACAGAATGTCAAGCTCTCTGGAGTTTTTATCAAAACAGAATGATGATCAGAAGATGATCCAGGCTACTAAAATGTTCAAACCGAAAGATCCTTTTTTCGCAGTTATCTTGTAACCATTCGACTTCATTAACTACTTAATCCTCACCAGATAACAGTTAATGAAGTTGAATGGTTGCAAGATAACTGCGAAAAAAGGATCTTTCGGTATGACCAATTTAGTAGCCTGGATGACCTTCTGATCATCATTCTGTTTTGATAAAAGCTCCAGAAACCGTCAGATATTCTGTTTTCCTTTTATCGAAGCACGAGAAAGAGGACTTATGCTACCCGAACTGTCACTAACATCATCATTATTTTTTTAACACTAATTAAAATAACATCAAAACCGATTACTCTTTAGGATTAAAATAACATCAAAACATATATTAAAACTCAAAATCAACTCATGCAACTAAAACCCAAAATCAACATATATACACATGTACGTACCTATATATAGCTTCACAATGTAAGAGAGGACGGATTTCAACACTATCTACTGATTTTTCACTCTTTCTCCCGTTTTTTGCAAATGAGCAGCTGCTGGCTAGATCTGAAAATATAAAGACTTATAGCCGACGAAATTGTAAAATTCGTCGGCCATACTCCAAAAGTTGTATAGCCGACGAAAATATTAATTCGTCGGCCATTATTGGAGTATAGCCGACGAAAATAAAAATCGTCGGCCATTATTGGAGTATAGCCGACGATTTTTACTTTGTACCGACGAAATAAAAATCGTCGGCCATTCTATAGGAATGGCCGACGATTTTTTTTTTTTACCGACGAAAAAAAATTTTCGTCGGCCATTCCTGGGAATAGCCGACGAAAAATCATTTCGTCGGCCGTTGTTTTTTTTTTTCGTCGGCACAACTTATTTTTCTGGTAGTGTATGCTACAGTTGATGAAAGCCGTTTGGATTTTATTCGAGCAAATCAAGATAAAATAAGAGTTGAAACATGTGACCGTATTTATTCTTCTGTCTCAGCTGGGGTTGAAAATAGTAGTGAAATAGGACAAAAAATTATTCTTCCAAGTTCTCATACTGGGTGTCCAAGAGATATGATTAATAATTACCATGATGCAATGGCCATTTGTCGTTGTTATGGAAATCCAGATCTGTTTATAACTTTTACTTGCAATCCTAAATGGATTGAAATAATTAGGTATTTTGAAAGGCATCCTGGTTATAAACAAGAGGATAGACCAGATGTTATTGCGCGATCTTTCATGTAAAATTAAAAGATCTTATTTCCTATATTAAGTCTGGAAAACCTTTTGGTCAAACAAGAGCTCATGTTCATACAATAGAATTTCAAAAAAGAGGATTGCCACATGCCCACATTTTATTTTGGTTAGTAAAGGAATATAAGTGTTATACGCCTGATGATATCGATTCTATCATTTCAGTTGAAATTCCAAATAAAAATGTTAATCAGGTTTTATTTGATATTGTTAGTCAATCTATGATTCATGGACCATGTGGATTTATAAATCTATTGTCTCCTTGCATGCGCGATAAAGTTTGTTCTAAAAGTTTTCCCAAAAAATATTGCGATAGTACAATATTTGAAGGAATTAATCCTCATGTATATAGACGGCGTAATGATCCAACCAGATTTACAGTTAAAAATGGAGTTGAAGTTGGAAATGACTTTGTTGTGTCTTACAATGCTGAACTATTATTACGGTATAATGCTCATATTAACGTTGAGTTATGTTCACAATCTATGCTAATTAAATATTTATTTAAGTACATTAACAAAGGTCCTGATAGAGCTAGAATATTAATTTATGCAGAAAAACACGATGAAATCCAAAATTATCTAAATTGTCGCTATCTTACTCCACATGAAGCTGTTTGGAGATTATTTCAATTTTCAATTCACTCCAGATATCCTGTTGTGCAACATTTAGAAGTGCACTTACCATCAGAGCAAAATGTTGTTTTTAGAGAATCAGATTCAATTGAAACACTGATAAATTATAAATCGATACGACGAAGCACACTTATTGCTTGGTTTGCTGCAAATAAAGAATATGATTTTGCAAATCAATTGACGTATCCACAATTTCCAACAAAATTTGTATGGGATTCTCAAAGACGAGCATGGAAACCAAGACAGCGTTATGAAACCATTGGCCGATTAGCTTATGTTAGTCATATGCGTGGAGAAGTGTATTTTTTGAGAATGTTGTTAAATGTACAAAAAGGTTGTTGTAGTTACAAAGAAATTAGAACTGTGAACAATATAGTCTATTCAACATATCAAGAGGCATGTCAGGCTATGGGGTTGCTTGGTGATGACAAAGAATGGGTAGATGCGTTAGTAACTTCTTCTGTTGTTGCAACTGGACCTGAAATGCGACAGTTATTTAAAACAAACCTGTTGTTTTGTGAAGTTAGCGATCCTAAAAAGTTATTAAATATGCATTGGCCGAGTATGTGTGAGGATATCGTACATAAAACACGATTAGAATTAAGGGATCCGAATTTAATCATACCAGAGTTTGAGTTAAAGAACAAATTATTATTTGAATTAGAAAAGTTATTAAATTTATCATCCTCTTCATTGGAAAAATTTAATCTCCAAATGCCAAATTACGATGATGTATCAAACTTTGATAATAGATTGCTAAGAGAAGAGCTTAGTTATGATTGTGAAATATTGAAAAAACAATATTTGAGTTTTGTTACACAGTTAAATGATGGTCAGAAATCTATATTTGATTACGTTGTAACAACAGTTTACCAAAATAAACCAGCGACTGTGTTTGTTCATGGCAGTGGGGGAACAGGCAAAACATTCTTATGGCACACAATCATTAGCAAATTAAGATAAGAGGGAAAAATAGTCTTGGCTGTTGCTTCATCGGGAATAGCTTCCTTACTGCTTCCAAATGGTAGAACTGCACCCTCAAGGTTTAGAATTCCTCTTGATATGGACAGATATAATAATTGTTTAGTAAATAAAGGAACTAATCTTGCTAAGCTTATTAAAAAATCAGATCTAATAATTTAGGATGAGGCGCCGATGTGTGACAAACGTTGTTTTGAAACGTTAGATAAATGTTTACGAGACATTTTAAAGGAATCTGATGAAATAAATACTGATATTCCGTTTGGTGGTAAACCGATTTTGTTAGGTGGAGATTTTAGACAAATACTTCCTGTTATTGTTGGTAAAGGCAAAGAAGCAATTATCCAAGCATCAATTAATAATTCTAAGTTGTGGAAATCATTTAAATTATTTGATTTGACAGACAATATGAGATTAACAAAAAAATGTTTAAGTTACGAGGAAAAAAAAGAAATTACTTCTTTTGCAGATTGGATGCTAAAATTGGGTGAAGGCAAGATTGAAACTGTTTTTGAGACAAATGATGTTGATGTATCTTGGATTGAAATACCGGATGAGTTATTAGTTCATAGTTTAGCCGAACCAATTGAAGCTATTGTTGCTGCTACATACCCTGACTTTGTCAAAAATTATAACAATAAAAATTATTTAAGTGAGCGTGCCATTATTACTCCGCGAAATATTACAGTTACCGATATAAATAATTATGTTGTTAATTTATTACCAAGTATGAAGAAAACCTATTTGAGTGCTGACATAATCACCACTGATTCTGGAAGTAGTGAAAATATTGATCTACTATATCCAACTGAATTTTTAAATCAATTGGAATTTAGTGGCATACCAACATATAAATTAATTTTGAAAGTAGGTATGCCTATAATGTTACTAAGGAATTTAAACCAAATTTCCGGATTATGCAATGGTACAAGATTGATAATAACCAAATTATTTGATCGATTGATTGAGGCAGAGATATTAACAGGAAGTAATATTGGTGACAAAGTATACATTCCCAGAATTATTTCTATTGCAAATGAACATAAATGGCCATTTACATTTAAACGGCGACAATTTCTTGTCAAACCATGTTATGCAATGACTATAAATAAAAGTCAAGGTCAATCATTAAATCAAGTTGGTGTTTATCTTCCTGAACCTGTTTTCACTCACAGTCAATTATATGTCGCTATATCAAGAGTTACATCGAAACACTGTTTAAAATTTTTAATATGTAATGCTGGTGATATACCGAACAATTGTACAAAAACTATTGTGTTTAAAGACGTATTGCAAAAAGTTGTTTTTGTAAGTTCAAGCTAATGCTATTCTACATTTGTAAGTTCATCTATTTAAAATAACAACTATGTCACTCATATATATATTTTTATAATTTATAATTTTTTTTATTTTCACAATCTCCATTGCACAAGTGATGTGTCTTGTTCTCATCGTATTGGTGTCCATGTGGCAATATATTCATGTCATTAACTTTTGTAAATATTTTTTCTGTTGTCTAATCATATTATGTGGATTGCTTTGGATGTGTCCATCTGTTGATAAATTCTGTTTATATAATAAAAATATTTTAATTATTTCACAATTTTAGTATATTGTAATAAAAAAAAACAATATATATAAAGAGAAAACAGGTTCGGTTTGTTTATTTTTCCAACTGATCAGCCTTCATGCAGCAACTCCACACTTGCTGATTTCTCTCAAGTCCTGATCGGTAAGATAACTTTTCTAAACCGAAGTTCTTTCTCTCTGTATTTGTTTCAGTTTCTTTCATGTCCTATGGAGAGAATCACTGAATGCAATTCGTTTGTTCTGGCTGTTCATTCGAATTTCATTGATTTGCCATATGTATTCTATCTGGGTATCCATCGTTCCATATTTTTCTTACATTCTGTAGAAAAAAAATCGCAGTTCTACTTGGGTTATACGATTTCAGCTTCTTTTTTTTTTTTTTTGATTCCACTCTATTTTCATTCAAAGTTTTTGGGTTTCTGAAGAATTTTGCTGATTCTGTAATAGGACCCCAAAGATTGGTTTTTTTTTCGTTTGGACAGTTTTGGTTGATAAAGGGCGAAACTTTGACATGTTTGATGATCTTTTTTTGTTTCTGTATAATGCAACAGCTTTGTTTTTGTTCTGGGGATGGGTTTTTCAATGTGGGTAAATTTTGGATGTTCCTCCAATTCGAGCAATCAGTTTTTGTTACCTTCATTTGGTTCATGGTGCTAAATCTTCTCTGAGACAGTATTTACTTTTTTCTTGCTCTTCTAGCTTTATATCTTATGGTTACTCTTTACTGCTGGTTTTTTCACAGTCACTTCCTGCAAAATGTCTATCACTCCTCTTGGTTCTATAAGACGATCGCAGTATGTCAACTGGATTAGAGTTCGTGTCACTAGAGCATGGAGACCAAAGAAATTTCAGACCGAGTGTTTTGATGGCATGCACTATGTTTTGGTAGATGAAAAGGTCACTATTTGAATCTTCATGGTGTACTGATATTTTTATTTCAATTTCAAATACCATGTACTACATGTTAACAGTGGTTTATTTGGATAATTAATTTGGAATGTTTTTATCAGGGAGATGTTATACATGCTATCGTTGATGAACACGACTTCATACACACAGCAAAAATGAAGGAAGGTTGTCTATATGATATTTATCATGTTCATGTAAAAGGAAATACCAACGGATACAAAATTGTTGATCGAGATTTAGAAATAGGCTTCAATGAGATGTCAACAATTGTTCCGTTGAGTGAAAATGCATGTCCTATACCGAAATTTGCCTATCAATTTGTTCAATTTCATGAACTAGAGGATTGTTTTAACAATTAGCAGATAATGGAGAAAGGAAAAAAACGGATTCTCCTGGCAGGTTAGTTGCTATTGCTGTTTTGTATCTGACAACCTGTGTAATGTATGTCGCTATCATATCTAATCACTATATATTTTTTTTTCAATGCTGCAAGATGTATATGGCTGCATCAAGGAAGTTGTGCCACCACATACTATGTTTATAGCAGCAAGAAATGAAAATGAATTCATATGTGAAGTCATTCTGGAAAATCAAAGGTAGGTGTTCAGCTATATTACAACAGAAAATGACAGTTGTCTCTTATGTAAATGATAAGTTACTGATTTGTTTTATTTGTGCATTAGGAGGGAGACTGTTAAAATCACCCTCTGGTCAGACCTTGTAAAAAATTTTGATTTGAAGGTTGTAGACAGCTCTGACACTCCAACATTTACAGTATTCACAAGTCTGAGAATGAAGAAATACAAAGGTATTAATAACTTGAGTACTGAAATCATACGTTTAAGAATGCTTAACAATGTTATTTATACCATAAATTATTATTCTTTTTATCATGTTATTTGCTGTTGTCTAATCTCTTACATTTCATAGTTTACCAAAACAAAATATGATTTGGTGTACATACAACAAAAAAGCATATTGGATATGTTATAGTCTTTGTTTCATTAAAAAGTGATATTTAAATATTTTGTATGTGTGTCCTGTAATCAAATCAGTGTGTTTGTTATGATGTCAATATTAAAAATAAAAAATAAATAACATACATGTTCTATTCAATGTAGGTGTTATAACTCCGACTAGGACAAACCACACTTGCATCATCTTCAATCCTCAACTTCCACAATACGCAGATTATGCTACAGAGTTAGTTATTACCTATCAGCGAACATTGTTTTGTTACATTGCTATGGCTTTACTGATACCTTAGAATATGTTGTTTACTAACTGCAGGTTTAACAAACCAGGTGATAAAGTGAGGATCAATAGATCATATGGCCACCAGAACAGAGATGAATCGTTGAAGTCAATATTGGACTTACGTAGATTAGATCCAGTTGAATATAAGGTTTTGTATATGTTCATATTGCATGGTTGACTTTTTTTTTTGCTAGCGTATATTCATATCAAGTACCTTTTGTCAATAGGATCGAATTGTGGTTTGTTGTGCAAAAATCGTGCGCTTTCCAAACCACAGTGGTTGGTTGTACAACAGTTGTTCAGCTCAGAGATGTTTGAGACAGCTAAGGCAGAAAGTAGACAACACTGGTTTCTCTTGCCCGATACATGGTGATCAGACTTCAGTTCCAGTGTAAGAAACTATTTTTTTATGGGTTTCTTTGTTATTATTGATGCACGTCGTTGGTTGGTTGTTTTCTGCTGTGTTGTTGATGATCTTTAGATGCTTCAGTTGTTTTATTTTTTGGTTTGTTTATTTTTGGTTTTCTTTTATTGTTCTCTATTAATGGGTGTCAATTTATTTTCAGTTTTGTTCCTTTGGGTGTGTGGGTGTGTGGGTTTTATTTTTCATTGCAGTTTAATGGCTGGTTTTATCTGCACTGCTTTTACTTAAGTTGTTGTCCTCTATTTCTCTGATCATTCTCCCGTCAGCTAATAAATCATCACAATTAAAACAGGTACAGAGTTTTTATGACAGTTAAAGATGATAGGGACCAAATCACTCTGACATTGATTGGAAAGCAGGCTGAAAATCTGTTTGGCCATTCGTGCTTAGACTTGATCAATAAAAGAGAGTATGCAGATCCGCGTGATCTTCCTGATGAGATAAATGCAAGAATCGGTGAAACATATCTGTTTGAGCTAAAGATTGGCTACAACAATGAATTTGTGATCAAGCATATGCAACCTGATTCTCATGAAATGGATGAGGCTGGAAACCAAAATGAACATGTTGATGCAACTGAAGCAGTGTCGGGGTTGCTGGTGAGAGACACTATTATGGCAACTCCTGAGAAGGCTGCTGAGAGAAAGCGCCCTGGTGTATCAGGAGAAGTATCGCCTCCTGCTGTTAACAAATTAAGACAAGAAACAGAAAAGGTAGCTATTAAATATATAAAACCTTGGTCATTTTACAGTTTAACCTATTTTCACATTATTTTTTACAATTAACATGCATGTATATGTGAATCATTGTATTACTTTTTTATTACTTTAACCATGGTAATTATATGTACAAAATATATAATTGATCGGAGTATTATTTTTTCTATGATGCAGACTGCTTAAGGGGATATCGTCTTCTGTTGAAACAATCTAGTCAACTGAAAAAGAGAAAGTAGACTGAATTTCAATTTCTATATCTCTATGTACATATGATTTTTGCTGCATTTTCTAAGCAGAAGTGACTAGACACACTGTTTTGTAAAATAGTAAGCACGCTGTGATTTGTCGCGACTGCTTTTGGTACAGTTGGAGTTCATAACTTCTTCATGTATACTGCATTACTGGTTATAGTCTACTGTGTATATAAGTATGGAGTAAACTGTGGAGTAGACTAGAGATGATGTAATGTGTGTGTTTTTGGATCCTCTCCTTAGATGAAGCTTTATGCTTCGGTAGATTTGGAAGAGGACTAATTACCTTTTAATATGTAAAATATCAGAGACTATGTCTGTTTATAAAGTCTGTTTGTGTTTTTATTAGTAGCTCCATGTTCTCATTTTAAAAAGTCTGTACAACTGTCTAAAATTATCTTAGCTTCTTTAGAGTACTGTTTATTTTTGGCTATTCTTGGCTATTTCACTTGCATGTACAGCTATATTAAAGTAAATTTATCTTCAATACAAAAAGTAAACAGCATAGCACCACATAAATTAAGATGTAAAGGTTATAGGTTGTAACATTTCAGCTGATACTTGACAAAATGACTAATTCATAACAATAAGCTGAATCTGCATTAGCCAATTTGATAGTAATAGACTTATCAGTCAGGTATGAAACAACTATAACATTTAGCAAGAGCTTCACACCTGTTTTCCAAGCATATCTGTTGGCAAGGACTTTCTACACATTCCTACACCTGTCAATTATATTGAATATAAGAATATACATTTCTCTGTATAATGAAGATCTATGTTCAACTTATGCACTTATGCTACTTTGCAGTCCTATCTATACAGAGCAGAAAGAAAAATCTATCAACATTTTGTGCAGGCATGGCTCGAGATACATATGCAATAAAACAGGTAAGAAAATCTTGCATGAATTCACACTCATCGACACAGTCTATATCATATATGTTATCCATGTGCATACCTTAAAAGTATTGCATTTTGGTGTTCTTACTCCTGATTATCCACACCTAACTATTTCATATTGATCTTATAAAGGAAATTCATACCTTAAAAGATATGAAGTCTGTGTCTGAACTTTATGAAATGCACACAGATGACAAGGTACCATCATTGATTATTTATCAATTAATTTGTTTAATTCAAAATTTGAACATAATTCACATGATCTGTATTATATTTTGATGACTTATACAAAAAACCGTGTTATGCAAAGCATCAATTGCAAGATTCTCAACTTATGGGGGTTGGTGGTATAACTGCTGTCCAATTATAGGCTGCTACAGAGAACTGAAACAGGATGAAGACAGTGATCCTTTTAGTTGTGTTTTGCACAATGTGCAGGATCCATTACCATAGTAAATATGCAGAAACTATTTTCTCATGCTAATTATACTTTCAGTTCTGTTTTGCATAATGTGTGGACTGCATCTAAAATTGACTGTCGAACTTTTTTTTGTTATAGCTACAAGACATCCATGACTATAAGTGACAGTATTGATGACGCGATTGTTATTTTAACTGAAGCTGAAGCTGAAAATTTGTTTGGTTTCACTTGCTGACACCTAATATTAAAGGAGTCTTACAAAGGAGGTCAAACTATACCAGATGAAATACGAAATGTAGAAGGACAAGAACATGTATTTGAGATTGTAGTGAAGGCTGATCAACAATTGGTGATCAAGAGAATTCTCACACTTGATGATAGTTACAGAGAAACACGAGATATACAGCCTTCCACCAGTACACCGGAAAAGACATCAACAAATAATACTAATAAAAAAGGTACATAAGTCTATAAATTGTGAATTGGATCTATTATAAAACTTATTTTTGTTTTGAATGTTCTACAGGAAAGAAGCAGATGCAGTCTTCATAGCTGGAAAAAAACTTTTCTTCAAGTCAGGGACAATTAACAGTCAATGAAATTATGTCAATACCTGTGTTATTGTCTATCGTAAATATTTTCCAGTGTATCTTCAAATTTTATCAAATAAAATCACTACCCTTTTTGTAAAATGGTTAAGCACCGGATACAATCATAATTGCTTCTTCTACTAAAGATCCATATCTGACTATCTGTTATTAGAAAATAAGTAATGTAACTCATCCAATATTAAAATAGACTTAACAACACTGTCAATCAGGCAAACTATTGTGTGCTTTTTTGCACCAACAGTCAGACAGGTAAGAAAGACTTAAACAAACTCACATTACTATTACTTCACTTTCCATACACTAAAACAATTCATGTGTGTTTAAAATATTCCATTCATTTTCACTGATATATGCAATTAATTTGCATGTTCTGATTTGCATTATCTGATGATCCTCACTTACCTACTTCGCATATATCTAATAGGAAAATTCATTAATCACTTGCAACCTATATTAGAGTTTCAACAGATTTGTAAAAGTTAAATGAAATTGTAATATACAACTTTTATTGGTTTATACCTTTGATTGATTATTCTAAATCACCTGAAGAAGATACATGTACTGTATATTTTTCCTATGTATTACTCATTGTAAAAGTTTTACAACAGGACAACTATAACCTCTGCTAGCCAGATCCTTCTGCTGTTCAAAACTATGTCAGTATCTTGGCATAACAATCTTTTACACAAAAACAAACATCACCTAAGTGGGAATCAAAGGTGCATGTAAATTAACTGGACCAAAATTGGTCCAATATAACAATGTCGAATCTTAAGAAAAAATGTTTCATTTTTATTAGCTGTAACATTAATGCATTGCTCTATAAAAGCAGGTCCTCAAACACAAGCAGCATCCCATACCAATGATCTAATATACTTACGTCAGATTTATGCCGCCACAAAAATGCATCTATTTCCTATCGCTTCAATAGTCTTACTTCCTATGTCATTACTAAGTTCTGCATTTTGCACTGTTATCTTTCATTTAGACTGACGACGTAGTCATAGACAGCAGTATGTACATCTAATTTGCCACAACAACAACAATATTACACTTGGTTCCTATACAGTTTTTAAGTTCTACATCTAATTGAATGAATTTTGACATTCAATCTACTACTTTATACAGCAGTAGGTGTTTGAATGTTTTGTATCTAAGGAACTAGCATTAGTTAGAGTTTGTATTTTGGATTGTACAGGATAATGTTGATGAGATAGTAGAGCTAGAGATAATTATTATCACTGATAATTATTCTTTTAATAATACTGGAATGATTGAAAATGCTCTTGCTGACTATTATTTAGAGCAGTACTAATTAATGAGTGTTTTTATGTATATTTCATTCGTAGTGATTTTGTTACAAACCAAACTGCCAGAGTTCATTCTATATCAGCATATTTTCTGTTATCCCCAGGTGCGATTACGAATACTGATAAAGCTGGACTTTTAGTTGGCGATTGTGTTATTGCATAGTGTATATATCTTCCAGTGTATTTCCAACTTCATCGAGTACAGAAGCTGCCTATTCTATACAATGGTTAACCCCTAACTAAAGTTGTAATCAATTCTTTTGCTAAAAAAATAAAATACTTTGATAACATTGTCAAACAGACAAACTGTTATTACAGAGAATGAGTGATAATATTGAAAAAAAATAACTCCAGTGTAACATTTTTTCTCTCACTATTCAAATGTAGCTGCTTACTTTAGCACATCAGGACTAACAGTAAAATGTTCACGAAACCAATATTCCAACATTATCAATATTATAATTAATACATATGTATACCCTGGACTTTTGGTCACGTCTTTCTTTTATTCAAAATTGTTTCAGTGTTTTTGAATACAGAGCTTTCACAGCAAAACAAACATTGAACAGATCAAAAATTTTGCTTGCATACTTACTGGACCAAATAATGGTGCAATGACTGCAATGACAGCAGACCACATATCAACAAAAAACGTCTACCTCTTATTAGTCCTCACAGCGGTGCAATGCCTTATAAAAGAACAGCAGTACACACCAGCAGCACCACATATTATATACAACCTGCATAAATTGCATCTACAACTTTCACAAAATACATCCATATTTCCACAGTCCTATTAATTAGTAATCGCTTCTGCTGCAATCACAAGTAACACAGCAAAGCCATGCATGTATCAATGTCAAATAAGTATCTTTACTATCTGAAACACGTCTAATTTTTAGTTTCATTCATACAGGTATTCTGTCATAGCAATCTAAAGAGGGTCGGCGACTGTAAATGCATTGACATCGCTAACTCTTTATCCCTTGATTCTCTATGGGAAGATATTTAACTATTTCCTACAAAAGGTCACTATTGAATATCTTCCAATGGAGAACCGGAGGAATCAATAGCCAGCGGTATAAACACAGTAAGACTAATTCCATGTAATGGTTGCTCACATCTTGGATCAATGTTAGAGGCAGCTGATATATCTTTCTCAGAAAAAAATGTTCAATCTGTTCATTATATCACATATTGTTTATTCAATATAATTTATCATATGCAATTGTATCCCTTTCTCTTAACCTCTCTTCCACAATAACTTTCTGTTTATTCAGCAAATTTTTTACCTATCTGATCTTTCCTGCTTTTTCATGTTACAAAAAACAATTCATCAAATTTAGATAATCTCTTACCCTATCTATATATGTAAGTTTCTATTTGCAAATTTGGGTTTGGTTCAAAAATTGTTGCAATCGAGATTACCAATATATAGAAGTGCAAAATTTTATTTATATGAACACCTATATGCAAATTCTATATATCACTCATATATATCACTTTTACGTTCAAAAAACCATCCTTTTGTTCTCATTCAATGTGCAAATCAATCCAACATCCGAGACACCGGTTGCCTGGTCTTGATTGATCAATGCACCCATTAGTTGCTTGATCTTTTTTTATGCTACTTTCCTGGCAAATCTTGGAGATTTTAGGCTTGGGTTGTGCGGATTAGACTTTGGGTTTGTAGTATGTGAAGTTGATAGTATAAAATTTTAATTTATTGTATTTTTTCATATTTTTTGCAGACTGTTATTTCATAAGCAAGTATAAAAAATTTGTTGTTTTTATAAATAAATCAGTAAAAAGGGAAGACCAAACAGCCACTCTATCAGTATTTCAACATAGGTATAAAAGAAATTTTACTTCATACTACTCTTATGAAACCAAGCAAGCAGCTTTCATAATTCGTTTGGTCTTTTCACCTACTACAGTCCAGGACTTCTCGCCAGGTAAACATCGCGCCCTTCCCAAATCAAATTTGCAGCTTCCTCATCAGATAACTAAGCTCTATGATGGTAAAACTTTGTCATCTCAGCATCGATACCCTTTTTCTCTCTGTTTCTGTTCAACAGTTCGAACATTGCACAAACTCTCAGCTTCCTCATCAAATTTTCGTTGATGTTCTGAATCTACGAAAAACAATCAAATTTTATTCATCTTATCCCTTCATTCTCTCACTGATCATAATTGCATGTTTGTTTTTACAAAAACCTAACTCAATTTGGATGTACTATCTCATACTGTATTTGATATATACCTTAATCTACAAAGTTACAGCCAATTGATTGACTGCATGCATCACCCTTTTATCTTGATTCTCAGACAATGGATATCACCAAAGTTAATGACATTAGTTCCGAAGAAAAGAATATGGTGCTGGTTGTTCGCATCTGCAGAATATGGAGATGGAAAAAAATAGACCTACTTGAAAGTGATGGCCTACAGTTTGTCCTGGTTGACAATCAGGTAACTATATGGACAATACTTCATTGTTCCTCGACTTTTCTTCATGTAGTTTTATACACTAACTATGAATTCACCAAACATACAGAACCATGCTATTCATGCCTTAATGCAATATCAACACCGTTCACATAGCATCACTGAAGGACTGACTTACAAGATATCAAAATTCCATTGTATGAAAAACCTGAACAAATACATAATCGTCCCGCATTGCAATCAACTGTTGTTTGACGCCAACATCGAATTTACACATCTTCAAGATGTTTACCTTTTGGTACCTCTTTACTGGTTCCAATTAACTGCATTCGACCAACTTAAGGCACGGATTAATGATGATACGCTGCTGTCAGGTAAAGTTCTGCTTCGTTTTATATGTGCATTTCAATACACAATTATTAAAATAATTCACTAACTCGCCAATATTGATTTTATAAGATGTTATTGGACGAGTTGTCGATGTTTTTGCAACTGAACAAGTAAATGCAAATCAGACAATAACAACAGCTTGCAGAGTGCAGATACAGGATTTAAGGTACAACCAAACAGATACCCTTCTCTTTCTGCTTTGTATCACATCTCCTGCATTGTAAGATCTTAGCCTTGATAGTTAGCATGCAATGATGCATGATTAATAAATTGTAGATTTTCTATACATGAAATCAAAAGGTTGTTGTAATAGAAGACAAAAAATTATGTTTTCCGTATTTTTTCTTTTGTAAACTTTCAAGTTTATTTTGAAACTAATTTGGTTCGGAGTCGATTGAAAAAAACATAAGGACAGATTGAGCTTAAGATCATTTTTCAAGTTTTGGCCTGTAAGTTAAGATGCAAGACAAATTATACCATGCTGTATCATCACCAAGTTTATATTTAAGAGGATTTAATTTGTTAAGGGAACTCAGTAACGTTTTCTTCCTCTCTTACCTACTAAAACTAACTATCTGATTTATATGCAGGAATCAGATTATTACAGTGTACCTCACAAAAGAGGCTGCACAAAACTTCAATGCAGCTACTAAAACAAATATAATTCCTCCAATAGTAGCAGCATTTACCAGCACAACAGTAAGAGGGTGTCAAGGTAATGAATACTATAGTTGATTATATTCTTTTCAATGACAGATAACTAATTCATACTTTTTCTTAGATGACGTCATGTTGAAATCAACAGTTAATACATGCATCTTCATAAATCCATGGATCAGTGAAACGCATGAGCTAAGAGCAAGGTGAACAAATTTTACACATAAACAACCAACTAATTAAGATAGCTATATAAACTGAGTATCTGATTATGACTGGTTTCTGTTCAAATATAGCTTTGAACAACACACCAATATTGTGCAATCACAAGCCACTCCAACAGCAACATCAGACATTAAGGTATAACTATAAAATTTCAATATATAACAATCTTAACTCTGCATCTCTAACTTTATTGTACTGATTCAATAACAGGTGCTATATGATGTGTTTATTACTAAAGCAGAGATCATGACAGTTGAATTCACTGATGGCTGGTATTACATGGCTTGCAAAACATGCAACAAGGAGCTCAAACAACACCTACAGACTAATGATCTGAGCTGCAAAAAACACGGTGCTCAAGAAGGACTACCACTGTAAGTAATAGCTCAATACCATTCATTGTTTATTTCATAACTGTTTCTCACATATCTGTTTGGCTGTGTCTTCATATTTGCCATCTTTTCATTTATTTGAAGACTATATATACTCCTAAGCTTTATATGCTACTTCACTACAATCAAGAAACATATAAGTACATCTCTGATAGAAACAGCACATTCCAATAGTTTGTATTTTCCAGACATCATTTTTTCCATCTCATGTTCTCCTACATGAATATTTCAATCTGCTATACCCATCCTTGCTAATCGCCTTCAACAATTTGCCATCTGTATAGAATTATTTGTAAAGTGTCCTAACATTGTGTGCCAAACCAGATATTAAGACTTACCATATTGTTATGTGTTTATGAAAATGAACATAGATAAACAAAAGAATACAAGTCATGTTATAAATGGGATTATATCAGTCATTTTATTACTTCATACATTACTATATCTGTAATGCAGTTATAATGTGAACTACTGTGTCCTATCTACTTCTGTAGCATACATCTATGATTTCGGACTATATTTATATATAAACTGATAATAATAATTTGTTATAAAAACCAAGACATTTAGAAAGTTAACAATTAAAAACAAATGATGACATCTAGGCTTTGTCTAAACAGCTACAGAGTTAATATCTGCATTCAGGATAGCACTGGAAAAATTGAAGTATCGCTGAAAGGAAAACCAGCAGATTCTCTGTTTGGAACACAGTGTCACAAGTTAGTTAATGAACTAGGACACCAAGATATGAGAAGACTTCCACAACTGCTGGCAGATAGACTTCTACAGTCATATACATGGGAAATCATTTTTCAGCCTGGACAGAACCTTATGGTACAAGCAGTCTACCCTAACCGTGCCCAAAAAGAAGATGGCATTGTCGAACCAATACCAACCAACACAATAGAGGAGGTCAAAAAAATCACCGCAGTTCAGAATGTTAATGAAAACCGAAAAAATAAGAGAACCATTCAGAATGAAGGTGGAAATGACACAATGGCAGTTGATGACAAGATACATGGGTAAAAATTCAAGCACACAATCAGAAAAGTCATATTTTCCTTCATATTTAGACTATTCCAAAAAATTTCCTTTAACATTCTCTTACTATTTCATCTAATAGGCACCGCATGGGAACTGCATCTTCCTCAGCACTACCTGGAACAAGTCAGGCACACATTTGAAAACACCGTGTACTCCAGTCCGCATTTGTACATACCCACCTTTTGTCTGGTTCACCTCCATTGACATAACCATGACTGCACTTTTGCAATGTACCGGTTGCTAAATAGCGATAGAAGCCACAGACAACTACCTACAGTAAGTGAGAAACCAAACCAGTAATAGTTTTGTATTTTTGGGACTCTTTCATGTTAAGCTATCTAAAAAGATATAAGCTTGTGCTCTTCTGTGTTTTTTATACTCCTTCATGTTGCACTATCCAGAATTAAAATAAATGCATCTCATAGTTAGAATTTTAATTATATTTCTCATCCTGCTTTATTTTGAAAATATCTCTGCAATTTCCATCATAAAGTAAACTACTTAGTTCTATTTTAGTTTCATATAAAGACACTGCATTTTATTAATCTATCCACCTATTGTTTCCTGACTTCATTTTTGTTTTCCTGACTTCATTTTCTGACGACATTCTTTTTAGGAACCCAAAAACAAAAAGATTATCATTTGCGACGACAAGCTGAAGAAGATTTTTGCAGACACAAACCGATTTTTGCAGACACGAACCGTGTTGGCCTTCTTAAACTTGCTGGACTCATCCCCCCTCATTTTCTTTGATCCTGTATATGTAGGAGAAGAGATGAGAGCCCTTTACTGTTTATCCAGCAGATTTTGAATCCTAGGGATTCTGTTTTGGTTGTAATAGTACTAAAAACAATGCTGCAGCAGTATGTGTTTGACTGTTTTGCATATAAGAAACTAGCATTAGTTAGAGTTTATAAAGCATAACAGTATTCCATATGATCCTCCTAAACTCTCAGCTGTTATAATCAAGCACATCAGCATTCCTATCGACAATTATTCTCCTAGACTTCTTCTATCCTAATTACTAATAGAATATTTTGTAATCCTTTGTAATTATCGCATTTCATATCTACAAGCTCTAGACTATCAACAACTAAGCTCCCCATCGTAAAAAGGTATAGCTAGAAAAAAAAATGCATTGATAATACAAATACATGGACCTCCATCTTTTCCATCATGTTGATAATATTAGAAGATTTTTCTATCATGTTGTGTTTTGACAATTTGGAGGAATAAATTACATAAAGGTAAGATGACTTATTATGTTTTGTTGCAGATGAAAATAGTAGCAAAAGCCGCCGCAAAGCGCGGCCAGCAACCTAGTTCTTCTAGTTGTAAAGGAAGCACCTTAAAACCAGGGGAGAATAGATGTGGGAAATTCATCATCCCTGTAAGATCATAGGTGATGATCATGTCCAAAACAGCAAAACTGGTCCACATATTATTCCTATGGATACAAAAAATAGATTTCAAAGGCATTCAGATACGGCCTAATGTACATGCTCAAAGAAAAATGAACCAAGCTCAACAGATAAATTTGTTTAGGATTCTTTTATCACCATTGCACCACATTAAGCCAAAGGTACTAAGACCACTAGACTTGCCTGCAAGATTGAACACAATACACTTTGTTCAGATTAACTAAGAATAGCTCAGAATGGATAAATGAGGAAAGAGGCAACAAAAGAAGGAAAGAACTATCAATATGAGATATAGAAGCTGTTCGTGGCAGATTTAGTATCCGGCGAACGGTCAACACGTGGAGTGGCGGACGTCAATCTCAGTCCTGTTGTGATGTGTGCGAGCGTGCCAGTACCTTTGAGTTAGGTACAACTTCGATGCAGACGACCTTTGGCGAGCGTGTCTATCTGCTCCCAATTCCTGACTTCCTGATCAAGCGACTGTTACGCGGGCGTTGACAAGGCCGGCGTAAGAGGCTCGAAAAAGACCTAATAAGAGTATATTAGGATTTTTCTCTCAACCTATTGCAGATCGAGTAATCTTACTTTGATCCTGAGAAGCAAAGCAGAGCAATAATTCAAGACCGCGGAAAACGACCATTTTCCAACC
The DNA here is from genome assembly GCA_963682095.1 of Potentilla sterilis. Classification (NCBI taxonomy): domain Eukaryota; kingdom Viridiplantae; phylum Streptophyta; class Magnoliopsida; order Rosales; family Rosaceae; genus Potentilla; species Potentilla sterilis. The sequence continues at coordinate 45,847,578 of OY821762.1, read as the reverse complement.
TATTGCAGATTGGTCTGTGATTTGTTACCTGAGTAACGACTCGATTGGCTACGGCGTAGCGACTGACACTGGGTGCTTCAGTGAACACGAACACGAGGCGAGCGAGCGACTCTGTACGTATGGCGGCGAGGTGCGGCTCTGTACGTATGTTGGCAAGTTGCAGCTACGATGTGCAGATGCTGGAAGCGATAGGTCTTAGCGAAGCTCACACGAATGCAACGCACACTTCGACAACCGTGCAAGGATATAGCGACCGGTGATGGGCGTAAGGTTGCAGCGAGGTTGGATGGTGGTTGTTTGCAGTTTGTGGAGGCAGTGCGCGTAAGATGCTCCGGGGAGACTTTGCAAGGATTGCGATGTGCAAAAGCTTGTGTGTTTGTTTGATGGTTGGGAACCCTTTTACATTGTACAAGAGCTCTTTATATAGAGGATGTGAAACCCTAATACTTGTGTATCAAGTAGCATAATAGATTTGGAGATCGATCATGATTCAATTACCATAAACCCACTCTTTTTCGGATTCCTAAAGGAACCCCAAATCCTTTCCAAGAAGGAAAAGATTAAATATATATCAGATTATCCTTTATTGAAAAACCTCATGGGCCTCGATCCATAGTCTCGGACAAATGTCAGTTTCCGCCCAAACATTGCCCCTCAACCTTTGAAATTGAAAGTCTGGTGAAAATTGATAAAGGTTGAAAAGCCCAACCCAAACCTCTTTAAAATTTCTGAAGCATTGTTCGTTCCCTCTAACAACACAACTTTACCAAATCGAGCTCAGAGAACTGTTCATCAAAACCTCGACCGCCGCAAACCCTACCAACTCGATTCAAAGAACCCTTTTCAGATTCTACAAAACCCAGATTGAGAATCATCGATTCACACCTTCAACCTCCATTTCCTTTACCCCGAAACAGATAAACCATGGCAAACGAGATTTACTACCATGAAGCCGTCGCCGGAAAAGAAATAATCACTTCGCACATAATCGAGGTCGGAAGTGCGTACCAGACCTTAATCACGCCACCTGATGATTACGGCCGTGCTGGGTTAGGTCCTCGGCAACAAGAATTAGGTCAGCACTCAATTTTTCCATTTGTTCATAGTGCCCGACCTCTTCTAGTGATTTTTCGGGAGAGGGGCGTTTCGTGTGGAGATTGGCAGACTTCTAACCACTATGAAGTCCCCGTTTCGTATTCTTCTGGGCCCTTACCAACCCCCTCAATGATCCAGTGGTATCACGAAAGGCAACCACTTGATGAGAGCAGGTGGCGCGCGGCCGGAATCGATGAAATCCTCCGCATCAGCTTTGCCCTTAACCCCAAGGGAGGAAACAGGTGTGCTCTTATGACCCTAATTAGTTTCTGGAATTCATCCGCCAATGCCTTTGATTTCCAATTTGGTCAGGCTAGTATTACTTTACTAGATATGTATGCGGCTCTAGGTTTTCTTTTAGGTAGAAAACCTTTCGATATCAATGACTACCCTGAGGCGGATGTCCCCTCAATCACTCTTCCTAAACCTCCTACTAGGAGTTTCTCAAACTGGATAGCCAGATTTCAGAGCCAAAGAGATGACATAGGTGGGATAGTCTTCCTAGACTTTTGGTTGAACAAATTTATATTCTGTTCAACCGCCAACAAGATGACAAAGACCTATAATAGAATGGCAGAGGTCTTATATGCTAGAAAAGAAATTGGCCTAGGCCAAATAGTACTCGCCCTTCTATATAGGTGTCTGCATACGCTATCCACCTCAACCCTAAATAACAAGGTTGCCGGACCTCTGTGGATATTGGAAATCTGGTCCCAAATGTATTTCCCTGGATTAGCATCACCTAACCCCATCTGTCTTGGGGATGAGAGAGTGTTAGGCCTGGCATTTGTAGGGTGCAAACCCAATTATGGTCAAGGTTATGCCATATGCCTTGACGTTATCTTTAATACCGATGCCCAAGGCTTCTATTCAGAAGTTCAAGCACTCCTCCAAAGGGTACATCCAAAAGCACTGAAAGATGGTTTTCTGCCCTCTACCGATCAATGTGAATAAGGAAGGAAGGAGGCTATTCCTTCACTGTATTTCCATGGCGGATCTCCCCTTGTTTTCTTCAGACAAAGGCGAGCAAGGAGTTGAAGTATATGCCCCCCAACTGTTCGCCAGACAGTTCGGTTTGAGCCAGGTTCTACCATATCCTCCAGTTCAGAGCTTGAACATATTTTCGTCTTGGCGGCCAAGCAAGAACACTCCTACCGATGAGGACGCCAACCTCGTCTTTGCCTTGAGACCCGCCACCTATCCAAGCCTGGATCAGTGCCCAGCCCTAGAGCTTTCTGGAATAGTCAATGAAGACTACCAGACTTGTTGGATGCAGCTCAGAGGAGACTTCTTCAAGAAGGAATCTCTTCACTACTTCAGAGCCCTCTTTGGCGGACAACGTCACTACCTTACTGTGGATGATGCCAAAGTGCTTGATGGAGGCCCTCTTTACCCTGAACTGACTCTTGAGCAAGTATGTCAATTATCTTTCTGGATTCGTATGCTATTTTTGTATCTGAAGACCACTAATTGATTTTCATTATCACAGACTCCTGACAAACCGAGTAAGAGAAAGGGAAAAAGGAAAGGCTCACAGACCTCTACAAGCAAGCCTGCCAAAAAGAAGGCAAAGCCTCTCATCGTGGTTGAAGTAGCTGAAGAAGAGGAAGAAGATCCTGACGACAATGAGCCAGTAAGTTTCCCACACTTACCTTAATATATTACTGCACCATTGATTTATACCATGATTTTGACATACCAAACCTGATGCAGTTGTCAAATTTTCTCCCACAGGGACTAATAAGGAAAAAGAAACCAGCTTCAACCCCCCAGCCACTGTGATTGAAGTCTCCTCAGGTGAGTCATCCGAATCTTACAATAGTTCACCTTCCCTTGGGGATTCTGAGACAAGAGGCGAAGTGCCTGTTGACTTCGTTAAAGTTCAACAAATGACTAAGCAACTTGCAAAAGAGATCCAACAAGTTTGTGAGAGAACTGCCCTCGATGTACCCCCACTAAGCTTTCTTCCTGCTAATACAGGTACTCCTAGTCTCCCAGTCATCCCTCTGGCAATTGCTTCAATTACTGCCGAAGCCCTTCCTCTGATCACTCCAACTCTCCCTGCAGAGCCAGTGACAGCAGGGGCGGATGTTCAAGTCCCTGAAGTTGTGGTAGAGGCTGAACCAATTCCTGCCCTTTCTTGGACAAAACCAGAAAGCGTAGTGATACTCCAAGCAGCTGCTGGCGAGGAGAACACCTCTTTATCTCCTGAGGTGGTGGTCTTGGAAGACCCGAGTATGGCTCCTCAGTCGCCACCTAGAAACTATGCGGATGTTGGAGCGAGCTCAAGCAGGCTGCCCACCTCTCCAGAACCTCAAGAGCAGTCCTAAGTTGAGCCTTCCATAGCTACCTCGCAAGTGATGGAAGAGGTAACTCCCAAATTCTCTTGATTCTCTGTAATGAATTGGTTTTTTTTTATATGATATCTTTTACTAAGCCATACCACATCATTATGTTTGTATAGGCAGGTGAAACCCCTGTTGCTATTATGAGTGACGAGGCCTCTGGCGAGCAAACTCCGATTACAACTTTGCCCCGCCAGGATGTACAGATTGAAGCATCCCCCATCAAGGGTCCAACCCCCTCACCTCTAAAGATGAGCCTATCGTTCCCCTCAATAGAAGAGGATCCGCTCCTGAAACTCCCAACCCCAAGGAGAGACCTCCCTGAAGTAAAAGAAGCATGGGATTTCATCGGACAATTGGGAGGCCTGAATCTAAAAGATGCCGCAGTAGCAACCAAGTTGCACTCTTCGGTTCAACTGCTACAAGACCATGTCGAACGCCTACCCGCCACCATTCAATTGGATTTCAAGAACTTCCTGGCGAGCCTTCCTGATCTTCTGAGGCAACTCCATGAAAAACTTGCAATAGTTCCATCTCAACAACTCAAGACGCAAGATGTAAATGCAGCCCTCATGAGTGCAATAAATGCCTACTCTGCTACGGTAGCAACCGTAAGCCATGATGACGGGGATGAACTCGCTCGCCTGGAGAGGGAAAGAGACATTCTTGACCAAAAGATCGCCCTCATCAAAGCAAGGCAAGAGGAGCATCTCCAACACGTGAGCGAACAAAGGGTGCTCCTGACCACGCTTCATAGCGAAGCCCAGCAGAGTATAGCAGAAGAGGAAGAGCTCATGGACCAAATCAATCACCTGCAAGCGAAGATTCGAAGAATAGGAATGCACATGATTGAACTTAAAACAATGGCCCCCAAATAGATTGGGCTTGAAATTGTAATAGTTATCTTATCAATGTTCATTTACTGAATGCAACCCGGCCCAACTTTTCAAACTGCTTCGTTCAACTACAATTCAACGCTCTGATTTAATGTTTAGTAACTGCAGATATCACCTCCCAGATTTTGAAAAACCAAAACCCTTTACCGGTTCTTATGCAGACGGTTGGAAATAATAACTACACCATAAATTCTGGCATCACTCGTGATCAACTCGAATCAATCTCAATCGTAAGATCCCTTATCCGATTTACTATATAAAGGAACCCCTTGGCTAGGGTTGATCAAACTTTCAATTCTTTTCATTGTCGCCATGGTTTCTCCTCTGTTTCTTTCCAAGCCCCTATGGCTTCCCCAATCTTTTCCTCCAGGCTATACTAAGATGTTCTTTCGAACGCCTCTAAGTCGCGTAATCTGGTATTAACCAAATCCTACGTCGCATAATCTGGTATTATGCCCTTGGATGTCGTGATATAAGATGGTTGGTCAGCATTTGGCCAAAGTCTTCACGTCCTCCTTTAGTATAATATTGGGCTATCGACTCAGGCGTCATCTGTCAGCCGTGCGGACGTATTCCTTCTTCTGCTCCTTAGCATTAGGGAAGAAATAGGAAATGACCTACGGATGACATTTCCGTCCATGCTAACATCTGAACTGCTCCAACCTGGCGGACGGAAACTCCTTGCCCTTTCGTTCTTCTCTCAACTCAGAAGTTCTGGACCCCAAGAAGATGGTCTAACCATTCGTCCAGGGTCAATTTGAAAATTAGCGGATGAGGATTGTTGTATGTTGGTTCGCACAAGACAAGGAGGATGACCATAAAAGAAGTCTCCCATCGAAGGAGAGAGATAACCGAGAAAGGAAGTTCCTCGTAGTCGATCTAGGCTCCTTAGTGTAGCATGGTTCCAGAGCTAGTTAATAGTTCTTCGTATTGTAATTCTTATGCCTTGTAATAGCTTTGACCGCAAAGTCTTTGAATGAAATTAAGTTCAGAAAAACATATGTACTGTCTTCCTTCATGATATTAAATGTTATTGCATTGCTGAAAATAAAAATAGGACCACATTTATTGGTCCTAAGATTGAATTCGGGATTAACAAACCTCCATGAAACTCTTTCAGTTTCACAAAAAATTCAAAAATTCCTAGATGGTTGAATCACTTATTTCTTCTGGCTTCTAGCGGACGGCCTGCACTGATATTGCCGTATGTTGCCCCCCAGTTTTAATTGGATGAAGAGAGTACGGAAATGTTAACTGAAGGGAAGCCAAGAAAATTAAGTCTAGTTGCCCCCCCCCAAGCGAATAAAGTTAGTGAACAGAGTGCCCCCCAGCCTCAACCATGGCTAGTGGCTCCTCGTATTCCCAGACGCTAGAGAAATATTTCTTGAGATGGCGGCCATTAATAGGGTTTGTGTGAATGTCGCCATCGATGTCTCTGAGTTGATAAGCGCATTTGCCAATAATCTGGTGAATGACAAAAGGACCCTCCCATTTGGGAGACAACTTACCACGACCTGTTTCGCTTTCGCCAAAGGGTAGTATGACTTTCCAGATTAGATCGCCCTCGCCATAAGACTTGCCCTTGGTTCTTTTGTCATAAGATCTCGCGACCTTCTTCTTTTCCATGATTATATTATCCAGAGCTTCTAAACGTCTATCATCAAGGTCTTCATGCTCTTGGAACATAGCTTGGACATAGTCATCACCAATTAACTGATGCTGCTCTTGGACTCGAAGGGATTGCACATTAATCTCCAAGGGCAAGACTGCATCATGGCCATACATCAATGCGTATGGTGTAGTCCATGTAGGAGTTCATTTGGATGTCCGATATGCCCAAAGAGTATTGTCCAATTCAGCATGCCATGTTCTCGGATTATCTTCCAGCATGCGCTTAATAATAGAGATAATCACCTTGTTGCTAGCCTCCGCCTGACCATTGGATTGAGCATAATATATATGGGGAGGAATGGAGAAACTGAACACCATACCCTTGCAAAAATTCTTGAGTTTTCTCTGCCATAAAAGCTGCCCCCCTGTCCGCCACTAGACATTCAGGAATACCATATCTACAAATGATATTTTGAAAGACAAATCAGATGACCGTTGCGGCGTCACAATTTCGGACAGGTATTGCTTCAACCCATTTAGTAAAGAAACCTGTACCAATTAACAGATACTTATGTTGGAGGGAAGAATTAGGGTGTATCTCTCCAACAAAATCCAGTGCCCAGCCTCTGGCGGGCCAAGGCTTGATAATAGGTTGCATAGGGATGTTGGGAATTCTTTGAACTGGCCCATGAACTTGACAATCGATGCAACCTTGTGTAAACCTGATACAGCCTTTAAGAATAGATGGCCAATAATATCCGTATCTACGAATAATATCTACGAGTTGGATATAAATCTTCTCAGGAAATTGATCTTGCCCAGCAAGTTCTGGAGTTCCTTCTTATTCCTAGGTGCTGGCACCTCTAAGACAGCTTGTGCCTTATCTCCAGACACCTCAATCCCCCGTTCATGCACCATAAACCCCAGGAAGTCTGCTACACGAACCCCAAATATACATTTAGCTGGATTCATTTTAAGTTGGTGCCGACGCATTCTGATGAAGACATCCCGAAGGTGAGTTATATGATCCTTCTTCTGCTTTGACTTCACCACCACATCATCAATGTACACTTCCAAAATACCTCCTAAGATATCATGGAATATGAGATTCATAGCGCGTTGATAAGTTGCCCCTGCGTTGGTAAGACCAAATGGCATACTGAGATACTCAAAAGCTCTTGTAAATCCAGGACAACGAAAAGCAGTCTTGGGGATGTCAGGCTCATAAATTGGGATTTGATGATAGCCAGCCGTCCCATCCATGAAAAACAACATCTCGTGTCCTGCCACTGCATCAACCAGCATATCCGCAATAGGCATTGGGTAAATATCCTTTGGTGAAGCTGCATTGAGATCTCTATAATCTAAGCAGACTCTGATTTTACCATTCTTTTTCTTGACATGAACCACATTTGCCAGCCATTGTGAATATTGTGCTGGCCTCACAATGCCCGCGTCAAGCATGCTCGGAACCTCCTTTTTAACCGCCAGGACAGTCTCGGCATTCATCCGCCTTTGCGCCTGCTTGACTGGTCTGAATCCCTCTTTAATAGGTATCCGATGGCAAACCAATTCTCTCGATAGTCCTGGCATATCTTGATACTTTTCGGCAAAACAGTCTTTAAATTCTTGCAGCAACTCAATTAGTTGTTGCCTTAATTCTGGTTCTAAGTACTGACTAATCCCAACCTCCATAGGTTCTTCATTGGTGCCAAGATTAACTCTTTTCACTGGATCGTGTACTTTAGGTGAAGTATCATCTAATGCTGCTGGGGCTGGTTGTATAGCTTCCACCTCGTCTAGAATCATTGTTTCGTCTTCATCGATACACTCAACTATAGCGACCGCTTCCCATGCCAATTGCTCCTCTCTAAAAATAGCAAAACGCTGCATCATAGAAGCAAGGGCCTCTGCTTCCTCAACCTTGAGGTTGTCACTCATTGATCTTATTTGATAAGAAATCGATGGAGGTGGGCCTTGAACCGTCAGATTTGGCCTGTGTCAAACCCCATCGAGCTAGATCATTCGAGGTCACCCCAATTGGATGTCCTGCGTCGTCCACACCCTCAACCTTGAGAGGATTTATGGAACTATAATAGTAGTCTGCCTCAAGTGAACAAGCAGCTATTGTATAAGGGCGGTCATCCGCCTTGACCAATACCGGAACGCCAGCTACTAGATTCCACATGATCATCTCTTGATGCAATGATGATCAGACAGAAAGTGTTTTGTGAATCCAGTCTCTGCCCAAGATCATGCTATATGGGGCACTGGCTGTTTCCGTGACAATGAAACCTTGAAACGCATCAGAGGGTCCGAGTTTTACTTTGAGCATCAAGATACCATTGGTTGGTGTGACCGCACCAGCGAAACCTCTAACATTCATCGTGGTACCTATAATCTTCTCTGCGGGAATCTGAAGCTTTTCCATGGTACTAAGTGTGATAACGCTCACCGTGGCTCCTGTGTCGATGAGGATCTTGTCAACTTTGAGGCCCGCCACCTCTGCTGACATATACAGCGGCTTGAGGTGTTGGGACATGGCGAATGTAGATTTTGGGAACACTATATTTAGCCGTGAATGCTCAGCCAAACTCCTTGGAGGGTCATTGGTGGACTGAGATCCTTTGCCATCCGTGTTCGCCAATGCCTCATCTTGAGGCTCTTGTATAAGGTATACTAGCCTGTCCTTTCCCTCCTCTTGGATAAATTGAGAAGTAGGAATAGGTGTTGGTACAACATAATCAGAAGATAAAATGAAAGCCATGTGACAATCCAACACCTCTGGATCTAATGAGATCATGTTGCAATCCACGATATCGTCATCTTCATCCATCTGCTCGTCATCATTATCCTGCATCTCATCATCCGCTTCCGGTAGATCTTCGTCCGCCTCCATTTTTAAAGGCAAGGATCTGGACTCACCCTCCGCTTTTCTCGAAGGTGGATCAGCACCTAGCTTTTGCGCTACGTACTGAGGCAAGGACATTCCGGAAGGAATACCCGATGATTTTGACCGAGCCAAAATCATAATAGGCTTGGTTGGTTCTGGTTTTGCGAGCCTGGATTCCTTGGCAATTTCTTGCCCCTCAAGAACCCTTGCTACTGTAGTAACACTCGCCTCCTTTGGTTTCCACTTCAGAATATTGGCGTTTTTATCTCCTCCAACCTCTAAGATCTTCTCTCTAGATTGAGGATTTTCTTTGTCGGACGTCGCGGTCCTAATATGATGTCTTTCTTGGGAGTAATCCAGTTTCCTCCGTGGTGACTGCCTTGGTGCACCTGCTGATTGGTCCGGCTTCGAAAGTCTCTCATGAGCACTTTTTCTGCGAGGCGGCAAAACTTGACTACTTCGTGCTCGGCGAGTATCAATATATGTTTTGGCCCTATACCGCTTATAGGTGTCCCGTATATGTCTAATCAGGACTGAAAGCTCTGATGGGATCAATCCCCCCGTGGCCAAAGCATCCAGGGTTCTTTTTGCCCTGCCATACCGCTTCTGCATGTTCCTAGTTGGATTAGGAGGTACCTCCACAACCTTACCATTTTGCTGTTGATACCACCTATTAGTCTTGATCTCTGAACTTGATGCTGGTGGAATGTATGGCTTAGCAAGAACCGCATGATCGGTTGCTTTAGAAGGACCATAAGCCGGTACAGACTTAACTCCACTGGGCCCTGGACCCTGCTGAGACCCCAGTTTGCCAGCGTAGGTTTCTCGGTCATAAGGATGATATTTCGTTCGCCTGTAAGCGTCAGGCCTGGATCGCTCGGGAATTGGATGGGTGTGCTTGGCCTTCTCCAAGGCTTTTTGCTCCGCCTCCTTCAGTGCTAACTGAAGCTCTTCATGTGTGATAGGTAGGTGACAGCCCACCTTACAATTAAGGCATAACTTAGATCGTGGTACCAGCACCATCTCCTCCTTTTCTGGCGAACGCCCATTATTATTAGTTGGCTGCTCCGCTTCTTTATTCTCGTCGATGGCATTTACCCAATATTCAGGTATGAAAGCCACCGTCTCTTCAGCAAACTTCAAAGTTCCATCATTCAACCATTCTTGAATTTGGTCCATTAACGCTACACACCCGAAGATACAGTGGTCGTTACAATGATGAAAGGCACAGTAGGATTCGCCCGGCCATATTCCCTTTTGTGGTAGGCAGGCGCTAGCAAGCTTGACCCCACCTTGTTGGATCAAGACCTCCCAAATCTCTGGGGCCCTATTTGCATCATATGTGTAATGTGCAAACTTGGAGATGCATTCGCCAGGTTCCGATTGTTGACATGGATTGGATACGAAATCTATCGTGTTCACCTAGTGGAACGGCTTAGTTTCTGTCCAAGTAGGCTCCTTAGGAGCATCTATCTTCATGACATTATCATTAATCCATATTTGGATCTGATCCTTGAGCTTGACACAATCTTTAGTATAATGGTTATTCATGTTATGGTAGCTACAATACTTCTTACCTGCCATGTAGTCGGGCTTAGGAATGAATCCTCCGTCATGTTTAAGTCGACCCAGGTTGAATAGCTCTTGCAAGATCTCTGGAGCCTTGTATGCGTTATAAGTGTATGTCTCAAAGGCAGACTTAGTTGGCACAGAAGTCGTAATCTTGATTGGGTCCTTGGCCATTCTCAAATTCTTTGATTGTAGTTGCTGGCGACCAACCACTTCTACAATCGTGACTCCTTCTTCTTCTTCCTCCTCAACCCAAGCCAGGTTTGGAGATGACTCAGTATTTACGGTTGCAACTGTCTTTGAGGCAGAAGGGACACCGACTTTAGGCTTCAGAGAGCTAGGGTAATAAGACAAAGGGATGCTCTTCTTTCTTTCCCTCTTCTCCTTCATTCGATCAACCCAATGTTGCTAATTGGTCAACCTATTGGTCAGATCAGCCATATTGGCAACATAAACCTGCTGAAAGCCAAATTGGACTTCCTCCTCTAACCCAGCAATAGCTAAGTCTACTATAGTGTCCTCTGGGAGCTTATCCTTGCACTTGGTTATCAGCAGCTTGAAACGTTTCAGAAAATCCATGGCTGACTCGCCAGGTTGTTGTTCTGTTCCGGCTAAGATTTTCATAGTAACCTTGGCCTCAACAACCCCAAACATGGTATTAAACAGGATTTCTATAGCCCTCCAGTCTGGAACAGAACCTGGAGCTAAATCCTTGTACCATGCCAATGCCGACCCTGTTAGCGACGTACCGAACACTCGCAACTTGAGTATGGGATTGTTCGCATAGGGACCAAAGCGAGTGATATGGGTCTCAGCATCTTCTGAGGAATCTCCAGAGAATTGGGTGAACCGGACGTATTTAAAGTTTTGTGGCCAAGGAAGCGCATTCACCTCTGAGGGAAATGGATTAGCATAAGTTCGGTTTGTATCTGGCAAACCATGCATAACCCTCATTCTTTCTTCAAACAGTCGATTCACATAGTCGACAGTTAGAACCAAGCCTTCCTCCTTTTCTGGCTCGTCGGCTTCTTCGTCATCAGATGGAAGGATAGTGACTTTTCCTCCACCTCTACTTATCCGTCTTGTAGCTTCAAAAGAGTCTCCATCTCCATTTGTGTGAGACTGATTAGGAGGCCTCGTCGTGCTGGAAGAACCCCTTCCTTGCCTTTTTTCGATCACTTTCTGTTGGTTTGGTTCCTCCGACTCTTGAAACTCAAAGTCCAACCTATGTTCGAATAGTAGTGATAACTGTGCAATAGCAGCTGAGGTTTTTGTTGTCTGATCCTGCTGAGCTTTTATTTTCTCATTGAAGTCTTTAGCATGGGTAGCCAACCGGTTGGCGACTCTATCATGCTGTTGCACCAACCACTTCATGCTGGATGAACTCCCAATCTGTTCTGTCTTTAGCTCCTTCAAATTAGCTTCAATCCTCTGAAGAACGTCATTGGTCCTTTCTGACTTTGCCAATACTAGGTTCAAAGATTCTATTACATCTTCGGGAGATGGAACGGTAAGGATCGCTGCGCTGTCCTCCTCAGAAACCTCTAAAGATTCTAAGGCATTAGCCATTTTCCTAGTTAGAATGCTGGCGGGTTCCTCCTGGCTGTCAGCAGCCATTGTAATTTCAGGAACCCCTTGGCCAACCTTGGTGACCTCAGAAATATCCTCAATGCTGGCCGCCACACCTCCGTACTTGAAGCCTACCTCATTCTCTGATAAACCTCTGCAGTCCGCAGAGTTGTGTTTAGTGAACAGCCTGTGTTCTGGCTTATTGCATGAAGGCATGATTCGTCGATAAGGATTAGATCCCCAATCTTAACACTGGTCCCACTGGGCGTGCCAAAATGTTCATGGAGAATTTAGTATCCGGCGAACGGTCAACACGTGGAGTGGCGGACGTCAATCTCAGTCATGTTGTGATGTGTGCGAGCGTGCCAGTACCTTTGAGTTAGGTACAACTTCCATGCAGAAGACCTCTGGCGAGCGTACTTCTGGCGAGCGTGTCTATTTGCTCCCAATTCCTGATTTCCTGATCAAGCGACTGTTACGCGAGCGTTGACAAGGCCGGCGTAAGAGGCTCGAACAAGCCCTAATAAGTGTATATTAGGATTTTTCTCTAAACCTATTACAGATCGAGTAATCTTACTTTGATCCTGAGACGCAAAGCAGAGCAATAATTCAAGACCGCGGAAACGATCCTTTTCCAACCTATTGCAGATTGGTCTGTGTTTTGTTACCTGAGTAACGACTCGATTGGCTACGGCGTAGCGACTGACACTAGGTGCTTCAGCGAACACGAACACGAGGCGAGCGAGCGACTCTGTACGTATGGCGGCGAGGTGCGTTTCTGTATGTATGGTGGCAAGTTGCAGCTACGATGTGCGGATGCTGGAAGCGATAGGTCTTAGCGACGCTCACACGAATGCAAAGCACACTTCGACAACCGTGCAAGGATACATTGACCGGTGATGGGCGTAAGGTTGCAGCGAGGTTGGATGGTGGTTGTTTGCGGTTTGTGGAGGCAATGCGCGTAAGATGCTCCGGGGAGACTTTGCAAGGATTGCGATGTGCAAAAGCTTGTGTGTTTATTTGATGGTTGGGAACCCTTTTACGTTGTACAAGAGCTCTTTATATAGAGGATGTCAAACCCTAATACTTGTGTATCAAGTAGCATAATAGATTTGGAGATCGATCAGGATTCAATTATCATAAACCCACTCTTTTTCAGATTCCTAAAGAAACCCCAAATCCTTCCAAGAAGGAAAAGATTAAATATATATCAGATTATCCTTTATTGAAAAACCTCATGGACCTCGATTCATAGTCTCGGACAAATGTCAGTTTCGGCCCAAATACCTACAGCTGGACCGGATGTACTATAGTGAGTAGTAGGAGCCATGCTCAAAAACATGTTTGTGCTAGAGCTATTACTCACAGATGTGTCAATCATATAATTAAACGGCTGTGTACCAAAGTTTGAGTGCTGGAAACAAGAGGAGGTTTTTGTTTCAGATATAGCTTCCTTCAACACCATAGGTCCCTTTCCTTTATCAACAATCGTATTTAATCCTTCAACATTTACCCTAGATGCTGAACCACTACTACCAGATCCAATATCACAAATAGATGTTGTATTAACACCCAAAATAACTTCATGATGAGCTACTTCAGTATAAGTAGAGCTAGATCTAGGCACTTGAGAGACAAAATTTCTACCATCTATTGACGGAGCTGACGCCCATCTTCCTAATACTGATGATGGTGACGAGGTAGCTGACCTAGGAGGTAGTACAGGAGTTCCATCAGTGATAGGCACAGATCCAAAGTTGATCTGCCTTTGCTGTGGTGACTGGACGTCCGCCGGTCCTCGGGATCCGATGAGCAGCGCTCGTAGCTCGGACAAGATCTCCTCCTTAACAGATGCTATTGTGGTTTGCATACCGTTGAGAGAGTCCCTAACCTCGTTCACTGACCCTTGCAAAGCTCCGATTCGCGCAGCAGTTTCATCCTTGTGAACCAGTAACTCAAATTCGAAGTTAGATAACTCGGTTGCTGGAGGCATTCTTCCACCTCCTTTTCGTACCATTACCCTCAAGATCGAGGGCTCTGATACCAGTTGTTAGGGTTTGGGCCCTAACTCCTGGATTTGGCTTGAGAGAATATAGAGAGAGAAAGGGAAAAGGAAATTAAAGCTTGTATTAATTCAGAATAGCGTTCTTACAAGGAGAGTGATCGAGCTTATAAAGCTCAGCTCAGCCTGGATAGGAATGCCACGTGTCAACACGACACTGGACTACAACAGACAAATAAAAATAAGACAGCTGGCAGCGTCAACAACTTGACCAGAGCCCAAAACGACATCAAACATCCTTTTCCTAATCCTAACAGGAATAGTCAAGGATCCTAACAGAAAACCTTATCTTTGCCCTTTTCACCAGACCCAACCAAAACGAAACATTGTAATTGAAAACTCAGCAGAAAAAAGATGAAATTATCAGATGAAAATCGAGATCGTCTCTCTCTCCGTCTCCGGTGTAAAACAATGAATTGGTAATCTCCGTGTCAAAAGTAAAATTGCGTCGTGTCTTCTCTTCTTTCTGTTTTTCTCTTCTTGTCTTCTGTTGGCATCTCCACGTAACAAAAGATACAGATGACAACAACCCAGTATATACAACAGTTAAAACAATACAGGACATCTCTGCAAAGAAACCAAACTTTGAATTCAATTGATTCATTGAATTCAAAGAAACCAAATTAGTTAGAAAATACAAACGAATCACTAACTTAATTTAATATCATCATCACCAATCACCCAACCATCTCACTCTCAGTCTCTCTGTCTTTAGCGGCCATTATTCCAAAGCAAATCAAGCTCGTATAATTGAACAAGAAGACCACACCACACACTTCAGATTCTTCACTATCACCTAGAAAAGCATAAATCAATCCAATTTGCAGATCCCCATATCGAGGAATGAAAAACAAGCCCAAATAAAGAAGACAAAATCAACCAAAAGTAATCAAAGGAAATTGACGTTAATCGAAGTGTTGATTGTTAACGGTGAACTTGTTGCAACTGAGATTTCCGAGTAGGATTTCACTATATCCCACCGTGAGCTTGTTACACACATATCTAATTTCTTCAATGCTAATTTGGCTTGTGAGAGTGAAGAACAGAAAAAAAGGAAGAACAGAGGAGAGAGAGAAAGGGAAGAACATGTCTGCGGAAATAAAGACAAAAGTGAGAGAGAAGTATTTTTTTTGGTCATCACATAGATGGATTTACCCTCATAAATTTAACGGAAATCTCAAAACTTAAGGGAGAAACCGATGGTGTGTACTCAATTTGGGTCGGGTTATAAACTTCATGCACCATTCAACCATTGTAATATTTTAGAAAATAAATTCACCATAATTCTCATGCACCGTTCTTAAAATTTTCCCTACAGAAGGTGAAGGTATTCCTTTGAGATATCAATCATATACAGACATCTTATAGAAATGAATGTTCATAAGAATATATACGGGCAAAGTTTGAGCGGGTCACTGGCACATGAATAAGGTATGCTAAGTTTTAGATTAGGAAAAAAGGACCATAAACATGTGAATTCTAGAGAATAGATGTGTGCAATAGCATTCTAGTTATCGATGTGTGCATACCTCAAAAGAATAGTGTCTTTGCTATCAGAAATGTCATCCTTGAAGATTATTTTGGCCCTCTAGTTTGGGAAGTGTCAGCTCTGTTAACTTGTTGAGGTGACAATTTTCACCATTCTAACTCAGTTGGATGTCTGCCACATCAGTACAAATGTCTAAAATACTCCTGAACCAATTTCACCATTTTATTAACATATATTCCCTCTAAAATATAGTCCCTCAATTTCTAGGAAATAAGTCACCTTACAACAGTAATATCAGAACTTATACCAGCAATAATTAGACCTTTCATTTAAGATCTTGTCATGCTTCAATTTCTTTTACAATATCAAATAAATGGAAATGATTTGATCAGCTGATGTTCATATGTTATACTCCAGCATTCTCTGATTCACGTCCAACCTTTCTGCTTGGAAATCCGAGGAGCTGATCAAGAACGAGAATTAACATGCTCCAAGCTCAGATTACTCCTCATCTGAGGACTCTAAGCGAGTGATCCCAGCTGACCAAGAACAACAACAAGAAGCTCCAAGCTCAGATTACTCCTCATCTGAAGACTCTAAGCTAGTGATTCACGCTCGTGAATCCACCATCAATCATGAGATTATCCCCACTTATATACCTGGACAGCTGGACTCATCACTTGCTAAGAAGAGCACATCATTTGCAACATCATAAACTGTCAATTCCACTCCCTGCAAATTTGCATTTCTCCCTACGAAATCCCGGAACCCTGCCCAAGCATCTTCGGTTCTCTCCTCCTCGATCAAGTGAGCCAAAGCCAAATTAGTCGCCACTGCATAAGGAGAGACACAGTTAACACGTATGCCATGAATTCCAAGCTCAGCAGTAACATTCCTGGTGAGCCCCAACACAGCGTGCTTGGAACCTGTCTATCCATGCGGTCCACAAGTGCGGCTGGCGACCACCACCGCACCGACGGCTCATCGATAGGGCCTCCCTTCACAAATCTGCTAATGCAATCAAATCATTGACTAATGCAATCAAATCGTTGACTGATTGAAATTTCTGCAATTTTTTCTTTTTGAACTAATCGGATCCGATGGCCCGGATCAAATCTTCTCGAGCTTCTCTGCTTTGATCACTGGATTGCTCCTCGCGATCACCTCTTTCACGACCGTCTTGAAGTCGAAAGAGGAAGCGTGCTTCTCCGGGTACCTGTGGACCCCGCACAAGGTGGTCTCGCACTTGCATTTGAACGCGGTCAACCCGACCCGTTTCCTGCAGACGTTGCACCGATTCGGCTGCGCCACCTCCGCAATCGCGACCTCAGGAGGAGTCTGGAGATCTTCATCCTCAGCGATTTTCGAAAGAGTCAGCAGCGGAGGCGGAGGGAGAGAACTGTAAAATTACAATTGTATGATATTGTATATATAAATTGAGATAAATAATAACTTGAATTTAGAAATTAAAATTTCAGAAATAAACAAGAACGTATGAACAAATATTCAACCACTACCGAACGAATTTGATGATGAATTATGAACAGTGAAGTCGTGTGTGTCACACACTCTCCTTAAGACAACTACGCCGCCTCTACGGGTGCAAAAAGTCTGTTGGCGCTCGTTTCCTAGGATACAATGACTAACAAATTCTTAGAGCTGCACTGCTTCAAGAAAGTCTGCGAACTAGAGGCAGTACCTCTTTCTATCACCAGAATAGGAACACAAGAGCAGAAGAGAGAAAGCTTTTGAGAGGAGAAGAGCTGAATGCTTTTGGTATCTTTAGACTAGGAATATGAGACCTTTTTTATAGTGTGAGGAATGACCATGGCTATTAAGATCAGTAATAAATTAGGGAATTTCAATGGCCATGAACAGCCCACTGAATGGTCATAAAACAAGGCATTATAGCTGATGTTACTGGAATATCAAAAGGTTTTCCAGTAGCAGCTGAAGAGTCCAAAAAGAATCCGGGCTGAGTGCAAAAAGGAGCATGCGTTCTGTGTTGCATTCGTGTCCGCAGGTCGTGCGGGCACACACAAGTTTTTGGTGCTCCAGCCCGAAATTTGCACCCCCCCCTGCGCGTAAGAGTGTATAGTTTGTGTTTACACAACTATACCTCATATGAGGATGATTCTATATAAACACTCTTTACTTTTTCCTTTTTTCAATGTGGGACAAACTTTGTTTTCCCCATTTCAAATAGCGAACTTTGGATGACAATTTTTCATTCATCCCAAAACCAAATTAGGCATATGAACACATGATCTTGTAGTCCTCATTATGGAGAATACAAATCCAGGTTCATCTTTTATTAATTATAAGTGTAACACACTTTAATTAACCCATTTAAATTTGGTTTCATAAAGGGTTTTTAACCCATTTTTCCAACAATTCCCCACATGAATAAAAATGGTCACCAAAGACTCAATAGAATTGGTGATAGATTTCTTTGGTCGAAACCTGCATAGGATAGGTAGGTTTTACCCTTTGACCATTCCCTTATGAAAGTATGATTACGTTACTAACTAAACAGTAGACGCGATGTCCTTGAACTATTCGTTATTTTGTGTAACTGATAGCATACCTCACACAGGAGTCTTTCTGGTACGTTCCAGTTCTCACTATTGTGCCCGTTTTGGCTCTGGGCACACGTCTGGTTCTGCAAGTAGTTTGATAAGAGTTATGCCCTAAATAACTCCCCTAGAAGCGGCCCCACTTCTCTCTTGCATAGGTGATCTCTTATATAAGAGCAACCTGCATTACTCCGCTCGGTTTTACCAGACGCATAAGAATCATTAAAAGCTTGGCTTAACCTTACCCTTACAGGTATCACTGTTTTTTCATCATAGGAATGGATATGGGTACTCCCCACAGTGATCCAACTTCATCTCCACAATTTAGTTTTCTTATTTTAACCTAGCTCTTGGGATCTCCAGTCTACTAGGTTGGGTATCCACTGTAGAAATTTTATTTTCCAATGGGCTTTAATCCCATTCCCCTCGATGATTTATCAACCAACTCCCTGTTTAACCCTTTGGTTAACGGATCCGCAATATTATCCTTAGACCTCACTAGTCTATAGAGATAACTCCAGTAGAGAGTAGTTGTTTAATGGTGTTATGTCTTCGACGAATGTGTCTAGACTTACCATTGTACATCTTGCTCTGTGCCCTGCCAATTGCAGATTGACTATCACAATGTATGCAAATTGCAGGCACATGTCTTGTCCATCTAGGAATATCCTCTATGAATTGGCGTAGCCATTCTGCTTCCTCCCCACATTTGTCTAGTGCAACAAACTCAGATTCCATCGTGGATCTAGTTATGATCGTTTGCTTTGAGGACTTCCAGGACACTGCTGCACCTCCTAGGGTGAATACATATCCACTTGTAAACCTTGAGTCTTTCATGTCAGATATCCAGTTTGCATCACTGAATCCTTCTATAACATCTGGGTATGTTGTGTAGTGCAGCCCATAGGTACGAGTATACCTTAAGTACTTTAGTACTCTTGCAATTGCTTGTCAATGCATGGCTCCAGGATTACTCGTATACCTGCTTAGCTTACTCACTGCATAAGCTATATCCGGTCTTGTACAACTCATTAAGTACATTAGACTTCCAATGACTCTCGAATATTCTAATTGAGAAATACTTTCTCCTTTATTCTTCGATAGGTGCAGAGTCATGTCTACCGGAGTTCTATAAATTCAATATCCTTCCTTGTCAAATTTCTCCAGGATATTGTCCACATAATGTGTTTGATCCAGTACAAGTCATTCTGATGTTCTTGTGATTTTTATCCCTAAGATCACATCAGCAAGGCCCATATCATTCATGTCAAATTTTGAATTTAACATGTTTTTAGTGGAGTTGATCATTTTATCATTACTCCCGACGATAAGCATATCATCCACATATAGGCACAAAATGACATAGCCATTTTCCGTATCCTTGACATATACGCACTTATCACATTCATTAATTTTGAAACCATTAGTGATCATGGCGTTGTCAAATTTTTCATGCAGTTGGTTTGGTGCTTGTTTTAAGCCATTTAATGACTTTACCAATTTGCACACTTTCCTGTCTTGTCCATGAGCTGAGAAAACCTCAGGTTGCTCTATGTAAATTTCTTCATCTACATCACCATTTAAAAATGCCGTTTTCACATCCATTTGATGTACTTCAAGATTGCGCAAAGCTGTAATTGCAAGTACCATCCGGATAGACGTTATTCTCGTCACAGGAGAATAGGTGTCAAAGTAATCCACATATTCATTTTGCCTATAGCCTCTAATAACAAGTCTTACCTTGCACTTGTCTATTGATCCATCTGCTTTCAACTTCTTTTTGAAAATCCACTTAGACGTCAAAGATTTACAACTAGGTGGCAGATCCACAAGTTCCCAAGCGTGATTTTACATAATGGAATCAATTTCACTTTTGATTGCATCTTTCCACAGAGGACTATCAGTAGAGTTTACTGCCTCTTTAAACGTACGCGGTTCACCTTCAACCACATAAGTCAAAAAATCGAAACCAAAGGATTTTTCTATCCTTGCCCTTTTACTTCGTCTAGGTTCAATTTCAACCTCAGACTCCGACTCCGACTCAGCTTGTTGATCCTGATCGTTATCAATAACAGCTTGACTGTCTTCACGTGTCCGTTTAGAAGAATTAGATTCATCTATGGACCTGCGTGGAAATATATTTTCAACAAAAGATGTATTCCTCGATTCCATTATCGTGTCCTTATGAATATCAAGAACTTTTGATTTATGCACGAGAAACCGATAAGCCGAACTGTTATGTGCATATCCAATAAAAATGCAATCAACTGTTTTAGGCTCATTCTTTACCCTTTTGGGTTTAGGAATTTTCACCTTGGCTAAACATCCTCATACTCGCAAGTATTTATAGGATGACTTCCTACCTTTCCATAATTCATATGGAGTTTTCTCCTCTTTCTTTTTAGGCACCTTATTTAAAAGGTAATTAGCCGTAAGAATTGCGTCTCTCCACATGTTGGGGGGCATTCCAGAACTGAGTAGCATGGCATTCATCATATCCTTCAAGGTACGATTTTTCTGCTCTGCCACACCATTCGATTGTGGTGAGTAAGGTGCAGTTCTTTGATGTATAATCTCATGTTGAGTACAAATATCAGCAAATGGCGATTCGTACTCACCTCCACGGTCACTTCTCAGTACCTTTATTTTCTTGTTGAGTTGATTCTCAACCTCATTCTTATAGAGCACAAATTTCTCTATAGCCTCATTTTTTCTCTTTAGCAAGTACACATAGCAGTACTTCGTACTATCATTAATAAAGGTGATAAAGTACTTATTACCGCCTCTCGATTGTGTTGATTTCAAATCACACACATCTGAATGAATTAGATCAAGGGGTTCATGATTTCTTTCAACATTTTGGAATGATGATCTTGTTAATTTTACCTCTACACAAGTTTCACACTTATGTTTTGTGTCAATTTGGAATTTTGGTAAGTGGTTCATGTTAATTAATTTCCGCAAGGTATCATAATTAACATGTCTTAGTCTACTATGCCACAAATTGGAAGACTCAAGCATATAGGTGGAAGATGAAGCTTCATTCATTTTCTTGACTATAGTCATTACATTCATTTTGATCATCCCACCGGTTACATAACCCTTACCCACAAACATTCCATTCTTGGACAAAACAAGCTTATTAGACTATCACTATGCGGAACCCATGAGTGTTCAGCAGTGCACCGGAAATCAGATTCTTCCGGATCTCTGGAACATACAGAACATTGTTCAGAGTCAGCTCCTTCCCAGCGGTCATCTTCAGAGTCACCTTCCCTTTCCCCTTGATGGCAGAGGTGGCAGAATTCCCATGTACAGAATCTCCCCTTTCTCAGATGGTTCGAAGGTGGAGAACATCTTCTTGTCAGCACAGACATGTTTGGTGGTCCAGTGTCCATCCACCATTCCTTGGGGTTTGAATCCACCATGTTCAGCTCAGATATCATAGCACAGAGGTTCATCTCAGCAACCTCTTGAGTGACATCATCAATCAGGTTGGCCTCCTTCTTCTTGTACCTCCTTGGTTTGTTGCAATCAACAGACTTGTGACCAGCTTTGTCACAGTTGTAACACTTTCCTTCAAACCTATGCTTTTTGGAGACACCTCCTTTTGGTTTCAGCTTGAACCTTTGATCCTTGATCCTTTTGTTTTTGGAACTTTGGCCGTGTTCCGTGACATTTGTCTTGGCAGAATAACCACCGCCCCATGCCTTCTTCTTAGATCCTCGGTTGTCTTCTTCAATGCTGTTTCTGCCTAAACCCGGGGGTCTAGTAGATACTTGATGAATCCACCTTGATCTCCTGCAATCCTGCTTACTAAGGGGAATACCGGGCGGGCCGGTCTTCTCCTCTCCGATGCCTAAGTTAGTATAGTTGGAATATATATAACCAAGGCACGTATGTAAGCCGGGAGAGAGACAAGTTACCTCATAAAGAAGGTAGTTGGGGCCCATATATAGGTGGTTGGGGGTAGAGACTGGCCTTACTCTTCGATGTGGGACTGGTTCCCTTCTGTTTATACTTTCTGGTGCCCTCTTAGGCAGGCTGGTGCCCCCAGCCCCTGGGTCCCTGGAGGCAGGATAGAGTGTCAGGCCCCGAAGCCGGGTGCTGGTGATCCGGTCCCGACCCTCGGGCCGGGCCCTGGTGTGCTTGTTGCGGGTCTGTGGGCCCTCGTGTAGCCTCTCTGGCTACTGTCAACAAGTCCCCCAAGTTCCCGGTCAAGTGCAATCTTGAATGGGGACTTATCTGTCTTGCTCTTGTCCCGCAGACCCGCGGGGTTACCAACCTACCGGTCTCCAGTCCCCCAAGTCCGCGTTAAAGATTGGACGTGACCGAGGTGAGTATCTGTTACCGATGGCAAGAGATAATTTATAAGTATGTTTGGTAATATAAAACAGGATTGTGCTCGAGTGTTTATGAGCATGGAGCGGGGTGAAAACCCGAAGAGTGCATGAGATGATGCCATGCGATAGATGGTGCATGGAATGATGATGGGGCGTTGAAATCCGCCATGCAAGGGATGGTGCATGGAATGATGATGGGGCGTTGAAATCCGCCATGCAAGGGATGGTGCATGGAATGAATAGGCGTTGAAATCCGCCATGCAAGAAATTAATGCACGGAATTTTGATTGAGCCTGCTGCCCTTCGGAATAAAGCAGAGCTCACTGATCCCGAACGGGGCACTTTGCAAATCAGAACGGAGCGGAGCAACTGGGCCAGAACCGGGCGTTCTGCCAAATCAGAACGGAGCGGAGCAAACTGGGCCCGGAGCAGAGCAAACTGGGCCAGAACCGGGCGTTCTGCCAAATCAGAACGGAGCGGAGCAAACTGGGCCAGAACCGGGCGTTCTGCCAAATCAGAACAGAGCGGAGCAAACTGGGCCAGAACCGGGCGTTCTGCCAAATCAGAACGGAGCGGACACTTGCTAGTTCTTCTCAGCTTGTGTTTGAATAAGCGATGAGGTAAGTGTGCAGGTTTGTTAGCCTGCGGGGAGATTTGTTCTGTGTTAGAGATACAATCTGCCATGTGGGATGGTGTAGAGATAACGAGTCTCCCCCATATGTTCCCAAAGGTATCGCAGTTCAGTGCGATGCAGGGTTTTTATCCTGCTGGACAGTATCGCGGTTCAATGCGACGCAGGGTTTTTATCCTGCTGGACAAGAGAACATGTGTTAGATGTAAACTCGCCCGGTTTGTAAAGCCCATGCGTTTGCCATGGAGGCGGGCGGACTCGACGGTCGACATGCCTATCGAAACGAGTCCCCCTGTGAAATAGCCATGGGTCCGGGTGATTATGTTTCCGGAAAGTACTCTCAAGCGGGTTGGACATGATGGAACCGATGGTGGAGATGCTCTCTGAGCGGTTGGATAATCATAACCGGTGAGAGGTCTTCAAGCTTTGCAGCGAAGAAGCCATGCAGCCGGTTGGAGGATCGCAACCGCGAACTGTCAAGGTACCGGGCGGGACTCGCGCGGGCGACATGCCATATTGAAACGAGGTCCTGCTCAAACCCGGATAGATGCTCTCGAAGCGGTTGAATAAGCATAACCGGTGAGAGGTCTTCAAGCTTTGCAGCGAAGAAGCCATGCAGCCGGTTGGATGATCGCAACCGCGAACTGGCATGGTACCGGGCGGGACTCGCGCGGGCGATATGCCATATTGAAACGAGGTCCTGCTCAAACCCGGATAGATGCTCTCGAAGCGGTTGTGTTGCGATGTTGATGGCGTGCAACCGTGGAATCTGGGGAAGCGTAGGGGAGTCTGACTCCTTGGTTCCTGCTCCTACCTTCCTGTCGCCAGTGCGTGGGACAGGTGGCTGACATGCATTTAAGGAGGAAGTCCATCAGTCCCGTCAGTTATGATGGCGTGGGTGGTTTACCAATGCTGGGACACGTGCCATCAGGGAACGGTTTTGTGATGGAGGGCCTGGATGCGCAGGCGTTTGATTTGTTCTGATTGCGTTTTTTGGGGGGATTTTGGAATGCCTAGGGCATCGGTCCCCTCTATAAATAGGGCTCTTCTGCTCTTCTCTCCACTTTGGCCTTTTGCACTCAAGAGAGAGTGAGAGAGAAAAAGGAGGTAGTCCGGCGAAAAAAACTCTAAGTTCCTTGCCCCAAGAGATCCGTTTGTCTGAAGCGCTCCCAAGCCTCCTTTTACCATTGCTCGTTGCTTTCGCAGGGCGGATTGTCCTCGGCTGAGCATACTAATCGGTAAGTTGCGTTCTTTGCCCCGGTGTTTCTTGCTTTTTTTTTTTGATTTGTTATTTTGCGGCGGGGGGGTGGGAGGGATCTGTGTTGCTGGCTGGGTTGCTCAGCGGCAAACTTTTGGGGAGAGGCCGTTGTAGGTGGTGTTGTAGGCTGTTGTTGACGAGCGCTAGGGTTTTACTTTCTGCCCCTAGGTTGAGATGTACACTTCGAGCTCGGAGGGGGCTTCTGAATCTGCCGCAAGAGGTCCTGTGGTGGATGATGCGGAGAGGATGCAGGACTGGCTTGATTCTGAAGCCCCGGAGCATGAAGCCGCGGCCTGCCCCGGGAGCGGTGCCTCGTCGACGTCCTCGGAGTACGGGGCAGATTCCTCGAAATCTGAGATACGGCGCGGGGTGCGCATGGCCGGTGCTCCCGTTGAAAGCTATACTCTCGGTAGGGGGAGAAATGCCGTGGTGTGCGACGAACCGGAGGAGAGCATGACTCCTGCGGAGATTGCCGCGTTCCGGGAAACGTGGGGTATCCCGGACGATATCTTTCTGCGTCCATTGAACCCTGGAGAGTCAGCCTGCAACCCGGAAGAGGGTTGGGTTGCCGTGCATCCGGATCAGTTCCGGCACGGGATGTCGCTACCGCTGCCTTACTTTGTGCAGTACATACTGAGTGCCTTGCCAGCGTCGCCCGCGCAGCTGCCCAGTCTTCAATGGAGGCGGCTGCTAAGTTTAGGCTGCCTATTCGATCTGTCCGGAATGAGCATGCCTACGATCGATGAATTACGGGCGCTGTATAGGTTGTCCTACTCGAGGAAGGCGGGATCCAGAGGCTGCTTATCCTTCAACTCCCGTAACAATCAAGCGGTCATCACCACCATGCCCTCATGGGTAGACAACAGCTGGAGAAAGAAGGTGGTGATGGCCGGCGGGGCGTGGCAGGTGAAGAGGAGGAAGTACCGGGTGCCTGGCGCCTTCCAGCCCATAGGCGACCAGTCGTTCCAGCTGTCCGAGGTGGAACAGGAGAGGGTCTTGATTATTCTCGGTTGCTGGGACCACCTGGAACGAAGTTCGTATAATTTCATCCGGCGAGAAGTGCTGGAACACTGTGGGCTCGGGCGGGATCCCGGTGTGTTAGCAAACCCTAGCGGTGGTACTTGTGCTAGTTGGTGCTCAATAATTTCTAACTTTTTGCTTGTCCTGTAGGTGCGTCAACCCGGGCGGTGATCAAGCCCGAAAACACCCTGTCAATGGACGGGGAAGACCTCCTGAGGCAGCTTAAGGAGAAGGGCGCGACTGTGGCCCGGTCCTCACTGGAGGAGGACGACCGGGTTACGCTGCATGCGGAGCCCAGGGCCCGGGATTTGGACGAGTCGTCCTACCTGTTGGAGCGGGTGAAGACTCATCACTCCGCGGCAGCGGCGGTGCCCGGGAAGGGCAAGAGCACCGGAGGGCCGGTGCGGGTTCCTGGGGGAGCAAACAGGATCCCCAACCGTGCGGCGGCCCTGCCCATCGCTGCTTTTGTTCCTCGCGCGAACGCACGTTCTGCTTCTCCCGAAGGGCGGGGAGAGAAACAGAAAGGACCGGAGGGTCCGTCCCCCCTGCTGGTGATGCTAACCGGCGGGCCGTCCCGGGAAGCCCTGGCGAAGCGGGTCAGGACAACCAGCAGCGTGCCATCGAATGCTGGGGAGGGAACTGCCGTTGGTCAGCAGAGGAATCCTGCGCCTGCGGAGGCGTCAAGGGGAAGCCTGGACAATGCCTTCGTCCGGCAGATGATGGCGGACCTGGCCAGCTTCGGCCTAGACAAGCCCGGGGTTGATTGCGTGCTAGCAGGTGGCAACCGACCAAAATGCAAGGAATCCATCTTCCGGGTAAGTACCGCACGATACCACTGTAATGCCTAGTATCCTGCCTTCATCCTTGCCGCTTGACTAACTGCCTTTGCTGCCCTATAGCTGCTCTACAGCCTGTACCAGCCGGATGCGAGCGAGGAGCTCCCGGAGTTGAAGAGACAGGTAACTGCGCTATCCAAGTCTCAGAAGCTTCTGGAGGCGGAGAAGTCCCGCTCGGATCGGGAGAAGGCCAGGGCGGAGGAGAGGGCCAAGAAGATGGAGGAGAGAGCCCGGAAGATGGAGGAGAGGGCCCGGGAGCTGGAGGTGGAGAATCGGAGCATGGAGAGGGAGCGGGAGCGGGCTGACGCCGAGAGGGCCGAGCTGGAGGCCAGGATTGACGAGCTTCAGACCCGTGCCACCTCTGCTGCCGCTGCCGGAGGAGATGACCCGGGACAGTTCGACCGGTTCGTTCTTCAATACGAGGAGAGCGATCGGTTCCTGGACTGCCTGGAAAAGGCCCGGGAGGAAGGCATCTCGGATGCGTACACGGAATGGGCAGCAAAGGGGTGGTTGAATACTTCCCTGATGCCGACTGCTGCTGAAGGAGATATGCATGAGCAGTCGGACATCCTTCAGCAGCCGGTAGAGGGGCAGCCAGGAGCAGAGCTTCGCTCGTACTTGGATTCTTCTACCAACAGTGCCGAGCCTACCGGAGCTATAGCCAGTTCCCAGGTCGACGACGAGGCTATCGCTGGAGAGGCAGCTCCGTAGGATTTTTTCTTCTCGCTTTCTTGTAAAAAAAGAAAACTCTTCGGAGCGGTTACTGCTTGTACACTTCGATTGACTATGAATATATATCTGAGCCTGCGGGGCCAGAGTTTTCAAAAGTAGTTTGCATATACTTAATCTTTACAATCGGTTGAACCGGCGATATGCCAAACTAACCGCTTGGACTCGGCGGGTTTACCAGGCCGGGTCGCTCCCCCGGTCGGGGTCTTCTCTTCTCTCCCCTACATACCTTTGGAGTTGACCGCTATCAATCAAGCCCTGCACCGCGGTCTTGAGGGCGAAGCACTGGTTCGTCCGATGAGTTGCCTCATCATGGTACGAGCAGTACTTGCCCGTCTGCGCCGTGGTAAGCTTCCCCTTGGGGTACTTTCTCTGGGGCGGTGGGGCGATGATGTTGCTGTTTTCCAGCAAAATGTCCTCGTAGGATGCGGTGAGGGTGGAGAAGACTTCTTGATTGGCTGGGGGTGCTGGCATAATAGCCAGGGGACGCTCTTGGCGGTATGGTGCCGGCTTGTTCTCGTTTCGGGGCTGGGGCCGGTCAGAGAAGGGCCTCTGCTGCCGCTGCGGCCAGCTCTTGCCGCTGTTGTTGTTGTTGCTCCGGCCGGGTCGGCGACTCCCGTGGTCGGCTCGCTGGCCGGTCTTGCTCTCTTGACCGCGCGGGGGATTCTCCTCCCGGTGGTGGTCCGAAGACTGCTCATCGTGCTTCCTCTTCAGCAGGTGGTTCCCGTAGGTCTCATGATCAGCCTGGGCATGCCGGATGGCCATAGCCATTAACTCGTCGTAGCCCTGCGGGAGTTCTACCCGGACGGCGTAGGAAAATTTTCCTGCCCGGAGCCCTTGCTTGAATGCCATTTCGGCAATGCCCTTGTCCAGGTTTCGGACCCCAGCCGTGGCCGTCTGCCAACGGTTGACAAAGGTCCTCAGCTCTTCCCCGGGGGCCTGGATGCAGTTGAAGAGGATGGTGGACGTCCGCGCTCCCTCGACTCGGAGGATGAAGCGGCTTACGAATCGGTCAGCCAGCTGCTCGAATGCCTCAATCGAGTTCGCAGGGAGCTCGTAGAACCAACTGAGCGCTTCCCCGGATAGGGTCTCCTGGAAGATGTTGCAGCAGACTGCATCGGAGTAGCCCTTGGCGCAAGTCTGGGACCGGAAGCTGTCAAGATGCTAATACGGGCAACCGGACCCGGAATAGGTGAGCTTGAGGGACTTCTGGTTGCCAGATCTCCCCGACTCTATAACTCGGTGTGAAAAGGGGCCCATGCGCTCGTTGAACCGGGCGCCCTCCAGTGGCCGGGCTGCTCTTCTCTCGCTTGCCTCCATCTGTGCCTTCAGATCCGACACGGTGTTGGCTAGCAGTTGCAACGCCCGGGCGGTTGGAGTATCAGCTTCATCCACAGACGAAGCGTGCAGCTGGTGGGAGGCGGGCGCGCTCTTTGGCAGGCCTTCGCCGACTTGCGACTTCTCTCGTGCAGACCCACCGGGCCGGGCGCCCGAGGAGTGCCCTGCCTCTAGCTGCCGGTGTTGGACTGGCGGGGGTGCTGCTTGCGCTTCGGCCATGGCGGTACTGCGCTGATGCCCCCTCTCTAGGGCGGCTACCAGGGCGGCGTTCACTGCCTCCAGCTCTTCGTAGCGCGCCTGGGACTTGGCTCGGTCCCGGTCGCTCTCCTCTCTGAGACGACTGACTTCTGCGGCCATTGCCCGTACTTCTCCCGCCATGCCGTCATGGTCGGGACTGTACGTGGGGTCTTGGTCCTGGCTCTCAGACTGATCACTCGGATCGTCTGAGAACGTCAAGGATAGGCCACGAAGCACCGGACTGCCTTCGTCTTCTATCGGGTCTTTTCCGCGCGAGCTCTCGTGGCGGGGCTCCGGATCACCGGAGGGTCCTCCACGGCTCCTTCCCAAATCGCTGCCCTGATCACCACGCGGCTCCCGCGTGATGATAGGGGTGGAGGCAAGCGTTTGCACAGCTGCAGTGCGCCCCTCCTCAGTGGTTCCTCTCTCTTGACTCACTTCCACCATCTCAGCCAGCGGTGTTGCTTGCACGGCTTCTTGTTCAGAGTTCCCACAGACGGCGCCAATTGTTTCTGCCTAAACCCGGGGGTCTAGTAGATACTTAATGAATCCACCTTGATCTCCTGCAATCCTGCTTACTAAGGGGAATACCGGGCGGGCCGGTCTTCTCCTCTCCGATGCCTAAGTTAGTATAGTTGGAATATATATAACCAAGGCACGTATGTAAGCCGGGAGAGAGACAAGTTACCTCATAAAGAAGGTAGTTGGGGCCCATATATAGGTGGTTGGGGGTAGAGACTGGCCTTACTCTTCGATGTGGGACTGGTTCCCTTCTGTTTATACTTTCTGGTGCCCACTTAGGCAGGCTGGTGCCCCCGGCCACTGGGTCCCTAGAGGCAGGATAGAGTGTCAGGCCCCGAGGCCGGGTGCTGATGATCCGGTCCCGACCCTCGGGCCGGGCCCTGGTGTGCTTGCTGCGGGTCTGTGGGCCCTAGTGTAGCCTCTCTGGCTACTGTCAACAAATGCGAAGCCTGACCTCCAGATCTTCCATGCTCATTTCTTTTCGCTTGTGCTTCATGTAGTTCTTGAAGTCTTTCCAAGAGGGTGGGAGCTTTTCAATAGCACGAGCTACTTGAAAGCTCTCACCAAGCACCATCCCTTCAGCATGAATCTCATGCACGATCAACTGGATTTCTGAGAATTGACTCATCACAGTCTTAGAATCCATCATTTTATAATCAAGAAAGCGGCCCCCGATAAATTTCTTGGCGCCGGCATCCTCTGTTTTATATTTCTTTTCGAGGGATTCCCACAGCTCCTTGGCCGTTCCCATATTGATGTACACATTGTACAATGAGTCAGGCAGACCGTTCATGATATAGTTCCTGCACAAATAGTCAGAACTATTCCATGCATTCACAGCAGCAATCTTTGTTTGATCATTTTAGTCACCTTCGTTGAATTCAGGAGCATTCTCAGTCGGGAATTTAACCAGGCCAGGAGTGGTCAGATAGAACATCATCTTTTGTTGTCATTTCTTAAAATGCAGTCCGTTGAACTTCTCAGGTTTTTCCCTGTGGGAAACTGAGACAGGTACATGCGCGTTTGGTGCTTGCATGGTAGGCATTTGAACTGGTCCCTTACCAGCATTCATAGCATCCAAATTTTCTCCGTACTTAAAATTAAACCTTGTGGTTGAATATTAAAATTAAAATTAAAATTCACAGCATTCATAGCATTTGAACTGGTCCCTTACCTCCCTTAGTCTCGGTATTGGTTGAATATTTGAACTTCGTCTAGGTTCAAAAAAACCTTGTGGTCTTGATAACGCCCTTACGCACACCTGCAAATAAAGGCCGTATGTATATCAAAACCTTCTACCAATTCTTTGAAAGTTTCTATGATTTCTTCTTTATAATCATATTACAAACTACAAAGGGATAGTAGAACTATAAACAATGCCCAGATGCTCAGTTATTTGCTCACAAACTCAAATAAATTATTTTTCTCGGAGGCATATGGTAGATTTACCTCACCCTAATTCCTGGTTCTTTTCACCAGCTCTCCAATTAAGAACAACAAGACCAAATCTACATTATTACAGCTCAAATTAATACAAGATTTGACAGTCATGCAATTGCCTCAAAACCAGTTAATCAACTCTTCCAAAAATAAGCCTAGCCTACAGAACACATCATTGTCATCGGGTGTTATGCTTGTGCATGGTTAGCCAATGTTGGCATTGGAAAGTCATCAGGTTTGTAAGAAGCAGAACATGCAACTCGGTAATACAAGAAATGACAGGCACACGAATGCCTTAAAACCAGTTAAATCAACTCTTCTATATTTGAAATGGGACAAAAGCACAATAAAGGACACCAATGACGCACTAACTCTGGACTCTGGACAAAAGCACAATAAAGGACACCAATGACGCACCAGCTTTGCTCCTCAGCTGTGTTCTCATGACAAACTGCCTGACAAAACCAATGAGAAAACTAAGACACAACAGAAGCTTGTTGCTCGTTGCCGCTCCAATTTTCCAGGGATATTACATTATTTTATCATCTATTTCTACACATTTTTTTCAGACTCGTTGTAGTCTAAAAAAATTGTGAATTTTTATAACCATGTAGAACCAAGTCCTGCACAGGATAGAGGAACATGTGTCTTTGAATCTAAAACAATATATCATGCATTAACTTACTGCAAAAAAGAAAACAAGTCACTTAACAGGTTTGCACTAAATATACAAAGCAGACATGCATACCACGAGCCAAAGGGAATAACAAAGAACCAACTCTTGCTCATCCATGAAATAGCGTAAAATAAATTACTTCACAACTTTGTATCACATAAACATTAGTAGACAAGATAATCCGAATACATAAAGGGATAACACACAATTAAAGATGATCCGAATACATAAAGAAATCCGGGACAGCCATGACGGCAGTTGAAATACAGCTTGTGATAAACCTGGCCATCCAACAGTCACCAGCAAAGTGTGAAAACACCAAATTAGTTCACATGACATTTGACATTATTCATCTCACAGGAAAAGCAACTGCAGAACCAATTCAAACATTTCATAAAACATGCTAATTCCAGATAAGAATTTGTGACCATTGATATTGCCATTTAGAGATTGACTTGTACATCTCTTGGGAAGAACTTTAAAATATTCAACCACAACCACAGTCGACCACAGGGAGAATAACCAAGCTATCCAAATTTGAACTCAACCTAACACTGAACTCGACTATTTCTTGTCTATGTCAAAAATGTTGTACTCAAGATAAGTAATTTTAAACCTAAGAACCCTTGTCGGTGGGTTTGTCACCACCAACGCATTGAGAACGTCTCGTTATCTTATCATTTGGCAGTAGCAGGATCACTAATACTTATGATATCACACATACTTGGCTCTATCTAAGGTAGCAGCGTTCTCCAACTAGCTAGCCACCCCTTTAAGACAACTACTCACTAATTGCTAGTATATTGTTTTAGTTATATGGAATCGAATCATCAACTAAATTCACTTCTTATTCCTACAAACATCAGCGTCATAACAATGTGTAAAGAGCAATGCATTTGGTTAATGTTGCGGCTGAAGAAGCATAACTGTTTAAAAGGCCTGGTTCAAGATTAAACACAACAAAAAATGGATTAAACAGAACATTAATAAGATGCATCCGAGATTAGACAAAGAAAACAAGATACACACACATATGGATCAAGAAAGGACCCTCCAGAGTTGAAAAGTGATGATGTTATTAAGTCTAGATGTATTTTAATAAAATGAACCACTCATTCTCTAGTTGCCTATACACGAATGAATCCTACGAAAACTTTGCCAAATTGAAAAACATTTAAAAATTTGGAATTGAAAAGTGATGGCAGGAATTAATGTGCTTACAATCCTATCCGGTGGCGATATTGAACAAACGGCTATGGTTAGGACCACAAATAGTTCCTGAAGACAAGCTTTCAGCGTGGAAGGTTGGGGCAACGTCTTGGTTTGCATTTTCATTGATCCGGAGTATGAATTTGGACCAATGAACTTCAGTCTGGCAGGTGTACACCTGGGTGGACCAAACCAAAGCCAATTTCAGTTCATCTCTCCGGACTTGCATCACCGATGTAAGATCCATCTGGTCATCCATACGAACCATGTCACCATGACAGGGGGGAAGGACGATGCCATCATTTAAGAGTCCTTGAACTGGTTCGGAGAGCCATTGGCGGCGACCAATATCATAAACATACAAAGCCGGAAGAAATTTCAAAGTCATGGGATGACAATTTGCAAGGCAAATCAGATACGAGTCTCTCACCACCACGGGTGTGTAAATATCCTCGCGCCAGAGTACGGAGTCATCGATGATCTGAAAAGAGGCAGATTCCAAATCATAACAGCCGAGATGACCATCTGGGTCGTCGTAGTGACACCAAGTCAGGAATATCTTGGAGCCAGTAAGAGCAAGCAAACCATAAGATGGCCAAACATCTTCGGGCAAAGGGGGAAGAGAATTCCGCTTGTCAACATCGAGGGAGTGGAAGCGGAGCACCGATTTGGATCCCACCGTGTAAATCCAATCGCCGTCGTCGGAAACCGCAGCCCCTTCCAAACGGTAGTCGAGAAACATCCCAGGAGGAGGTTCGCTTCTCTCCCAATAGGGGTTGCTGCCTTCCAAGTCAATGTAGAAAACGTCGTTTGGTTTCTTATCGCCACCGAGGAGGAATAAACGGGACTTGGCGACGGCGAGACTGGAAAATAAGATAACAGGACCTAAATCGGGAAGAAGCAAATCTCTGACTCTATCCTTTTCACTTTTGAGGACCCATTGTTCGTCCCTCAACTCACCTGGTGCTGGTGCCGGTGCCGTCTCATCTCTCTCCTCGATCACATAAAACGTATTCCGATGCTGCTTACCATCGTGGGCGTTAATCTGTATGTAGATCGGCCGATCCATAACTCTCTTCTTTTTCACTAGCGGCGGCGTATCCATTCTGATCGCGGTTGCTGCAAACCCAAATTTTACCTTTTCTCCTCTCAACTAACTCTAGTTATTTATAGAGGGAGAGACCGAAATGGACCCGACCCAACCTTCTAATGAACAAGGACTGAAGCCCAAAGTTCACGCAAAAAAAAATATATATCCAAATTTTAGCCTTGACCAGCCCATTGTAGAGGGGGAGTGAAATTCACACCTCTAATGAGGATCATTAAGTCGAGAGAATCTTCCTGTTTTATCCACTTTGCTGTATACATCCACATTATTAAGGCATTCATAAGTCTCTATTATTAGATCAAATCTTAATATTTTGACTATCACTAAATTGGCTGAATTTTTTTAGGGATATTTATAGAAAAGGGCAATTAAAGGTCTAAAATTATAAAAAGGGCCCCTAGTTTAACGTCATAATAATTAAGGGCTTATTTTTAATCGCTGCCCCTAGAGATTAAAAGAATTACGAAACCTGCCATCATCTCTCTCGCACTCAAATACCAAATCAATTTCAGAACCCCTCTCTCTCTCTCTACTTCGAGAAGGTGATGGAGGCAACAGATTATCGTCGTCCACGGGCCTCGTCTTTGTTCCTCGCCGCGTCTTCCTCCCGATCCAAGCCAAGTTCTACACCAACAAGCTAGTATAAACGCCGTAAGGCATCTCCAACTGGATTTCATTGACTGATGATATATATTATTGTTGATTGGAATAAATACGAAGACTGCGTCATCGAGACCGCCTACGACTCCGGCGAGGTCGTACTCGTCGTAGAGAGACAAGATCTCACAATGCAGCTGAGTAGCCTTTGCGAGATCGAGCTTCTCCAGCGCGGCGGCGAGGTCGCAGAGCTTCTTGGAGAGGCGGAGGGCGCAGAGGGTGTGGTGGAGGAGCTCGGAGGTGGAGTGGAGGTTGGAGAGCTGGAGAGTGAGGGCGGTGATGGATCGGAGCGGGTCGGAGAGCTCGGATCGGGTGTGCCGGAGGGAGGACTGGAGGGACTGGATGGAGGATCGGACGGTGGAGAGGGTGTGATCTGCGTGCTGGAGGGAGGAGAGCTGAGAGCTCAGTGATTCTCTCTGTGGCTCTCTCTGTGAGATCGTAGTGAAAAGCTGTTGAGATTTTGGTGTTGGAGAGCGAGAAGTAGATGGGGAGGCTGCAGCATAAGAATTCAGTCCAAATGCAGAAGAAGAAGAACAGTGCAGTACGAGGTATAGATCCAACAGCAGTAGTCACTTTTACCAGATTGATGACAAGGAACTAGCACTGTTCTTCTTGTTGGTCAATGACTCTAGGGGGACTCAAATAGAGCCGTGCTCTACCATTTGAAGTCATTTGTCTGTATAATTCTGCAGGGACTTAAAAGTAGGGTAGATGAAGCGCGCAATTGTAAAGAAAGAGCACATATGAATGATCAGGACGTCACCACAAGTGAATGTGGGACAAGGCCATGAGGGGAAACAAACATCATATTATTCTATACTAAATGTAGAAGCATGAATCAAACAACCACCATGTTTGGTTCAAAGTTTCTTTAAAGGTTGCTGAAAACGCATATAACTCTACTATAACTGCCATGGCTATTTTGAAGAAACTAAAGTAAATGCATTATGTTGCTTCTCGTTGGAGTTCGTATATATACTTCTCTTGCCACATACTAAACAAAAATCTCAAGGCCTTAATTATGGTTCTCTTCTGAAATTGGAACCTCCAAAGATCTGGTTCTTAAGTTGAATTTTCATGGTTCAACATATATAATACTTATTTTAATTTGTCTGAGGCTGTAAATCATGACTTTCCTTACTGTATTGATGCCTACCTTTTCGCCCTATTTTGATAGTTACAAAGTTGATAATTACTAAGATAATTACTAACATAGTTACGATGATAGTTACTAAGATAGTTACTAAGGTAGTTACACAGAATAGGTACAAGTATGATAGTTACTAAGATAGTTAGTAAGGTAGTTATACAAATAGTTACAAAGTTGATAGTTACTCAGATAGTTAATAAGGTAGTTATACAGATAGTTACAAAGCTGATAGTTACAAGGATGATAGTTACTAAGATAGTTAGTAAGGTAGTTATACAGATAGTTACAAAGTTGATAGTTACTAACATAGTTACAAAGAATAGTTTAGTCAAATGATAGTTACTAAGATAGTTAATAAAATAGTTAGTAAAATTGATAGTTACTCAGTTAGGTACACACAATAGTTTACTCAAATGATAGTTACTAAGATAGTTACTAAGGTAGTTACATAGATAGTTACAAAATTGATAGTTACTAAGATAGTTACAATGAATAGTTACACAAATAGTTACAAAATTAATAGTTACTAAGATTGTTACAAAGAATAGTTTACTCAAATGGTAGTTACTAAGATAATTACTAAGATAGTTACACAGGTAGTTACAAAAGTTAATAGTTAGTAACATCGTTACACATATAGTTACTAACATAGTTACAAAAAATAGTTTACTCAGATGATAGTTATTAAGATAGTTACTAAGATAGTTACACATATAGTTACAAAGATAGTTACAAAATTGATAGTTACTAAAATAGTTTGTAGTTACTAAGATAGTTACTTAGGTAGTTACACAAATAATTACAAAATTGATAGTTACTAACGTAGTTACACATATAGTTACAAGAATTGATAGTTACTAAGATAGTTACTAACATAGTTACCCAGAATAGTTTACTCAGATGATAGTTACTAAGATAGTTACACATATAGTTACAAAGATAGTTACAAAATTGATAGTTACTAAAATAGTTTGTAGTTACTAAGATAGTTACTTAGGTAGTTACACAAATAATTACAAAATTGATAGTTACTAACGTAGTTACACATATAGTTACAAGAATTGATAGTTACTAAGATAGTTACTAACATAGTTACCCATGATAGTTTACTCAGATGATAGTTACTAAAGTAGCTATACAAAATAGTTTACTCAAATGATATATAGATGATAGTTACTAAGATAGTTACTAAGGTAGCTATACAAAATAGTTTACTCAGATGATAGTTATTAAGATAGTTACTAAGGTAGTTACAAAATTAATAGTTACTAAAGTAGTTATACAGATAGTTACTAAGATAGTTACACAGATAGTTACAAAATTGAAAATTACACATATAGTTACTAACATAGTTACACAGAATAGTTTACTCAGATGATAGTTACTCAGAATAGTTTACTAAAATGATAGTTACTAAGATTTAACATCTATCTCTGGCGAACTCCACCACCAAGTTCAGAGTCAGTGTTATTCACATGAAGAGCGGAGATTTTCCGACCAGCAGAAGAAACAGATAATAAAGGTTGAGGGTTGAGAGAGTTCACATCCCATATGGAAATTGTTTCAATGTCAGCTACAACAACTTTTCCTCTATTTCTCCACTGCAAGGGGCTTGAATTATCCATTGTTAACACAGGCTTCGGGACGTCCCATTTCATAACTTGCTCACCATCACGAATGTCATAGATTTTCACACCTCTCTGACAGGTGGCAGTTGAGACCATAAGAGGTCCACAAGGTCTATACCACCATTGTTGAGTTTCTGGATCCAAAAGATTAGACAAAGTGTTTCTTCTGTATGAGATGTTGTCAGGCAAGGGGCCAAGTACTGTTCTTGACGGGGCTAAACCATCGTCAACATGGAAAGCACGTACATCTTTAGCATAAAAGTCCCATGAGCAAAATCCTGAATCCATTGTATTTCCAGCAGATGCAGCCACGACATACCTTCCTGAGCAACCATCTGCACTAGGAGCTCGAATTATCCAGCAACCTGTCCACATATTAGGTCAAACTCCAACAGGAGGCTTGTATGAAGCCTTTTCCTGATGACAGAAATGAACCATCAGTCAAAAACAAAAACAAAAAGATTCAGATGCATTGCATATAACTTTATGTCCCTTGATTGTCAATATATATGCTCATCATTGTTTTTTATCCTGCGTTGTTTCTTACCAAGAAGGAATTTAAGAACTTATAATGAATCAGGAGATATTTGCAGTAGCAACTTCAACTTTATTGTTCAAACCAAATTCAAGGCATCTTACCACCAAATTCAAAGTATACTTAATACACTGCTAAAAGAGAAAATGCAAATAGCAAATTATGTTATGCAGAATATCTATTTTAAAGGGGAGCATTTGACTGTGATTACAATTCATAAGTACACAATAAAGCTAATACAATGAAAATGAGTTAGATACCTCAGAGTTGACTATATCATAGAAGGTGCATGAACCATCATCATGAGCAAGAAGAACTGACTCTCCCTCAGACATAAACCACCCACCAGTTGAGGTCTTTTGGCCTATTCCCTTGAGCTGGTAAATGCTAGTATCCTCAGTTTCCTCATCAATGACTTGTTTATTCTCCTGATCAGCAGACTCATCAAGTGTTTCATCAGTTGTGAGAATGAGCTCATCATCCTGCTTGTCGGTGACCATTTTTGAATACTTTTCAACTCCTGACGCAGTGGCACTATCCACTGCTCCGGTAAGTACTCCCCTCCGACCGCTCGGACCTCATGCTCGGCGCGTACATCGGCACCGCTTGGGACGGCTGTGCCGCCACCGACTCGGCCGAACCGATGTGTCGAAATTGGACTGGGTCCCCATCTCGGATCTCGATTCGCGATCGTCGTCTTCGTTCTCCGAGGAGCTCGTCGTGTTGTAGAGATCATGATCGCCCCACTTGATGTTGTTGAGGTTGATTCCAATGTGGTTTCCGTCGCGGTCGTTAAACTCGGGGTTGCGGTCGGAGTCGAACTCAACGGCGAGGAACAGCACGACGACGGAGATATTGGTGAAGAGGCCGAAGTACTGGCTGGCGAGGGAGATGAGTGGCGAGGTGGAGTTGGTGAAGACGAAGCAGAGAGAGAGAGAGGAGAGAGAGTTTTGAACTTTAGAGAGAGAGAGAGTTTTGAACTTGAGAGAGAGAGAGTTTTGATCGGATCATATAAGAAAGAAGGAAAAAAAACAAGAAAAAGGTATTATGGTCCCTAATGATGCTAGAAATAGCCCTTTTTAATAATTTGGTGAAATAGAATAGACCTTTTTATGATAAAATATTAAAATAATGTCCTCACTTGGAGTGGCTGAAGAGAACGAGGAAGGTGGAACCGCGTATCAAGAGCCCAACTCAAACGGTATCCCTGACTCCTCTTTTATTCGCCTAGACACGCCGGTGCGAATTCGACGTGAAGAGCCACTGCTTATTGATGTTGATCCAAATGAAGAAACTAACGAGGACTCTAGTGGTGAGGAAAGACATAGATTACCCCTATCGAGCAATTCAGAAACCGAAGAAGACTCATCCGATGATTCCGATTACAATCCGCCGGATTAAGTAATTTAGATGATGTAATCCTTTCATTTGTAATCCACTAATTTCTAATGAACGGGCGTGGGGATGAGCCTCCCAGCTAGGCTGGGTTCCAAACCCCTTCAAAAAAATTTGAAATATGTTGACTGCTGGGTTTCTGTTTTCTTGATGTTCAATTTTGGTTATATATGAACAGGAAATAGGAATACGAGAGGTGTAAACCTACTGATTTTTTTTACCTTTTTCATATAATGGCCGACGAAAAACACGTTATTTCGTCGGCTATACTAATAATAGCCGACGAAAATTTCATTATTTCGTCGGCTATAACTATATTGGAAAATACATATTTTATTTTAGACAGAAAAAGACAAAAGAATAGCCGACGACTACGAGTCTCTCGTCGGCTATGATTTAAAAACAAAAAAACAAAAAATGACCATATTCCATTTTCTATCACTAACGATAAACCATTGCTTCATCCTTTAAATGCAAAAATGTTGTGAAATAAGATATGACTGAAATAATGAAATATATTTAGGGGTTGAAAATTTACAAGATTTCGATAAAATCTGTGTGCTGAATGCAACATTTAACTTTTGCCATTTGAGTCATCCATTTTTTTCATTTGAGTCAGAGGGTTTCCAGTCCTTCGAGACAGAGTACAGTTTTCGGTGCAGATAAACAGCACTGCCAACTGAACTTTGCTTCAACTTCCTTGCCAACTGTTTTTTTTTTCAGATGTATAGCCGACGAAAATTCATTATTTCGTCGGCCATAAATATTAAAAAATACATATTTTATTTTAGACCTAAAACGACAAAAGAATAGCCGACGAGTACGGGTCTCTCGTCGGCTATGATTTAAAAAAAAAAAAAAAAAAATGACCATATTCCATTTTCTATCACTAACGATAAACCATTGCTTCATCCTTCAAATGCAAAAATGTTGTGATATAAGATACGCCCGAAATAATGAAATACGTCTACGGTTGAAAAATGACAAGATTCTGATAAAATCTGAGTGACGAAAGATGCGGTCAAAGGTTTTATTCCTTTTTTTCCCTAATGGTGGCGTTACCTTCGGTAAATATTTTGAGGAAAAATTTTATATGATTAGTTGCATCTCATCGATTTGAAACTATTATCTGTTGAAGGTCAGGCAAAAAAACGTCATTTAGACAGGCCAATTACCATTTCTAAGCGTTTAGAGGGTTGACTCACCCGGTTGACCGTCCCGATCGAGCCTTTAACGTTGTCAGATGTAGTTGGATTTTTTTTCATACATGTATTTAATCTTAACGATGATATCTGATGGTTGGAATAAATTTTCTAAACTTTTAGATTGAAAATCAGAACATATGCACTAATGTTCTTTAACTTGTTTACTAAGTGTTTACGTGAATGTATAGTTTGAAATAGTTACTATATGTAGACTCTTCAAATGCAAAAATGTTGTGAAATAAGATATGACCAAAATAATGAAATACGTCTACGGTTAAAAAATGACAAGATTCCGATAAACTCGGTGTGCCGAATGTTGCGGTTAACTGTTTTTTACTTTCGTTTTCCTATGAGTAGCCTGACGTTCGTTAAATCAATTTTGTAAAATTTTTATACGATTAGTTGCGTCTCATCGATTTGAAACTATTATCTGTTGCAGGTCAGGCCAAAAAATGTCATTTAGACAGTCCAATTACCATTTCTAAGCGTTTAGAGGTTTGACTCACCAGGTTGACCGTCCCGATCGAGCCTTTAACGTTGTCAGATGTAGTTGGATTTTTTTTCATACATGTATTTAATCTTGACGGTGATATCTGACGGTTGGAATAAATTTTCTAAACTTTTAGATTCAAAATCAGAACATATGCACTAATGTTCCTTAACTTGTTTACTAAGTGTTTATGTGAATGTATAGTTTTAAATAGTTACTATACGTAGACTCTTCAAATGAAAAAATGTTGTGAAATAAGATATGACCGAAATAATGAAATACGTCTACGGTTGAAAAATGACAAGATTCCGATAAACTCTGTGTGCCGAATGTTGCGGTTAACTGTTTTTTACTTTCATTTTCCTATGGGTAGCCTGACGTTCGTTAAATCAATTTTGTAAAATTTTTATACGATTAGTTGCGTCTCATTGATTTGAAACTATTATCTGTTGAAGGTGAGGCCAGAAACCGTCGTTTAACTAGACTAATTTCCGTTTTTAAGCGTTTAGATGTTTGACTTAGTGGTTTGACCAATAGTTTAGCCGACGAAAATTATATTTCGTCGGCTAAACTCTTGCGATCCGCGCCTTTTCATTGTCCGCCGTTGGATGGCTCAGATCCAACGGCTGTTTATCTTCCAAAGTATAGCCGACGAAATATTTTAAATCGTCGGCTATTCTCTCAGTTTAGCCGACGAAATATAATTTTCGTCGGCTAAACTCTTGCGATCCGCGCCTTTTTATTGTCCGCCGTTGGATGGCTCAGATCAGACGACTGCTGATCTTCCAAAGTATAGCCGACGATGTTCATAGAATAGCCGAAGACATTCAAAGAATAGCCGACGAAATCTTTTAATTCGTCGGCTATTCTTTCTGCTATAAAAGCAGACCGCCGCAGCAGCCCGACTTTTTCAACTCTAAATCCGCAAAAACTCCTCCTCCGCTCCTCAAATCGGTCGTGCGTCTCCTCCATTCCGATAACGTCATCGTCCTCCTCCTAGACACGCCGAAATCCGGCCTCCTCCTCCTCCTAGACATCCCGAAATCCGGCCTCCTCCTCCGACCGGCCTCCTCCTCCTCCGGCCACCTCCTCCTCCTTCCCCTCCTCCTCCTCCGCCAAAACAGATCCGAAGGTTTTCTGGTTTTTTTTTTTCAATTTAGTTTAATTTTATAATTTAGGTATATAAATTGTTATATATTTAATTTTAATTATATAAATTGTTATATATTTGTTAATATTGGTTATATGTTAATGTATATTTTAATTGTTATATATATTGGTTATATGTAAAAATTGTTAGATTAATTATATATATAAATTTGTAGATTAATTATATAAATTGTTATATATTTTTTAATATTGGTGTTTCTGCCTAAACCCGGGGGTCTAGTAAATACAGGACAATAAAGATAGAATATGAACACAAGGGTTTATAGTGGTTCACCGTGCCATCGGAGGGCACGGCTACGTCCACTTGGAATTCACTATAGCCGGCTAATAAGCCATCGGTGGTACAAGGGTGGAATGCCTTGGAACCAAGATCCTTAATACTAAGGGGGAAGCCTCCTATTTATAGAGAAGGAAGGCTTCCTCCTACACCATGTTTCCAATGTGGGACACAAGCCCACATTACTACACATTTGCCTACCCACGAAGCTACTTCGGGAGCCCGGTGCCACGCCCTCCGGGTGCGGCACCGGTGATCTCTGACATTGGGAACATAGCCGGGGTTGCGGTCTACCCGCCGGATGCCGGAACTCGGACCCATGACACCGGTTGCACGGTCCACGAGGTCGCCGAACATGCTTGGCGGTGTACCATATATGCCACCAACAAGTCCCCCAAGTTCCCGAGTAAGAGTGCAATCTTACTTGGGGAGTTAATCATCATGCGCTTCCAAGCATAGGCGGTGACCGAGTCACCCCTACTACCTCCCCTACTACCTCCAGTCCCCCAAGTCCCTAAGTGAGATTGGGCTCTTCTCGAGGTGATCGCCTTTTGCCTCTGGATGATATGTACCTAATAAAACAAGAATAGAAATAAACAAATGATCAGAATTTAAGCCACATACTGGAATCAAGCACCGGGTAGCTACTTGTTACCGCTCGGTGATACGAATACTGCCCGGGGTTACCAATGATATGCCCACAAATATCAA
The DNA here is from genome assembly GCA_963682095.1 of Potentilla sterilis. Lineage (NCBI taxonomy): Eukaryota > Viridiplantae > Streptophyta > Magnoliopsida > Rosales > Rosaceae > Potentilla > Potentilla sterilis. The sequence goes on along the minus strand of OY821762.1, from coordinate 45,804,908 downwards.
TGGAACACATAAATCATGATCACGCATAAAATGAAGGCATGTGTAGCTTGAAGATGGCATGCAAAGTCTTTCGTTAGTGTTGGCTTAGCCGTTGGAATGCCCCAGAGCCGGTTGAATGGTACATAACCGGTAGAATGCCTCAGCCATTGTTACTGGCTTACCGTTTCCCGGAGGAAAAGATCCCGGAGGATAGAACTCGGCCAGCCACACATGAAAGACTATGCCATGCACAACAAAGCTAAATATTACCGATGTAGCAGGTAAGCATGCACATTCATTATCATGCGGGAAAAACAATTCACATGCTCGCCAAATATATAGCACAGTACTCGCATAAAAGTGGAGTAAATATAATTGTAAGGATCAAAGAACTTAGCTTTGCTGGAGATTGCTGCAGGTTGATTTGCTGTTTGAAGCAGTGGGTGCCCAGAGAAAATTTCTGGGTGTCCAAGCTGCTGAAAACTGCTGACCAGGATTGCTGACCAGATGGGAAGGCCCAGGGCTGGAAGCTGCCCAAACCTGGACTGCTGCTGGATGAACCGGATGCTGCTGAAAACCCGGCCCAGCCCAAGATGCGGATCGGTTGACTTTGACCGGGCAGGACTGATTTGAACCTACTTACTTTCCCGCCATTTTTCTCTCTTCTCTGCTCCTCTCTCTGCTTCGGGCTTACTTCTGCCTCTTGCTTCTCGACCGGGGACTCTCCTGCTCGGCACCACCGCTCGACCGGCACCTCCCTTGGCCGGCATCTCCACCCGGCCGGCATCCTCCTCGGCCGGTGGCTCCACCCGGCATCACATACAGCTCGGGGACTCTCTGCTCTCGTCCGGCGCTCTCCCGTTCTCCCGGCCGGGGAATCCCGTCCGGCCCATCTCTCCCGGGGACCCCATCCGGCTAACTCGTCCAGGTAACACTCGTCCGGTGGCTCTCGTCCGGGGACGAACTGCACCGCACCGCACCTGGACGAGCTGCACCGGGGCCGACGAACCGCACCGGAGCTGCTGACCGGAGACGTGCCGCCCCGGGGTCGACGATCCGCACCGGGGTTCTTGCACCGCAGGACGAAACCGGGACCCGCTGCACGAAGCCGGGACCTGCTGTACCGGAAGACTTGCTCGGGAAACGGGGCTGCATGCCGGGCTGCATGCCGGGAGACGCCGCACCGGAGGGGTGCTCGGGGATGCTGGCCGGCGGACTTGCCGTACCGGAGACGCTGGCCGGGAGAAATAATTGGCACCAAGTCCGAAACCGCACCGGAGCTCGCGCGTGGATCACTGCAGGGTTGACTCCTGCTGACCGGGCTGGGGGATCGGGCTGACTCGCCAACCGGGCCTGATGACTGCCCCGGACTGCCTAAACCCGGGCCTGCTATCCACTTGGAACTGCTAACCGGGCCTGCTGACTTGAACTGGGCTGCAGCAGCAGGGCTGGGCTGCAGCAGGGCTCGCCACTCTTCTTCACTTTTTCTTCTTCTTCTTCCCAATGGAATAAATAAGAGCATGACTAACCGATCTCTACCCAGCTGGTAGAGCAACACAACTTTTTGAACTGATTCCCACAGACGGCGCCAATTGTTTCTGCCTAAACCCGGGGGTCTAGTAGATACAGGACAATAAAGATAGAATATGAACACAAGGGTTTATAGTGGTTCACCGTGCCATCGGAGGGCACGGCTACGTCTACTTGGAATTCACTATAGCCGGCTAATAAGCCATCGGTGGTACAAGGGTGGAATGCCTTGGAACCAAGATCCTTAATACTAAGGGGGAAGCCTCCTATTTATAGAGAAGGAAGGCTTCCTCCTACACCATGTTTCCAATGTGGGACACAAGCCCACATTACTACACATTTGCCTACCCACGAAGCTACTTCGGAAGCCCGGTGCCACGCCCTCCGGGTGCGGCACCGGTGATCTCTGACATTGGGAACATAGCCGGGGTTGCGGTCTACCCGCCGGATGCCGGAACTCGGACCCATGACACCGGTTGCACGGTCCACGAGGTCGCCGAACATGCTTGGCGGTGTACCATATATGCCACCAACAATTGGTTATATGTTAATGTATATTTTAATTGTTATATATAAATTGTTAAATTAATTATATATATAAATTGGTAGCCTAATTATATAAATGGTTATATTTTTGTTAATATATAAATGGTTATTTGTATGTATATAAATGTTAATAATGAAATATATGTTCTAGGAGAAATAGATTGATAGTAAACTGTGTCTTTATTGATTGATAAGGAGGCCTTTATATAGGCATTACATCAAGTATCCCTGGTGATCAGGGATTCCCTATCTAATAAAGAATCTAGACTACTAGTCTTATTGGGACAAGACACACCACGGAAGTTACGGAATTAACCTTCCTTGAACACTCCCCCTTGTGTCGCGTCCTCAATGGTGCATGAACTGTTGCCTCGTTAAAACCTTTGCCAGCAAACAAAAACCTCTTGGGCAAAAATAAAAGCATGGTCTAAGGGAAAAGAGTACAACGCACCAACTACAAGTATGTGAGACATGCATAACTAGACTCCCCCTGAAGTCTAGATGAGAACTCCCCCTGATAGTCAGTCAGTCTTTGAGTTCGGATAAGCGACACATACCCATGCGCTTTACATGCTTCATAAATGTAGATTTGGGTAGAGACTTGGTGAATAGATCAGCTGCATTATCTTCTGAGCTGACTTGCTTCACTTGTATATTCAAAGTCTCTTGCTGCTGCTGATTGTAGAAGAACTTAGGCGAAATGTGTTTAGTATTGTCACCCTTAATGTATCCCAACTTCATCTGCTCAATGCATGCTGCATTATCTTCAAATATGCAAGTTGGTCTCATCGTAGTAGGCTCAAGTCCACTAGACTCTCGAATGTGAGATATAACTGAGCGAAGCCAAACACATTCTTTGACTGCTTCATGTAGTGCAATAATCTCAGCATGGTTCGAGGAGGTAGCAACAAGGGTTTGCTTGGTTGATCTCCAAGATATCGCCGTATTCCCAATGGTAAAAACATAACCGGTTTGGGAACGTCCTTTGTGTGGATCTGACAAATATCCAGCATCAGCAAATCCTACCATCACATCATTTGGTGTATCTGAGTAGGAGGGGGTATCGCCAAAGCCGTATCGGGACCACGACTTAGCATCCTCGGGTCCGGATATGTTGGCGGATATGGTTGCAGGATGGCGGATGGATGAGCCAAAGCTAGTCTTGGCGGATATGACTGGCGGATGGCGATCCGAGCCACGGTTTGTGCTGTTGGATGCAAGAGATCGACTATGTGTCGAATCCTGATGAGTGTATCGATAGTACAAGCCCATGTCAAGGGTTCCTTTAAGGTATCGAAAGATGTTCTTGATTCCAACCCAATGACGTTGTGTTGGCGCAGAGCTAAATCTAGCTAACAAGTTCACTGAGAAAACAATGTCTGGTCTAGTACACTGAGCTAAGTATAACAAAGCTCCAATTGCACTAAGATATTGATATTCAGCTCCCAAGACCTCTTCGTCATCTTCTTTCGGACGAAAGGGATCTTTATTGATATCCAGACTTCTAACGACCATGGGAGTGCCTGTAGGATGCATAACTTTATCCATGTTAAATCGCCTGAGCATCTTTCGGACGTATGCAGATTGGTGTATAAAGATTCCACCAATTCGGTGCTCTAGTTCTAAGCCTAGGCAAAACCGAGTCCTTCCCAGATCTTTCATCTCGAATTCGGATTTCAAGTAGCTAGCGGTCTCATTGATCTCATTTAGAGTTCCAATGATGTTCATATCATCAACATAGACGGCTATAATGGCAAATCCTGAACTTGTTCTCTTTATGAACACACAAGGGCACAACTCATCATTCTTGTATCCTTTCCCAATCAAGTAATCACTTAACCGTGTGTACCACATCCTACCAGATTGTCGGAGTCCATATAGAGATCGTCTCAACCTGATAGCAAATGAACTTCGTGGTTTTTGCTCACTTGACTTGGGTAACGAAAGTCCTTCTAGCACTTTCATGTACATCTCCGTATCTAGATCCCCATAAAGATACGCTGTTACAACATCCATAAGCTACATATTGAGTCTCTCTGAGACTACCAAACTGATTAAGTATCGGAAGGTAATAGTATCCATGACAGGAGAATACGTCTCCTCATAATCAATTCTAGGGCGTTGAGAAAAACCTTGCGCCACGAGTCGAGCTTTATATCGCTGGGCATCACCATTCTCATTGCGCTTTCTGACAAAGACCAATTTATGTCCAACAGGCTTCACGTTCGGCGGTGTAGGCACAACCGGTCCGAATACTTGCCTTTTTAGAGAGTCTAGTTCAGCCTGGATTGCTTCTTCCCACTTCGGCCAATCCGCCCTACGTTGACACTCATCAACAGTGCGGGGTTCCATATCGTCGTCGTCAATGACTTCTTGAGCAACGGCGTAGGCGAATGCATCATCGATATACATGGAATTTCTTTCCATAAGATTGTGCATGCATAAGTAGTTTAGTGAGATTTCCTTGTTCTCCAACATCAACGGTGAGTCTGAGGCGTCCCCCAGATGATTCAGAGTTGATTCTTGGACATAGGTATAGTCGGAGACAATCTCGTGTGACGGCGTCACAGTATCGATGATGAACGGATCGCTTTGTGCCTGGACACATGCCCTCTTTCTAGGTACATTGTCCTTGGAACCGATTGGTCTCCCCCTCTTTCTAGGAGGATCCGAAGTCGACGTCGGCCCTCCACTTGGAGGTGCCGAGCCTAGGCTGCCGACGGCACCTAGGGCTGCGGGTCCGAGACCGGCGGCGCGTGCTCGCGCATGGCGAGGAATGTTGAGCCTTGCAGGTACATTCACAGCAGGTATGGTTGATCTTGTCACTTTCGCAATATCAGTAAAGGAGTCGGGCATCGAATCCGCCACCTTTTGTAGTTCCAATATGCGTTGTATTTCAGTCTCACACTGAGACGTACGGGGATCATAATGAGACATAGTGGGAGAGAACCACGTCAATTCCTGACGTTCATTAGGGACGGATGCGGCCCCATCTCCCCCTAACGGCGGGAATGATGTCTCATCAAAGTGACAATCTGCAAATCTTGCAGTAAACAGATCACCTGTCATAGGCTCTATGTAGCGGACAATTGTTGGTGCTTCATATCCAACATAAATAGCTAATCGTCGTTGTGGACCCATCTTGGTACGCAGTGGAGGCGTGATAGGCACATATACGGCACAACCAAAAGTACGCAGATGCGAAATATCAGGCTCGTAACCAGTTACCAACTGGTACGCACTAAATGGTTGGCTATCTGTGAGTCGTAGACGAATAAGCATAGCTGCATGTAATACTGCATATCCCCATGCCGAAACTGGCAAGTTTGTGGCCATGACAAGAGACCTAGCTACAAGCTGTAGTCTTTTGATAGTGGCTTCTGCAAGACCGTTCTGAGAATGAACGTGGGGTACGGGATGTTCAACTTCAATCCCAACTGACATGCAATAATCATCAAAACACTTTGACGTAAATTCTCCAACATTATCCAGTCTGATTGACTTAATCGGATTGTCCGGGTGGTGAGCCCGAAGCTTAATGATCTGAGCTAGGAGTTTAGCAAATGCAGCATTCCTCGTGGACAACAACGCTACGTGTGACCAACGCGTTGACGCATCAACCAGAACCATGAAATATCTAAATGGTCCGCATTCTGGTGTTATAGGTCGACAAATATCACCTTGTATTCGTTGTAGGAACAGAATATTCTGTTTATTATCAATAGCAAAAGATGGTCTTGCTTGAAGTTTTGCTAGTGAACAAGCTTTGCAAAACGAACGATGAGCATTAGACATCGCTACAGAAGCATGAGAAGCAGGAGGAGGCCGAACCTCTCCTTGGAGCCGAGAGGCGGCTATCGATGGCATGGCGGCCGAACCGAGGCCGAGGCGCCCTCTGTGCTTTTGTGATCGGAAAAATGGATGACCGTGGGAGCATTTCAAAATACGGATCATCAGATCACGACCCGGATGACCGAGTCTATCATGCCAAAGCTTATAAGCATCAGAATCACATAATATAACAACATGAGATTCGTTGGCTCGATGATAGGAGCACAATGTGCGACGATATTATATGCTTATGCCCTCATTTATGCTTTGTTTAACCCTTATTTGTCTAAGATAGAGTCATAATTTAGTTTAGTGTCAATTTGGTAGAGTTTGGCGAAAAATGGTTAAGAATCCGAAAAATGACTAAGTTTGAGAAATCTGGAAAATAATGCAAAATATGTCTTTTTCGTGATTTTGTGACGAGTACAAATATGATCTATCCTTGTCCGAATTCTATGAAATTTGGTTTGCTTAATATTAATAATCTGAGGAATGTTGTGTTAAAATTTCAAATCAATTGGAGTTCGGGAAGTCACCCAAAAGTTGGCTGCAAAACGGCAGTCCGAGCAAACCAATCCAGGGGCTTCCAGGATTTTCCTGGGACTTTGATCCAACTTCGAAAAATCATTCCCGTCGATTCACAAGGAATTTGATCGAGATATTTTATGGGGAGATGGCTATATGTGTCTAGTTTATCTGAGACTTGGAATCGCATCAATTGGATCTCCGAGAAGGGAGATATGTCGGATTTACTGGAGTAAGGTCATTCCAGCCGAGTTGCTGCCGGTCTTGTGTTCTTGCGGGTTTGGGGCATTTTTCCATGGACCAAGCTCACCAAATGAATTTGTCAAGCCTGCACAAGAAGTTCATAAAGATATGCAGCCCAATCCAAGGAAGAAAATCAGAAAAAGAAGTTTCCTAGAAGAACCAAGAAAGGAAGGAACCAAAACCTTGTTGCACAAGGATTGCCTTTGCCGATTTGGACTAGGTTTTCTACCTAGGGTTTCTGCCGAATTTGCCTCTATATATAGCCATGTTTTCCTACAGAAAAATCATCTCATCTCAAGCTTAAACATAAGGCCTAAACTCTACCAAAATTCCCCAAAGATCCTAGACAAAACCTAAACCGAAAACCACCTTCACCTCACCTCAACCAAGTTTCTGCTTTTGCCGATTCTTGGAATTTTTCCACCATAACCTACTGCCGTCATATCCCTGCCATGCAGCCTCACCCCATCCTCCACACATCGCCGGATCCACACCAAGTGAAGCTCTCAAGGTGTCTCAAAGTGTGATCCACTCCCTTCTTCGGTTTAGTAATTTTTGTTTAGTTATGTTTGGTTTTGTCTATGAAACACTCATGTATGTTTGGTGTTGGTTTATATGTCTATGTGTGAACCGGTTTTGGTTTTATGAATTGTATGTTAAAGATTTGTTTGAATCGATGCTTAGATTTAAGTTTAGGTTTCGACAAAAAACAATGATGTTGCGTGCTAATTTGTAATATGTAACTTGTGAATTTCGTATGTATGATAATTAGGGCAGTAGGTATTTGATGCATGATTTAGACTTAAAATCGATTAGTAATCTAAGGTTAGAGCACAAAAATCGACACACTAGTTTTGTTTAAGCATTTGTTGTTTGCATGTAATTCTAAGTGCTAGATTTCATATGATTGAGTAATATGATTAAGTTATACGAGTTGAGTTTTCTTGATTGTGTTGCTCCCCTAGATCTAAAGAACCTTAGAACTTGCAAGTTAAATAAGAAGATTGACGACCTTACTTGTTTGCTTGTTTTCGATTTGGACTCTTGTGCTTAAATGTTAAAACGTTTAAAACCGGATTAGCATAAACTTTAGGATCGAAGGCGAATAGCATGATCTTAAAACATTAGATGTCTTACAATTGGTTAAAAGGCTAATCGCTCTAATTGTAGTCGAAATTGATTAAGTCTAACATGCATGAATACTTGTCTCTTACTTTCTTGCATGCGAATCTACTTGTTAAAGAGTCTTTGGTGCTAAATGTTTTGTGAGAGATGATGATCACTTGTATATAGTAGTTTAGGTTTAATTTCGTGTCTAGTGTTAAAGGGCAGCCCTTGCTGCCGAACCTCATCTTCATCCCCCATGATAAATTCGTATATATGTATATAAGTGTGACAATTGTGTGCATATATGTTTGTGAATATTTTTGTTAACATTCTCATATTTCAGGTACCCTTAATCCCCGGCTAGAACGATCCCTACTTATGTCTATACTACTAACGATTGTAGGGTTATTATTGCTTGATGCTCGCTTCGGCGACACGTCAATTTTTGGCGCCGTTGCCGGGGATTATAAAATCTTGTTTTATGTGAATGTTAAAGTGTGTTAAAATTTGTGATGTAAAGTTTGTTAGCAATCTGTGTCTCTAACTTTAACGTATACTTATATATCCTAACTCTCTAACATGACTTTCCAACTCTTGTATTTTTTTCTTCTAACCTTGAAAAATTTGTTGAATTCGTAGCTTGTATGAAATTGTATATTCTTGAATTTTAGTTTGTTGTTTTTGTTCGATTTTATGTGTCTTGTGCGTGTGCAGATTGAATTGAAAAGAACAGTGCAGGAAATACCAACTTCTGCCCAAAACAGAATTCGGGCAGTGCAGTCCGTCGACTTTGGATGGCTGCCGTTTTCAGCTCACAAAATCTGGGAAAGTGAGCCATACACCGTTGGAAAGGTCTCTGAGTCTACTTTCTGTAGGATTTTACAGAAGTTGATTTGGAGTCTCGGGCCGTTCCCAGTTTCAATTTGAGTGCAGCAAGGTCAGTCTGGCAGAACAGAGAACTGGGCAGCACGATAGGTCCGATTAAAGACCCAACAAGGAGTAGTTCCACTGGTCCGATTGAGGTGAATTTTATACCGTTGGAAAGCTCTGTGTGTCCACTACAACATTTATTCAGAACACTTTTGCATTAGGATAGTGGACCACACCCAAATTTGAGCCTAAAGGGGAAGTGTACCATCTGCCAAAGCTGCTGCCAAGCTGTCTGCAGCCTACCCTGCTGCTGCCCTGCGCACTGCTGAGCACCTGTCGAGCGTCCTTGCCGAGAAACCTGCTGAACGACCCTGACGAGAGCAACTTGTTCTGCCGAGGTCCCGCTGTGGTGGTCTGCCTAGAGCAGCCTACCTACGCTGCTGCCAACAGGCAGCCTGCTGTGTGGAACTGCCGGGACGAACCTGCCACTGCACCTACTTGTGCTGCTGCCGGGAGGAACCTGCTGCTGCCCTGCACGCCACTGCTGCCCCTGCCCTTGTATGCTAACAATGCTGCTACTGAGAGCAGCGAGATACATGCGCAGCATGCGCGCCATGACAACAAAGCTGCCAATGCAGCAGTGCAGCCTGCCGATGCTGCTGCCCCTGCAGCCAGCCCTGCTGCTGCCGAGAAGACCCTGCCAAGACACTGCCTAACGCGATGCTGCTGCCCTTTCGCTGCATGCTGCCCCTGCACATTACACTGCTGCAGCCACGCAGCCCATCTACGCTGCCAATCTTGCTGCTGCCCCTGCATGCTTACGCTGCTGCCAAGCAGCCCACTGCCGAGAGAAAGGAGGCTGCCACACCACAAACCGAGCACATGGCACAATGAATACACAACACACATGGTGAGAAGTCTAGGCTACGGACTATAAACACAAAGCGCTAATTGGGAGGCAACCCAATTCGATCAAAGAAAAGTGAAGGAGCCATCACTGAGAGTTTGCAATTTCCTAACCCTTCTCTTTTCCTTTGATTTGTGATGATATGTTGGTATATGTTAGTCGATTGCATGCTTAGGAAATTCGTTGATATAGATTTGTGCTTACATTGAGGACAATGTACTTTTCTAAGTGTGGGGTGAGATAACGTATTCCGTTTATGTTTTGGTGTGCTTAGTTTAGAAAAGAAAATTCAGAAAATTGTTCCACAAAAATAGAGTGTTTAATTTGTTTGTTTCGAGTCTTAGGATGCCCCTAATATGTCAATGATGTTTTTCTCCTCTTTGCATACATAGATGATAGTTGTGCATACAATTAAAATTGTAAGTTTCATGGATTATGTGAATTGGTAGGAGCATGTAGGACTTGTTGATTAACGAAGCATGCATGTTTTAGCTAGTTTGTTTCCATAATAACCTATGTGAGCTTTAGAGCCAACTTGCTTTCTTCATGAGTGTTAAAATTCTGAAAATTTTGAGCATGATATTATATGAACCTCATTATTCTTTGATTATTCAATGATTATGTGCCATAGCTTTTTAATGAACTCTAGTATACTAGAACTTACTCTTGTTGATTTTCGAAACGTTTGTATCATAAAATACCTTGATTTTGAATATGATTGAATAAAGATCATTTAGATTTACCACCATTGCCAAATAAAGCATGAGCCCTATTGGAGCCCGTCGTGGGACACCTTAGTAAACCCCCTTTGAGCCTACGATTAGCCTTTTCTTTCATCACCCTTAAACACTTTCCATGAACTTAGTATAGTGATGTCTTGACCATTGTGTGTCGGCAAAGCTTGATTTTTGAAGGAGTTTTTGCGTGAAGTGATGAAGAAGAACAAGTGTGGAGTAGACTTAGCCATGAATTTATGAAAAATGTATATGCATGCCGTGCCTTAGTAAAGAAAAGAAAAGAAAATTACTCGGACCAAAAGTAAAAGAAAGATGCCGAGAGAAAAAAAAAATGTGTAAGGCACGGCTTGAAAAAGAAAAAGAAAATTTTTTGTGCATGGCTATTGTCTTGATTATTGTTGTAATGTTATGGGAAGAAAAGAATGAAGTATGGGTCCAACAAGATGAAATTTGACCCTTGGCGAGAAGACATAAGGAGATTTGAGCTTTGCCAAAGGCCACGGTGACGTTTTGAGCCTCCTTATCCAAATATCGAATACCTCTTAGCCTAGCCCCATTACAACCCTTTTATTGATCTTTTTCATGATTCTTAAGATGGTTAAACTTGATTTGTGGAGATTATCTCAAGAGTAAGCATATGGTTTTGGTTCATTGGTGCATATAGTTATCATATGAGGTTTTTCCATAAAAATTCACAAAGTGCTTTCGTTTCTTTGATTTATGCAAGTCACTCTTTGTAATTCATTATCTTTCGCTTGCATATACTTATGAGTGAATTGCCATGCTTCGAGTGAAAAGAAGAGAGTATGCCTAGTGAGGAGGATTGGATTAGCTTAACATGTCTACATGCTTACTTTTGTTCTTATATGTTCTTATTGATGTTACATGTTCATGAAGCTTGGAATTTTCATGCTTAGCATTCTCATGCATTAACTTGAAAGCTATGTGTACATACGAGCCTGAGACAAATTGTTAGGGGCAATAGTTTGTTTAGAGCTTAGTTTAATTTAGTTTGCTAAGGGACTAGCAAAGGATAAGTGTGGGGTAGTTGATAGGAGCACAATGTGCGACGATATTATATGCTTATGCCCTCATTTATGCTTTGTTTAACCCTTATTTGTCTAAGATAGAGTCATAATTTAGTTTAGTGTCAATTTGGTAGAGTTTGGCGAAAAATGGTTAAGAATCCGAAAAATGACTAAGTTTGAGAAATCTGGAAAATAATGCAAAATATGTCTTTTTCGTGATTTTGTGACGAGTACAAATATGATCTATCCTTGTCCGAATTCTATGAAATTTGGTTTTCTTAATATTAATAATCTGAGGAATGTTGTGTTAAAATTTCAAATCAATTGGAGTTCGGGAAGTCACCCAAAAGTTGGCTGCAAAACGGCAGTCCGAGCAAACCAATCCAGGGGCTTCCAGGATTTTCCTGGGACTTTGATCCAACTTCGAAAAATCATTCCCGACGATTCACAAGGAATTTGATCGAGATATTTTATGGGGAGATGGCTATATGTGTCTAGTTTATCTGAGACTTGGAATCGCATCAATTGGATCTCCGAGAAGGGAGATATGTCGGATTTACTGGAGTAAGGTCATTCCAGCCGAGTTGCTGCCGGTCTTGTGTTCTTGCGGGTTTGGGGCATTTTTCCATGGACCAAGCTCACCAAATGAATTTGTCAAGCCTGTACAAGAAGTTCATGAAGATATGCAGCCCAATCCAAGGAAGAAAATCAGAAAAAGAAGTTTCCTAGAAGAACCAAGAAAGGAAGGAACCAAAACCTTGTTGCACAAGGATTGCCTTTGCCGATTTGGACTAGGTTTTCTACCTAGGGTTTCTGCCGAATTTGCCTCTATATATAGCCATGTTTTCCTACAGAAAAATCATCTCATCTCAAGCTTAAACATAAGGCCTAAACTCTACCAAAATTCCCCAAAGATCCTAGACAAAACCTAAACCGAAAACCACCTTCACCTCACCTCAACCAAGTTTCTGCTTTTGCCGATTCTTGGAATTTTTCCACCATAACCTACTGCCGTCATATCCCTGCCATGCAGCCTCACCCCATCCTCCACACATCGCCGGATCCACACCAAGTGAAGCTCTCAAGGTGTCTCAAAGTGTGATCCACTCCCTTCTTCGGTTTAGTAATTTTTGTTTAGTTATGTTTGGTTTTGTCTATGAAACACTCATGTATGTTTGGTGTTGGTTTATATGTCTATGTGTGAACCGGTTTTGGTTTTATGAATTGTATGTTAAAGATTTGTTTGAATCGATGCTTAGATTTAAGTTTAGGTTTCGACAAAAAACAATGATGTTGCGTGCTAATTTGTAATATGTAACTTGTGAATTTCGTATGTATGATAATTAGGGCAGTAGGTATTTGATGCATGATTTAGACTTAAAATCGATTAGTAATCTAAGGTTAGAGCACAAAAATCGACACACTAGTTTTGTTTAAGCATTTGTTGTTTGCATGTAATTCTAAGTGCTAGATTTCATATGATTGAGTAATATGATTAAGTTATACGAGTTGAGTTTTCTTGATTGTGTTGCTCCCCTAGATCTAAAGAACCTTAGAACTTGCAAGTTAAATAAGAAGATTGACGACCTTACTTGTTTGCTTGTTTTCGATTTGGACTCTTGTGCTTAAATGTTAAAACGTTTAAAACCGGATTAGCATAAACTTTAGGATCGAAGGCGAATAGCATGATCTTAAAACATTAGATGTCTTACAATTGGTTAAAAGGCTAATCGCTCTAATTGTAGTCGAAATTGATTAAGTCTAACATGCATGAATACTTGTCTCTTACTTTCTTGCATGCGAATCTACTTGTTAAAGAGTCTTTGGTGCTAAATGTTTTGTGAGAGATGATGATCACTTGTATATAGTAGTTTAGGTTTAATTTCGTGTCTAGTGTTAAAGGGCAGCCCTTGCTGCCGAACCTCATCTTCATCCCCCATGATAAATTCGTATATATGTATATAAGTGTGACAATTGTGTGCATATATGTTTGTGAATATTTTTGTTAACATTCTCATATTTCAGGTACCCTTAATCCCCGGCTAGAACGATCCCTACTTATGTCTATACTACTAACGATTGTAGGGTTATTATTGCTTGATGCTCGCTTCGGCGACACATCACTCGAATGGTTGTGAAATACATGCCATTTCGAACTCGCTTACACTTCTCCACAATGCGAGTGCGCATAGATTGAGTGGAGGTGATCAACAAATATTCAGTTCCATCTTCAACATAAGTGTTGAGGTGATAGTCATTGTCACGCACATCCTTGAAAGCTAGCAAGGTTCTTGGCGCCCTAGGCGCATATAGGGCGTCCTCTACCCGAATTTCAGTGCCATTTGGCAATAAGAATTGAGCAGTGCCACGACCCTTGATGACGGGTCCAGTTCCTGTCATCGTAGATAACGATGATTCTCTTGGCGAAAAATCCGAAAACAATTGCCGATTCCTCAGAATCGTGTGAGTTGTTGCACAATCCAACAAACACTCAATCTTGCCTTGATACATCTACAAAAACAATGTAAATTGAATCAATAGTCTACTTTAGACTTTGGCGGACACTTTAAAGTAAGTGTACTGAAGCAATATATCATCACAAAATGAAGTGCATTAAGGCCAATAACATAGCCATGGCAACGACATAACTTGAGAGAAAGAGAGAAGCCATATGTTAATCACCGAATACCAACATTGAGAGTTAACATAGCCAGGGTCAGAGATTGAGACCAGACACCGTCGTAGGTGGCGTGGCCGAGCCAAGGCAAAGGCCGGGGCCAAGCCAAAGCCGAAGCTGTGGTAAGGCCGAAGCTACCCTGAGGCCGAGCCGAAGCAAGGCGAGTGGTGAGGGTCGGTCAGGCATTGAGGCAATGCGATGCGACGGTTGAGCTAAATCCAAAGCATGGCGAGTCCGAAGACACGTCGTTGCCGAGCCATTGATGCAAAAGTTGCATTTTTTTCGATAGGCTATCGATTGTTGGTTTCAAAAACTGGATTCGGTGTTGAGCCAAGCTGGCGAGTGGCCATGGCGAGTGAGGCTTGGCGGATCGCAGCCAAGTTAGCGGATCGCGGATCGCGGCCAAGTTGGCGGATCGCGGCCGAGTTGGCGAATAGCCATGGCGAGCGAGGCCTGGCGGATCGCGGCCAAGTTGGCGGATCGCGGATCGCGGCCAAGTTGGCGGATCGCGGCTAAGTTGGCGGATCGCGGATCTCTCGTTTTGTCTTTGTGATCTTATTTCGGATATGAGTTAACATCACCAGGATTGTGGTGAACTCAAAATAATTATGCCATTGAGAATTGGACGCATTGAACCAATTTTGCTTTCATAGGGATGTAAAAATCTCAAATTATTCATTGAATAAGAGAATTTATATGGATGACAACTCAAAAGTACATCAAGGTTGTTCTAAATAGAACGACTTATCGAACAAAGTCGTGATTTATTGACTATATTATGTCAAAATAACTATCAAAATCAAACTTGAACATGTATCTCATGACCTAAGTCAAATACTTATTCATAATCCGGAGTATCATACTCCTGAGTCCTACGTTTCTTGGTAGGTTGGAAGTCATCGATGGCGAAGTTCGTATCTTCCTCATCGTATTCTTCTTCCTCAAAGTCTCCTACATAGTTTGTTTCTTGTTCTATGTATTGTTTGTGTTTCTTGTAAGCGGCTTGAATCTCTCTACTTGTTGTGCAATCGCGTTGAAGATGATTCTTAGAGCCACATTTGAAGCAAGGAGCCGAAGCATTGTTCGGCGTATGGCCACCACGCCTGGGACCGGAACCAAAACTGTTCCTCCCTCTGGGAGCACCGGCGCCGCCACCATCCCTTGTCCAAGAAAGCTGTCGGCCATGGCCGACGCCTCTTCTCCCTCCTCTTCCGCCACGTGTTGCTCTTGGCGTACTTGGTGGTGGTGCTTGACGTTCATGAGGTTGATGCTTTTGCTTAAAAGCTTTACCACGGGCTTGATGAGATTCCGCAATGAATTTCGGTCCTCGAGGCCTCTTATTGGTAGTAAGAATCAACTCATGGTACCTCTCCTTTCTTTGAAGCACATTCATCAAATCAAGAAAGGTTTTGATAGTGCCTTTCTCACGGAGATCGCGGTACTGATGCGACAACATGGACGCAGATTCTGGGAACGTCGTGAAAGTCTTCTCCATCATATCGTCATCGGTCTTTTCGACCCCACAAAAGCTCAAATCAGATTGCAAGTTTAGCATAGTCTGATGATATTCCTGGACGGAATCAAAATCCAATAAGCGGATTTGCTCCCAATCAGACATGAGGTCTGGGAGTTGTGTGTCATGCACATTGTCGAAGCGGTCCTTGAGGATATCCCATAGCTCTTTGGGATCGGTTTTCCTCAGGTATTGCTTCTTGAGCGTTGGATGGATATGGCACCTGAGAAACATCAGGGCTTGTGCTTTCTGTTCAGGAGAAGCTTGTAAGCTTTCATCCTCAGGAGGGTTGATGGTGGCGGTAAATCTTTTACCAATGAAGGTGTTCTCAACATCTGAGACCCACCTCTTGTATTCCTTGCCTTGGACATCCAAGATGTCAAATTCTGGACGCTGAGTGTCAGCCATCTACAGAACACAAACAGGGAGACGTTAGTATATTTGAATACTAATCAAGTTTGATTGTTCTTTTAGAACAGTGCCAAGATATATCATGGTCACATAAATCGATGCTTAACGTGACTTCAAGTCACAATCGATATCTTCCCTTTGTTTTCTTTTAAAAAGAATACGTTATGGTTCACAGTGACATCACAGTCACAAGCATAACGGTGGCCGGTAACATCACAGTTACCCCAATAAACGTTGGCACCGGGGTGACTAAATCCCCGTATGCCGTCCCGAGAAGAGATAGAATCGGGATGAAGAAGCAGGGACACGGAAAGGTCCCGGAAGGAAAAACAAAACCCAACTATTGAAATTTCAGAAGCGGGAACGTTTATAAAATATTTACCTCTTCAAGAGAAGCTTGATCAAACGAAACTTGACTCTTGGGGAAGCTTGTTTTCTTCGATTCTTCTTGATTTCTTCTCAATAACGAACTAGGCTTCAAAAGCCGCTTGCTTGGCTTGCGAGCAATCTTGATCTTCTGGGGGATGCGTGCAAGGGATAGCACGCAAGAGAAGGTTGCTGGCGAGCGTGTAGGATTGCAGGCGGGCCGGTCTGCCGAGAGGCAGAGGAGGAGCGGCGAGTGAAGGTTTAGGGTTTCGGAAAAATATTTTTCAGAATTAGGGTTTTAAGGCTATTAGACGGGAGGCTAGAGCAACGTGCTGATAACGTGTTCTAGGAGAAATAGATTGATAGTAAACTGTGTCTTTATTGATTGATAAGGAGGCCTTTATATAGGCATTACATCAAGTATCCCTGGTGATCAGGGATTTCCTATCTAATAAAGAATCTAGACTACTAGTCTTATTGGGACAAGACAAACCACGGAAGTTACGGAATTAACCTTCCTTGAACAATATAGTTATATTTGTATATAAATAGTTATATTTAGGTTAATGGTTAGTATTATTTAAAATTAGTTAAAATTTAATTATTAATTTGTTAGTATGTTTTAAAATATGTTAGTATTATTGGTTATTATATTAATTAGAATTTGTTATTTAATGTAATATAATTTAATATTAATTAATGTATTAATGCCTCAAGCTCCAGATGGCCGATGCACTCAGACAGTTATTCGGAGACCGTCGTTCTTCCAGATCTAGGGGTTCTGGAAGTTTTGCCGGTTTTGGAGACTCCGACAGGACCCTTAGCCAGCCTGAGAGGACCACGAGCCAGCCGCGGATGAGTGTGGATTCATCCCAGCCGTGGAGGAGTGTGAGTTCTCGGCACCAGACCCTTCTCCAGGCGGGGCGGCCGTCGAGCAGTTCAAGTCCCCCTCTCGGGCCAGATATTCCGAGGTCCAGTAGACAGCTATTTCAGGACGAGATAGCTCCAGACGTTCCTCAGGTCCGTATGCCTGAGGTTCATCGGGAGCCGATGACGAGTCCGGCGACGTCTGCTGCTGACTCGACTAAGGGGCCTACTCTCCCAAATCAGCTCTACCTCCCATACAACATTCCTGCGATACCCGAGGTCGACTTTCGTGGTGTGCCCATATGGCCTGATATGCCTCAGTACGTGAGTGTTGCGGAGGCATACCATCAATAGCCATTTGAGAGACCTGAGCTCCTGATTTCGACGAGGAGAAAAGGAAAGTCGACAGACGGGTCATCGAGTTCATGTAACATTTGATTTTATTAATTAAATGTTTTATTAAAATTAACGCACTAATATTTAATTTTATTAATCAATCGTCGTTTATGTGATAGGGACAGCCGCTAGCAGTTCAACGAGGAATACGAAAGGTGTCATATGTTTTGACACGCTCAAGAGAACTGTTGAGAGCAGGGGGAGGATCCAGATCAACGAACCCCCTAATCAGGAGGTTCAGGGGAAAAAACGCCGCGATTACGCGGGTTGCGTGGGGGCACTGATTAAGGATAGAGTCCCTATGTTGTGGACACGGTGGGCTGATGTGCCGGGAGAGATCAAGAGGAAGGTCAACAACGCGGCATCGGTGAGTACTTTAAAAAATTTAATTTCTTTATCGTAATATTTAATAATTTTCGGTATTGTTATAATTGTAAAACTAATAAAATATTATCTTTCAGGCATACTTCGAGATTGCCGAACACAAGCAGGATTAGGCGGACGCGATGCAGAACTCGAGGTACGTTGGGAATTCCTCATCTTATAATTTGAAATATTTTATGATATTAATAATATTTCTAATGCACTTTTGTTTTTTCCGTAGGTTCAAAGAGTGGAAGAACGAGCTCCGTACCCACTTTACCGAATACGACAACCATGGTCGTATGGGTACTCCAAGAGAGTTCATGTTCAGGGAGTACGAGTGGCGTTGGTTGAAGACAGTAGACTTCAACAACCCACTTATGCAGGTAAATACTAAACTTAACTATAAATGTTTATTTTGTTAAAATTTTAATTATTAGTTTAATTATTTTATAATTATTATACTAATATTTTTTTATGCATTTTTCTAATATTTTATTATTTGTTTGAAGGAACGGTCTCGGATAAACTCTGCGAACCGCCGCCGTAACACAACCCCCTATCATGGTGGTTCTAGGCCATTTGCACAATATCAGGAGGAGGCGCTTAGAGATCATCCTGATAGCAACCCGTACGTGGAGACGTTCAAGAAGGCTTATCCACAAGCGACAGAACAGCTCGTAAGTCATTGTTTACGATTTTAAAATTTAAATTATTAATTTTACTTAATTATATATTTGTTAGAATATTAATTATTATTTTTTTTCCCGTTCAATTAGGAGAGGGTGAACCGGGCCAAAGAAGAAGTGTTGCAGGAAGTAGTTCGGGAGACACAACCGAACATTTCAGAGGCAGATCTGCAAGAAGCCCTGCGCCAGGTCGACCGATCAAATGTCCAAACGGTAGCGAGGATGTTCGACGCAGCCTTCCCAGAACGGTCAAACCAATACTACTGCCGGGGTTTGGGAAGTTCTGGAATAGGGCTCCTGAAGACCACTAAGGGAGGTCAAAAGAATGGAGGCAGGGACAACCAACAGATGAGGGGGGAAATGCAGAGATTGGCAGAAGAAAATGCAAGATTGGCGGCCGAGTTCCAGAGATCACAGGAGCAACAACGCAGATCACAGGAGCAACACCGCAGAACACAACAGTATCATTTGGATATGTCCAGTTGGCATGCTGAATGCGAGAGAATTCGGCGACACAACTACGCCGGCCAACAAAACTGGTGGTATGATATGTTTGCGGCACAACAACAAAGCCTTGAACCCCCGCCCCCATTTCAGCCGTTAGTTGAACCTCCAATGCCTCAACCTCCCGAGTTCGTTCAGCAGGATGACGAGCATGATGGAGAGCAGGATGCTGGGGATGATGTGGTGGACTTTAGTGCTTTAGGTGATGATTAGGGTTATATTTTATGTATATTGGAACAAATTAAATAATAAGTCATTTAGACGTGTTTCTTGTTGGTGTAAATGCATGGATTGTCATTGTGAATTGTAGGTTACTTGGAATGGTAATTTAGAAATTAATTTAATTTTTTTCCCCAAAATGTAAGAATAGCCGACGATATTGGCATTATTTCGTCGGCTATAAGTACTATAGCCGACGATTTTTACCAAATTTCGTCGGCTATAATCGTTATAGGCGACGAAAATGACATTATTTCGTCGGCTATAATTATTTAATGCCTATTAAAATATTAATATATTCCGACGAAATAATCGACGAAATAGATGAAATCGTCGGCTATATTACAGAACTAATAGCCAACGAATTTCGTCGGCTATAGTTTACGATATCGTCGGCCATACTTTGCCCAGGTTTGGTCGACAAAATGAATTTTCATCGGTAATATCGTCGGCCATACTCGAAAATAGCCGACGATTTCGTTATTTTCGTCGGCCATTCGTTTTACCGACGCCGCTTTTCCGACGAATTATAGCCGACGAAAGTTTCGTCGGCAGAAGGAATAGCCGACGAATATTTGGCATAGTAGACGAAATTTTTTTCGTCGGCTATTCTGTCTGATCTGGTAGTGCCTTACCAATTCTTACGGTGCGGATTTTACATTTTGACTAACTTTTCGATTGAATTTTTACATCTCCACTGTCTAATCTTTAGGTACTCATGTATAGATCATCTCTGCAAAATTTTAGCCATTTTGATAATCGTTAGCCAAAATCATATCACCATCTCCATCACCCAAATTGGGAATAAAAAGCATACCTCACAACGATCTCAGACTGCTAGTTACCTCAATGGTGCCACGTAGACAAACCTAACAGAGAATGGACAAAAGTATTATATGGGGAAACAATGTTTTAGTTTAGTATCATTAGGGTAGTTTTAAAAGTTAAGGTACCAAAAAGTGTAAAAGACAATAGTTCAGGTACCATATGAGGATTGTTCTCTTATTAATTTTTAGAGTTTAGAGACCTAACTCTGGTTGATTGATTCAGCTAGTGGTGTTGAGTTGTTGAACGCAGCTGTTATCAAAAGTATTGTTTGGAGAGCTCACAACAAGGATGGGATCTCAAGGAATTTGGATCGGGATGGCGTCGTCGAGGAATTTCGAGAACTGTTGAAATAAAAGTGTTATAAATTGTCTTTAGAAGGTGGATGTACTTTTGATTGTTAGGGACCTAGGGGCGACTAGCTAGGTACTTGGTACTCATAGGGAGTTTTTCTTATAGACAAAATACTTATTACCCCCTAAACTCTTTACTTAAAAACAGTTTTGTCTCTCTACTTTCAAATTAAATTAGTAGATCATTAATCTCCCATATTTCAACAATTTAGTCTATTCTGTCAAATAAATCTATTATTGGCAAAATTTTGTACTAAAATGACCAAAATACTCCTACTGAAAATCTTTTTCATTTTTCCCATTCTCTTTTAAATTTTTTTTGGGGTCAAATTAAGTACCTCTCTCTATATATAATTATATAATTATATATATAAACTAAAAGTATAAAATAATATCAAACAAAAAAAAGAGTTGATGAACAAAAACAAAAGAGAAAAAAAAAAGTTTGATTTTGAACGGGGGTATTTTCGTCATTTTTGAAATTTAACGGAATATTTTGACGGTCATGTAACAGAATTGACTAAATTGTTGAAATATGGAAGATTAAGGATCTACTAGTTTAATTTGAAAGCATATGGACAAAACTGTTTTTAGATAAAGAGTTCAGGGGGTGACAAATATTTACTCATTTTCTTATTATCGGCCCATTATAGGTGTTTTATTTTTTATATAGTTTGCTGAGTATAAATATGAATTGACTACTTGATTCTAAAAAAATTAAAAAAAAGATCATTTATAAAAAAAACAAGTTATTAGAAGGGAAAATGCCCATTTAGTATAAAAAAGGCCCCCTCATTACCCATTTCAATGACCATCTTATTTTTCTCCCTTATTCAACATAAGGTAACAACTCTATTGCCCATTTGAACAAATCTTTTTCAATTCTAGTACAAATTTAATTTTTTTTCTTCCTTTTTTGTTCTTTTGTCTTATCTAACATATTTTTAAATTATAATGTGTTGAGAAAGTGGAAGATAAAAAA
This sequence comes from Potentilla sterilis, assembly GCA_963682095.1. Lineage (NCBI taxonomy): Eukaryota > Viridiplantae > Streptophyta > Magnoliopsida > Rosales > Rosaceae > Potentilla > Potentilla sterilis. Next base: position 45,783,440 of record OY821762.1, on the reverse strand, counting down.
ACGAACTTTGCCGAAATATCACTCAACTCCTCCGGCCTCCCATGGCCGGTCGCCGGAGCCTGGTCGCCGGATTCCGGTCACCAAATTTATTTTTTTTTCACCGGAATTTTTTTTTTCCCCAGATTTTTAATATATTTTTTTTTTTATAATCAGGTTATTGGACAATGGTTACTGACCCTCAGTAAATAATTTACAGATTACAGATTTCCAGTAATAGATTACTGACTCCCAGTAATCGATTACTGACCCCCAGTAATCAGGTTACAGATTTCATATTTTCCAGTAATCATGTTACTGACCCCCAATAATCGATTATTGACCCCCAGTAATCAGGTTACTGACCCCCAGTAATCAGGTTACTGGAGTTAGTGATCCATAGTAATAAAGTTACTTACCCCTAGTAATCGATTACTGACCCCCAGTAATCAGGTTACAGATTCCATATTTTTCAGTAACCATGTTACTGACCCCGTTACTGACCCCCAGTAATCGATTACTGACCCTCAATAATCGATTACTAACCCCCAGTAACCAGATTACACATTCAATATCAACTCAGTCCCAGATTGATCTGGGCACCCATCGATTCTTAGTCCCAGATTACACATTCAATATCAACTCAATCCCGGATTCTCACCCTAGCCTTGGCCGACTACGCTCCAGTCGGACCCGAGGCCATCAATCCCTGCATCCCTCTATCAACTCAGTCCCAGATTGATCTGGGCACCCATCGATCTCGGCCTCCCTCCCGATATTGACCTCGATTGCTCTGATTCCTGCCCAGGCCAACGCCTCGACCCAGCATCCTGGTGCCCTTGGCGTCTGCTCCTCCACACAGTAGCCCAAGGTCGATGGAGAGAGCGCGGCGGAGGTTGGAGTAGGGCTGACGTGGCGGTGGTAGAGGTGGGAGGGCCGGGATGCGGGTGACAGAGATGGGAATGTCGGGGTGGGAATCGGCGCCGGAGTTTGCTACGACGGAGAAGGCGCAGGGGACGTGGCAGATGTGGCTGCGCTTGGGCTGTGGTTGGAGTCGGCGGTGGGCGCGTGGGGGTAGGAGGCGGTGGAGAAGGGTTGAGGGCGGCAGAGAGAGAGAGAGGTAGTATTGGTTAGGGTAGGGTAAATGACTGAATTATATTTATTAGAGTAGTTGTGTAATTCTCTCAAGATTCATTGGTTTGTGATATAAACATTGGAATGAGCAATTTTTAAACCCATTTTGTTCAAATGGTCTTTTTCTCTTATTAGAAAAAAGGGCTATTCACATTTGAAAATTAGAAAAAAAGCTCCTTGTTTTTCACTTTATGTAGGCGCCCGGTAAATGTTGCGATGGTGGATAGTGTTGACTACTTTCCACGGGTCACCCTTGGCGAGATCATCAAGATAAAACACTTGTTTTACCCATGTGGCTAAAACGAACGGGTCATCCTCATACCATGATGTACTAGTGTTCACAGCGTATTGATCGGTTTTCATGCTCTGCGGCCGTGTGTCAAACCATCTACACTTGAAAAGGTGCACTTTCATGCCTTCCCCATAATGCAGTTCCACAACTGAATGGAGAACACCGTAATAGTCAACTCCATCATCCCCACCATGTGCCATAACCCCTGAATTTTGTGTTTTCAGTCTGAGGTCTCTCTCTTCACATCGAAATAACACACCATTCACCTTGCACGTCGCATAAACTTTTGAATAGAC